>CAJNDT010000546.1:872042-952042 GCA_905221615.1 Symbiodinium sp. CCMP2592
TTAGTATTATTCATTATAATTCATAGACCGTTTAGGATCAACTGAGTGTAGAAATTGGGTTTTATTACCAAGATATTAATAATAAAAGCTATATCCCAAATGAAGCGTAATCTATTATCAGTATAGCGCGTTGCATAATATATTTGCACCATCGAAAGTAACTAGATGATTCGATGCCGATACCACGACAACCGAGAGAATATGTGGAGAAATTAAACAATGTACATGCCCTTCAAATTTTTTTTGCGCATAACCTACTGATGAAGCAGTCGTTTTCAGAATCGATTCATGTCTTCAATTTCTGCCAGAGGTTCTCGGCATCTTTGGCGGACATGTCGTGGCCCTGCAACCAGTCGGATGCTCTCAACATCTCTTCAACCTTCTAATCAGCTCCCGAGCATTCCGCTTGGAGGACATTGCTGTAATGGTTCCAATCTGCTCTGCAAGCTTTAACTTTGAAAGTGCCTGCAAGATCTCCACAACTGTTTCGTGGAGCTCGTCGACTTCGTCCTGCAAGGGATGTTGGCAACATGGCTGAAGAGACTATTATTGACTATATGGGAAGCTGTGCCTCTCATGCCGAACGATCCTTCGAGGAGCCTGACCTTCCACTCTCCGTGTTGAAACACTGCTGTTCGCAACCAAACATGCATGTTACTGGTAGCTGTTTGATGCTAATTACAGACCTCGCCTGACCTTGCCCCTGTCTCTGCCGGCAAACGACTCCTGCAGGCACTCCCCCATCATTGAGGCCAAATAGTCTATGATGCTCTCCTGCAGGTTTCAGGTAAGCCTGCTGAAGTGCGCTCATCATGTATGTGCACTATTGACTACTGTATCTGCCTAATTTCGCTCTAGTCTCCTTTGTGTTCGAGGGGTCGCGTGCTGCACTTGGATTGATGTACATGACGGCGAAACAGGCGTAGTCTTTGATTGGGACACGAACCACTAGCTGCTAGCCGCCTGCAAGCTTCATCTGCCTCTGTTTGACCTGCAAAGCTGCGTCTGCACCGAGTCTCCTCAAGCGCAGGCCGCGCGCCCACGAGCAGCTCACGGCACCTGCATCTTCTTTACATATCATCATGTGTTTTTCAGGCTTTCGATTCGAGACGGCGCAGATCAGCGTTGATGTTCCAGCTGATTGCCAGCTTTTGTCTTTGGTGACGGAGGGCTCAAGCAATAGGATCTCATAATTACAGTTGAGGGTTTCTGGGGTCTCCCTTAGAAGGGCCCGCATACCCTGATCCTTAGCACCCTACCTACCCACAACACCGACCCAACTTCCTTCAAGAACAGAAACAAGACAAGAAGACTGGCTGTCGACAAGAAAGGTCCTCTTA
The DNA here is from genome assembly GCA_905221615.1 of Symbiodinium sp. CCMP2592. NCBI lineage: Eukaryota > Dinophyceae > Suessiales > Symbiodiniaceae > Symbiodinium > Symbiodinium sp. CCMP2592. The sequence goes on from CAJNDT010000546.1 coordinate 873,383, forward strand.
GCTGGAGCATGGCACGATGAAGGCCAACAGTTGTCTCAGCTGAGTACCCTAGCCCCAAAGCTGTATGGATTAACAAAACCAAAACGGTCAAAGGTTACCCATCCAGCCCCATCAAATACTGTCGACAGCAGGACCTCGTTACAAGTTCTTGGCACCACCCTCACAGTCGCACCTCTCCGTCCGACTTTGCGCACAGGGTGCCGCAGCATGGGCGCGAGCAGCAGCTGGATTTTTCAGCTCCGCACGTCGCCCTGGCAGGTTTTGCCGGCGGGGACGATACTTAAAGCCGGCAAAGAAAGATTCCTCGTATACTGTGCATGAAGACCTTCGCAGACCAAGCCCTTGTCAAGCTTGTCCCGTGGGCCTTTCGATTCCATCAGGTCCTCTGTACCGCGCTCCTGGTGGGATGTTCATGTTCCAGGGTCTTGAGCGGGTAACTCTCTCAATCCTTGAAACAGAAGATGCAACTCAAGCTTCAGCTTGCCGGTAGACAGGAGGGGATGACTGGTTTGCGTTCGTAGCTTTGGACGTCCTCCTTGGGACGCAGCGGGACCAGCTCTTTGCCCCCTGCACTGCAAAGTCGCGGTTTCAAGAAGCTGTCATTGCTCTTCACGCCCAGGTTCTGCGAGTTGTTCCCTTCATGACACAATCTGAGTGCTGTCAAATGTTGTCAACCGCATCGAAAAGTGGCCTTGCTCAGGTCTCGCAGGCATCTCCGCCCATTTCGGCGCGCCGTCGAGACTCCCGAACACGTTCTCCTGCCTAGCCTGTCGATTTGTGGCATTATCAGGGCGGAGAAGGTGGCTGTCAATAGTCTTGTTGACCCGATGATGGTGGCTGTCGACCCGTATAGCACATCAGTTCAACGAAACTCGCTCGTTGCATGTTCTCTTCCTACTTCTCGCTTCTTTCCTGTTGCACCCGACCACTCCTTTGTCGCAGCTACTTAACTTGTCTCATGCTCTGTGCTTGCTGTCATCCCTTGCAACCTTGGTTGGTTGCTTTTTAATCGACATACCTTCCTTAGTTAAGTTTCAGGTGCCTTCCAGCCTTTTGCTGCTTTTTGCAAGTGGGTCATGCCATCTTCTGGAGCGTTGTCCAAGGACATGCTTGGCAGGCTCATGCCCTGATAGGTCTGGGCGGATGTGTGAGAGCGATGAAAGTTCTCGCCTTCAGGATGACTTCAGGCCCACCTACTGGCAACTGGCATCATTGCCACCAAAGACAACGGCCAATCGCGGATACATGACAGTTGAAACTCCTGACCCCGTACATCGGGCCGGCGTTCTGCCCTGGGCTGAAACTCAGCGCGTAATTCTGGGATCCTGACCTGGTTGCCCCATCTCCGCACTGGTTTCGGCACCTGGCCACTAGCTGTCACCAGCGTGTGCTCAGATTGCTGCAGGCTCAGCAGCCTCCCGGAAAAGACAATGAGACTGGACAATTCCTTCGCCAGACGGCTGGTCGACTGACAGCACTCCTCGCTTTCAGCACACAGTTGGCCTGGTCACAGCTATTATCTACCACAGCTCATTTCACGTACCAGCCTTAAGGGGTCCCGCTCCAAAGGCCTCAGTAGCAGGCTTGGCGTTGTAGGGCACCTCTGCTATGGGGACGACTTGTTCCTCCTGGCCGGGATGAGGTAATTCACCACATTTCACAACACATGTCGAGGCAACAGAGTTTGCAACAAAAGGTTTTTCGTACGTGCAAGTAAGAGCGGGTCACAAAATCTGCCAGCATAAACTAGGTAACAACATCTACCAGCTTGTTCAGCGTAACCTACTAGGACCTGGCGCAAGTTACGATACGGACCTGCTCAGCTCAATTCCACTGGCGCCAGTGGCTGTACGCCTGGCCTCTGCATATTCGTCCCACTCTTCCTCCTCCTCTTCCCACTCGTCCTGGCAACCAGGATGCCCCTTTGGTGCGTAGTGCTGGATGGGGCGCGTGATTCGGGTTTCAGGGCCGCACAGTGTCAGGCCCAAAAAAGGAGCTCAAAGTGGTATAAAAAATATACAGTCCGTTCCCTGAACAAGGTCCTGAATCACAGTGACAGGTCACCGACAGCAGTCTATGGACTCCTCAATCGCACAAAGCAGAAGAGGCAGGCCTCCGCATCTTCGTCCCACTCTTCCTCCTCGTCTTCCCAGTCAACCGGTCCGTCCTGTGAAAGATTTCCGCGCATTCCACGAGAGCCTGGATTCTTTCGTTTCCAGCCTCGTCAGCAAAGGACGCACGGTCGTAGTCCAGGTCATCCTCCCCTGGCCAGAACCAAATCAAGTTGAATCTGTTGAATCACGCTAACGTTTGCATCGGCTGCCCTTCAAGCTACTAATTGTGGAGAAAGTTGATGTTGCAGGATGGGTCAAAAAACTCAGCTCGAGTCAAGCTCTGTGTCTTGCCTCCGACATCCCGACCGTATCTCGGCTATTGTCGGGTTGGTCGATCCAGGTGTTGCATCGGGTTTTCCATTCAGGTGTCGCGGTGTGGACTTAGCAAGAAACATGTCGAGGGCAGCAGAACCCCGCCCGTGTTTTGATGTTGACTTCTCTGGGGTGGCTCCTTCACAACAGCAAGCGGAGTGCATTGTGGCGAATGCGTGGAGTTTTCCACGTGAAAAACTCAAGCTTTGCACCTTGGCCTCGTCTCAGAAGCCAAACCTGCTGATCTCTGCCACTTTGCGCCTTCTGCCATAGCTTTGGCCTCTGGGCGTGCCAGGAGCGCTTCCAACGCACGGGCAGCCTCGGCACACCAAGAGTGCAAAACGGAGCGTGCGAGACATCAGGCTCCATTGGAGGTGGTCCTTCACTTGCAATGCGCTCGCCCGTGCCTGGTGTGGAGTTCCCGCGAAGCGGAGCAGCGCTTCTTCCACGGCCTCGAATTCTTAGCATCGCAAAGCTATCAGATGATGGCTCCTCAACTCAGTGGGCGAAACAGAAAGCGCGTGAATTTTCAAGTGGCAGGTTCAGACATTGCCGTCATTTCTACAGTAGCTGCCATCTTTATGCTTGCTCTCCAGGACCGAGACAGGCGTATCCTCTGGAAACATCTCGAACAGGACGGCCTTCGGCATGACAGAGTACAAAATCAATAAGGTGAAGAGCTGGCCGGACATGCCCGGCACCTCGCCTCGTGCACATCTTCCCAAACTTGCTCCGTGCCACCTTGGCGAGGCAATCACAAGCTGGTCCGGTTCCCATCATCATGAGCAGCTCGGCTTGCTGTCGAATGCAACCTCTACAGTGACTTATCGCCTGCTTCATCCTGCATCCTGACGGCATGCAACTCGCCCTAGGCCGATCGCCAGTTGCTTCCACTGAAACAGACGGCTGGGCGACCTGCAGCAATGACCAGCAACGCAGTGCGGTACTACTTTGAGAGGTAGACATGAGCGTGGTCCTCGAGCATTCGATTGCAGCTTCAGTGCGACAATTCCCGGCCTCCAGTTCAGATGACGAAGCCTTCTGCGCCTTTGTCAGGAGCATACAAGACTGGGTCACTGTGCAGAGTCGAGCATGGTCTGGCGTCAACGATGTCCTGGGGCTCGTACTGCTCGGCGCGCTCGCCGCTCATCGTTTCGTGTTGAGGGTCGAAGTTGGCACCGCGGCATTGGGGCCTCGCGTTGGAGTCGTCGTAGATGATAATGTTGGATTATGTTTGCTTTCGGGCCATTCCGCCACCATGGACTCGGGAACCTCGCCTTGACATCCTGTTGGCCATGTTTCCATGCGATGCGACATTCATGAACGCCAGCTTGGGCGGGTCATTGTCCGCCCCTGGACTGCCGCTGCTGTTGCTAGCACCACTACCACCACTACCACCACTACCACCACCACCACCACTACCACTACCACTACTACCACTACTACCACTACTACCACTATTTTACCACCACCACCACCACCACCACGACGTCTGCTGCTGCTGCTACTACTACTACTACTACCACTACTGCTACGACTACTCCTACTACTCCTACTACTCCTACTACTCCTGCTACTCCTGCTACTCCTGCTACTCCTACTACTCCTACTCCTACTACTACTAATACTAGTGTTTGTTGTCGTCGTCGTAGGGGGAGCAACAGGAGTAGCCGCAGCTGCAGAAGCAGCAGCAAAGAGCTAACTAGCACGATCACATTCACACACACACAATCAATATATATATATATATATAGATATATATATGTACAGGTACATATATATATATATATATATGCTAATATATATATATATATATATATATATATATATATACACTGCTGCACCTAGTCTTAGGATAGTTTCTTTTCCCCCCACCCCCGCCCTTTTTCATCTGCTATCTCCAGCTCAGATATGCCAATCCGGCTGAGGGATGGGGATCATTCTTAGGATCTTATTGGCAAGGTTTGCCGATTGGTCTCGGATCTGTTGCTGCAGCAAAGCGCTTTTGCTGTTCGGTCACGGTGGGAAGTTGTTTAAGTGACTAAGTACTGAACATCCACGAACTCTAGTCGGGAAATCGCACGCAGCGTGTGCAACACGACAAGGACAACCAGCAAGAAAGACGAGCAAAGCAAGCCGTTTGCGGGTCTGTTGTGCGATTGCCTCAAGGAGACTAGCTTGTGTGTTGCCGTGGTGCCTAAAAAAAGACTGCAAAGCCTCTGAGTGTGCTGAGGTTACGACCTTCTGACCACTTGCTTCCGGTCTGCCTGACAAGACTGGTCCAGCGCACCTTTCCCTAGGGAGTGCTATCACATCAACTAACAAGACAAACCCGAACAGTGCGTATGCAACACGAGAAGTTCTTCTCAGCTGTTCACGCAGCTGAATGCTCAGTTCTTGCATCAATTGCTTCTTTTGGTGTTTTTGCATGTGACACCACTCGTTTACACCTCTGCAAATCCTGTTGTTCGGGGCTTGGAGACCAAGATCTTCAGACAAATTCGCTCGAAGACTTCTTTGGTCATCATGCTCCAAAACACGTGAAGATTGACCCTGGCTCCATGTCGTGGAGCCTCCGCGGCCTATACTCAGACCCTATTTCATAAATACATCCTGGCTGAAGGCAGCTTCAAGCAAGCATGCAAAAAAATGATCTGTTTTTCGCCAAGTATCTGCGCGGTAGTTTTTCAATTTTAGGGTCCCGTTAAGGCACTCCAACGGAGGCAGGAAACACACGCACTCATCACGGCACTGCTTTGTAATCGAAGGTGCTTTAATATCATGGTGTGCGAGGGACCCTAAGATCGAGTCGGCACCTCATGCAGGCCAGCTGCACAGATGACCCGTGCAAGCATGATGGTAGATCGCAATACGGAGGAGGACCGGACAGATCAGCTGTGAAGTCTCTTTACCATTACCCCGACAGCACTCTGTGTTGCAGGATGCCCTGCGGCAGTGACACGGCTAAACTTATCTTTTCACTGCGTTGAGCTCATGCTGCACGGACCAAAGCATTCGCGCGGAATGACTCGTAACTCAGGCTGGAAAAGCTAAGCCCAGAGGTAGCCCTTAAACGGATCGGTGAAACAGTGGAAGCCAGCTGGCCTTAAAAAACGGCAGCTGTACCGTCCTGTGGTTGGAAAGAAAACAGCGGCACCACGCCTGCATCTTCCGGGATCAGCATATTGTCTGGATCCGAAGCCAGCAGTGCGTGCATGCCGTGTGCATGTATGTGGGTACACATATAGGGCAACAAACCAACTACTGATCTAATACAAAAAACTCATGATTCGCGAAGGCAAGCTGAGGAGCAGATATCCAACTAGATCACTAGCTGTCCACCACCCCGCTTTCGCCAGTTGTGGTGACTATTGATCTCGCATAGTTACTTACATACACACATACACGCGCACGTACATACACAATACAATACATACATACACGCATGTCCGCATGCATATACATCTGCGTACGCATACTTACATACACACATAACTCATTACATACAATCACACATATAGATACATGCACTCACGCCTATGTCCTGTACTTCGCCCACAGTCGCCAGGCTGATGAACCAGCCTCGGCCTACTTGGCTCGAAGGTCTGAGCTGACACCGCGCGATGGAACGAAGTCGCCATTGTTGCCCTCATTGCATCCGAAGACGCAATCTTACAACAAGTACATCTATGCACATCCGCATAAATGTTGACACGCTTTGTCTACATACACGTACGATATACGTACTTGAGTGTGCATCGCATACATATACGCATGTATCTATATATACAACAGATACGTATATATATATACACACATGTCTACCTATGTATGCACATATTTTTACATATGCAGATACACACCTATGCATTCATATATACATACACATACAAGACAGATGTATGCAGATGCATGTTTACATGTACATGCGCATATGTATATGTGTGTGTGTGCATGTGTATATACATGCATGCGCATATACATGCGTGTGTATATATATATATGGTAACCCCCCCCCCAGGACCAACCTCGGCCATTGTCCTGCTCATTACTGTCTTCACAGCGTCATGAATAAGAGCCGAAACCACTGTAAATACCGATGGTGTTTGTGTTCCCGTACAAAGTTTGCACTCTCGACGCCTCTTGACAGACCGGTAAAAAACAGGGTCCAGTTTTATGGACACCATTTACACTCTCGGCGCGTCTTGTCGGAGTGGTAAAAGACAGAGTCCAGTTTGTGTGCCTCATCCTTTATTAATTATTGTCATCTTGTCAAAGTCTTATTATTAGTTTCAGTCTTAAAAAACAGTGTTAACATTGGTCTTGACTTAATTTTGTTCTAAGTTTGAACCTCAACTATTGTGAGCAGTAACCTTAATATTTTTGCTAGCGTTAGCATTATTATTAGTTTTGTGTCATTACTAATTTTAGAAGTTCTAACACTGCTGCTGGTATCTGTCCAATATTACTGTTCGTTTGATTAGTTTTCCTGTTAGTGCTGATGCTGGTGTCAGTGTCAACCTCAGTGTTAGTCTTGATATTAATATGAGTATTAGTGCTCCAGTTTAATTTAATATATGTCTATAGCAGTGTTAGTGTTAGTGTTCGTGTTAGTATTCGTATTAATATTAGACGTGGGCTGGGCTTTAAAAACTTAGTCTTAGTACATTATGTGTATAAGTATTCATATGTGTATATTCAGTATATTGGTATATAAACAAAACATATATATTCATTAAAAAAATTTTTTGGGTATACTCGTATATTGGTATATTAGTAACAATGGTCTATTGGTATATCAGTTTCTCAGTATATTAGTATATTAATTTATTAGTATATTAGTATAATACTATGACCGTACATGTTGGTATATGAAAACATTGAGTTTTTAACAATCTGATGCATTCATTTCCTTGTGCCTTATTCTGATGTATTCTTTAGTATACATTACAAAAACGATATTGACATTAATATGATGTTTGTAAATTCATATTGGTATTGATATTAACATGAGTTGTCATCTTGTCAAAGTCTTATTATTAGTTTCAGTCTTAAAAAACAGTGTTAACATTGGTCTTGACTTAATTTTGTTCTAAGTTTGAACCTCAATTATTGTGAGCAGTAACCTTAATATTTTTGCTAGCGTTAGCATTATTATTAGTTTTGTGTCATTACTAATTTTAGAAGTTCTAACAATGCTGCTGGTATCTGTCCAATATTACTGTTCGTTTGATTAGTGTTCCTGTTAGTGCTGATGCTGGTGTCAGTGTCAACGTCAGTGTTAGTCTTAATATTAATATGAGTATTAGTGCTCCAGTTTAATTTAATATATGTCTATAGCAGTGTTAGTGTTAGTGTTCGTGTTAGTATTCGTATTAATATTAGACGTGGGCTGGGCTTTAAAAACTTAGTCTTAGTACATTATGTGTATAAGTATTCATATGTGTATATTCAGTATATTGGTATATAAACAAAACATATATATTAATTAAAAAAAATTTTGGGTATACTCGTATATTGGTATATTAGTAACAATGGTCTATTGGTATATCAGTTTCTCAGTATATTAGTATATTAATTTATTAGTATATTAGTATAATACTATAACCATACATATTGGTAAATGAAAACATTGAGTTTTTAACAATCTGATGCATTCATTTCCTTGTGCCTTATTCTGATGTATTCTTTAGTATACATTACAAAAACGATATTGACATTAATATGATGTTTGTAAATTCATATTGGTATTGATATTAATATGAGTATGTAATAATCTTTCTATATTTGTATGAGCACAAATAATTTTGCTAGTATTATGCATGTTCGTACTAGCCGAAGTATTAGTGCTCATATTAATATCAATATGGTTCTAAAGAGACTATTAATGTCGGTATTCGTACTGAGAATAATTTTGTTAAGAACATGAGCATAAATACCCGTAGGAATATTCATACCTATGCTTGTATTGGTATTAATACTCGTATTAGCATGAGTACTAGCATTAGTACGTATCTAGGCATGACGATTCTTATATGAATATAAAAGGGGAACATGATTATTAGTATTCGTAAGAACATTAGTTTTCCTATACATTAATGCTAACTAATATTACTATGCATATTAGTATTGGCAAGAACATTAAAGTTCGTGTTCACATCAATTCTAAAATTGGTATTAGTACAGTTTTTTCAATATTAGGAGTAGATACTAGTAGTAGAATTAAAATTAGTATGAACAAAACATGCGTTGGTATTCGTCGGAATATGAAACTTGAGGTTACACTTCGTATGAGTTACTAGTACTACTGAAAAACATACCAATGCTGATATTAATACGAATGCTAACATTCATGTATGAGCATGTTATTATGCACGTTCGCACTAGCCTTAGTGCTAATATTAGCATGAATATGAGTACTCCAAAAATGAGTAATTTCACGAATATGCATAGCCAATATTCATACTAGCGATAATACTAGCTATAGTATGTATATTAGTATTCGCATCAAGACTATTCATACAATGTACATGATTTCAAGTATTCTTGGGAACATCAGTATTCATACTAGCATACTATCAGTTTCACCAGTAGTATTACTATAAGTATTAGTACTCGTATGAGTATTATAGTTTTCAAAGTTTTCAAAATAATATCAATATTACTACAAGTATCAGTTGCACAGACACGTCAACCGGCGACGTCGCGAGGTCGAGTTCCCTAAATTCTCTAATCACTGCTTCCATGCCTCGAATTTACAGAATGCGTGAGTTCCTGCAGACTCCCTAAATCCCTAAAGTCTTTACATACCCTAATTTCCAGCCCCATGTGTTGGTTTTAGCGCATTCCCTAACATTCCTGACTCCCAGCCCGGACCATGTGTTGGATTTAGGGAATTCCCTAAATTCCCTAATTTCCCTAAATTCCCTAAATTCCCTAATTCCCTACCCCATGTGTTGGATTTGGGGAATTCCCTAAATTCCCTAAATTCCCTAAATTCCCTAAAAATTCCTTAAATTCCCTAAATTCCCTAAATTCCCTAAATTCCCTAAATTCCCTAAATTCCCTAAATTCCCTACCCATGAACGGAAACCATTGAATCTTCTCCATGGGGGTCAGACTTAGGGAATTTAGGGAATTTAGGGAATTTAGGGAATTTAGGGAAATAGGGAATTCCCCAAATCCAACACATGGGGTAGGGAATTAGGGAATTTAGGGAATTTAGGGAAATACCTAAATCCAATGGGTAGGGAATTAGGGAATTTAGGGAATTCAGGGTTGGTCTTGGGGGGGGGGGCTAGCATATATATATATATAAACATATCACATGGGGTATTGCAGACGTTCTTGGCTTACGCCATGTAATGTGCAATATGCTGTATATGACTCGATTTGTTGTTTCTAATTTTGTCTTACACATGTACGAAAATGTACCTGCAGAATTTCGTTATACAGTATAGAGTAACCATGGCTTACGGATCTCGGCTATATGGGCAGTCAGGCAGCCAGGCAGGCAGCGAGGCAGCTATGTATAAGTGTATGTATGCATATGTAGCATCTGTGCTGCTATGTCTGTGCTTGTGTATGTATGTATGTATGTATGTACCGGGTATGGATGATAAGTTTAATTAATGTTAGCTGATGGATAGATGGATGATGGATGGAGGACCCCCAGATATCGTTGCATGCAGGTGGCGCGCACCGGCCTCATCTTATGATTATACTGGTGGCAATCGTGGCGTTGAGATTATGGATCGCTCTTCAATCGAAGAGGCGACGTGCCAGACCAGCGAATTGCATGGTGGGACGGGTCACGTTGTTGGAGACCTAGATTCAGGGGGCTTGCATGCGGATCGAGTTACATGCGAGCCCGTTGTCGTTGTGGGATCCTCGCACTATGGATGTGGTGACTATGATAACGACCGCAAATGAGAATGAGGCATGAAGCAAGTAGAAGATATTGTCAAGGGTCTGCGACGATGCCGAGGATGGCGAGCATGAGGATGATGAGGATGCTCTTGATAATGTTTTCGAGCTGCCCGAACCGAACTGTGTCGGACCACCGACTATAGGCACACATGTTACAAATCATCTTATATCTCCGCCACCGCTTTTTGCAGCAACGGTAGCTAGTATCCACACAGTATGTCATGCGAGAAGGATGGGCTGTCTACGCACAAAGCTCACGACGGCGATTCGAGTTTACCTGGTCTACGCATGGTAGTTTTCCCTTCTGCAGATTGCCGTGCTCCTCCACCTACCCCTTCAACAACGACGGCATACTGATTCCTTCGTGCTGTACTCTTGGATATGTCAGCGAAACTTCTGATGTTCCCCGCGCTAGTGTCAATGTGGCTGAAATCGCTTTTCAGTGTCACCTGAGACCTGCTGCTCAGGTGACACTACTGGTTGCCGTTGAGCCGTTCAAGATACTTGATGCCCAGCGGCTCAGCCAATGACATGCTGCACTCCTAAACTGCGAGTAGATTTATCAAACTTGAATTCGTACCTGCTATTCGTCCCACGGAATGCAGCTAGGATCGTGAACTGCAGGGGCTGAAAGGCGAGCGGCTGAAGCTTGATCAGATGGTGAAAGTCTGAAGCCGAAGCGGCAGCGAGATCCGGGCATATTTGCTCCTTGATGCTCGCTGTTCGCAGGGCAGCAGAGCTCACCTGGTATTGCAAGTGGGCTTCACGATACGCCGTCAAAGCTTTTACATCCCTACGAAAACTGCCTGGAAGCATAACCCCGATGGTTGAACAAGGGAGAGCGCGTCACACACACACACACACAGAGGTGAGGCTTCCAACCCCCTCAGCAAACTTGAAATCTTGAAACACATGCAAGTCTGGGCAAGTCTGCCAATTGCGCAGGAAAAGGTAAATGTACCTCACTGCTGTTACTGCTCCCAGAAGGAGCTGCGGCCCTGATTCGCCGACAGTGCAGCAAATAATAAATAGACTGGAGTTGTCATCTCAATATCCCTTCATTCACAGCGATTGTCGGCAGAAGCAGGCGTGCGTTCGAAAGAGGAAAGCAGAAGTGAATGTCACAGCAGGCTACTAATCTTGGCCTAAGCAAAACCATCTGCATGACCTCACATTCTTGTCAACAAAAAAACTGGCTAACGGCTCTTCTGCTGTTAGCCGATGTTCAGCCGGACGGGCGTCGGTCAATGGTTCCACCATTTTAAACGCTGCAGTTACGGCCGGTGCAGAACGGGTGAACAGGTGGGCTCAAGCCTCGAGTGCCGGAAGAGGGATCAGCAGCTCCACTTGCTTGAACTAATTTTATACTGTAGTAGAGTATGTTATTATATAGTTTGTCGTTATTACCTATTATATTGTACTATGCTCTATAATGCTCTATATTTTGAAGAAGTCGCACCCAGCAGTGGTCGTCCAAGAAGTTGCCATTCAGTCCGTGAACGTAAGAGGACGGAAAAGGGTCCGGATGCTTTCGGCTGAGGCCTGCAGCTAGAACAAACGATGAACTTTCCCAGTTTGGCCACAGGATTGCTGCGGGGAGAATTTAGTACTACAGTGACTACAGTGCTACTGTCTGCTGCTTGAGAAAAAACTATATAGTCGTACTATCTCGTACCGTACCTGGCCCCACCTCACGCCAATGCACATTTTATTTTCACCACGTTCGGAAATGTCGGCTTGAAACTTAGATGCGCAACATTGTTCACATTGAGACTGCCGATACTCAGGCACCCACAGCGAGATCCGGGCAGCTTTGCCGCTGAGAGCTCGCTATCTGTGGTACAGAACGAACATCATGCTCAGGCTGCAGAAACTCCATGGGTACATGCCACCTCAACCTCAGACACGGATTTGCACTGAACAAGTTGCTGCTACTTCATTACCTGTCAAACCTGGACATACAGTACTTCTTGCAAGCTGCGTGAATTGTGTTTACTTGGTGGGACTGATGCAACAAGACAGATAGACAGATGAAGCTTCCAAACCTCAGAGCAATGTGGTCAGCTTCAAACACACGGCGGAATCGCCGATGCCTAGGAAAAACAGCTTGCTGCATAGTCAACGATTGATCGCACTGTTGGGTGCGTGTGTCTAGCCGCTGCCTTCTACACAAGCTGTCTGATCGAAATGCGAAGCATCCTCGCTATTCGAGAAGTGCACGTGGCACGAGTGCCGCTGCTTGATCCAGGGAATGGGTTTTGTCGTCGGGGACAATCCGCGCACTCTTCTTGCTCCACATCCACGAGACAGGTGCGGAGGGCACCCTCCAGCGAAAGGGCGTTGAAAGAAGATGTGCTCCTGACTTCGGAGGACTTGGGGGATTGACGTTCTCGGTTACATCCATAGTTTCTGCTTTGTGCTCGTCCGCCTTCTTGTCCCAGTTGACATCATCTGTTGCCTGTCGTCCAGACCCATACATGAGTTCGGAAGGTATGTCTTCCAGGGAGTTGGAGTTGGTGGAGCTGCCCCTCGGTGATGCATCTGGGAGATCGCGAGTGGGACCTGGCCTTACGTCCTCGTCGGGCGGGTCGCTCTCCGCGGCCGGTGCTGTTCTGGCTTTCTGCCTTTGCTGCGCGATCGGCCGCACTGTCGACTCCTCGTCCGACAAGTTTTCATTGCCAGATTGCTCGTAGTCACCCTTGCTGTCCAAGATTACTGGCATGGGCTTCACTCCACGTTTGGCGGAAGTTCGCCGCCTCTGTTTATTTACCAGCTGCGTCTGGATCAAGTTTACCTGTCAGGGGCAGTATAGTCGAAGTGCTCTGCAGTATCAGTGTGCACAGTTCATGGCCGGTGATAGTTCGGAAAATTTGCTCTCTCCTGCAGTTACTTAAGTTCATTGCCGTGGGAACCAATACAAACTAGGTCCCAAGTTGGAGCTAGGTTCGATGTCGGCTTCCTTGCTGTGGTACTCCAATTCCTGACATGTCCCTACTGACCTAGTGCAGTCGGGAATGGCGTGGGAAGCGCTCGCAGGACGTCTCAACTGTCAGGCGTTTTCAACGGTGTGTTCCTGCTTTCCGGCTCTATAAGAGTGACTGAGGGCGGCTCGGAGGCCGCACGGGCGCTCTGAGCCGACACGCATTTTTGACTTTAAATTTATTTCAACTCTCAGACAAGCTCACCTTGTCCATGTAGCTTTTGAGCTGCTGGTGAGCCTCCTTCTGAGAGGGCCTGGACTCTGCATACATGCTGCACATTTGGAGGATGGAGGTCACATGAGCGATGGCCGTGAGCTGGTGAGGCAGGACGTCCAAACTCAGTGCGAAAGCAGCGGACGTCCCGCCGGACTGGACGTAGATAGTCAAGTCCATTGCTTCACAAGCTCCGTTCCAGATTAAAGAGTTTTACATTTCCTTTGAGCCAGTGCAAGGGGCGCATGCATGCACAAACCTCGCAGCCACAGTGAAGCTAAAGTATAGCAGCATGGAGCCACGAGCACGAATCAGCCAACCCCAGTCCCAGTCGTTGCAGCTGCGACCCCTCCCACCGTGGATATCCCTGAAATCCGACCCGGGCAAATTCTTCTGCATTCTCTGCCTGGACACCCTCCCATGGTCCCTTGCCACAGCCTGAAAGCTCAGGAAACTGACTGTAGTCAGTGGCCTTCGGCGCCACTGCGGCCTCTGTCCCGGACAGCAAGAGGCCACAGGCCGGGAGCTTTGATTCTGGGACTTCTGGCAGGGTCCAGGTTCCACTTTTTTGGATGATCCATTGCAATTGCCCATTGCAAGGATCGAAACCTCAAATCTACAAGTCAAGAACAACAACTACCACGCGCAACCCCGGAATGCGCAAGGCACAGTTGCGGGAGGAACATCAATTTAAGCTCGAAAGCGGCAAAGTATTGGATGTATTACATCGTCCTTTCAGGACACGGCTACTCCTGCTCCAACTCCTCCTACTCCTACAACGATCGGTGCCATGGCACTGCTGCTGCGACGACGTCTGCACTCGTCAGTGGCTGCATGGCTATTCTGAAAGAGACCTAAGAGATGAACGCCTTGGCCTTGACCTGAAAGAGCTCAGCCTCGGGCAAAGGCTGGCCTCGGAACCTGAACCAGTGCACCACAGAACAAAACCGGACTTTAGGTCCAAAGTGAGGTAATGCGAAAACTGAAGGATACCTAAGGCTCAGGGCTTTTTGGGTGTAGGCGGGTTCCTTGCAGACGGGAAGGCGATGAAACGAGACCCGTGCGCCAGATGGTGCAAGTTATATCATCACTAAAGATTCGATATCTTGGCGCAGACGTGCAACCTCCAACTAATTTGCGAAGATGTACATGGACAGCATAGAACAAGTTGACACGTGGCAACGGCAGGCCACCCTTTCTATTTGTGACTCAGAGTTCACACAAGACAAGGCCATGCGACAGTGTCCATGCAGAAACTAATGGGTAGGCACTGCTTCCCCGCATCAATGTTTTGGCTTAAACAGTGTTTCACATCTCCATGTCTAAAGCTTTCAAAAGCGGTGGCGGTGCTTCTGGGCGATTCCGGAACGTCCACCCATTCCTGAGATTGATGCGTAAAAGATCATTCAATGATTCAAATCAGTGACAGATAAGGAACAAACCATTGACTCTTGCTGGGTACGTCCGCTCTTGGATCCATGTTGCCCCGTTGCCTCTGATGGTTGCAGCTCCACTCTGCAATGCTCTACAACGTCTGTTTTTGAGGAAACGTTCCCCATCCATGGAAAAACCAGACATGCAATCAATCTGCCCAGGAAACGTCGCAATACGGGCACAGGGCGACTTTTTACGCAGCAGGTAGCTCGGCGATCTATGTCGGAGACGACACAGGCGCAATGCGCAACTGAAGTTTTCCACGCGCTCCTGCACAGGTTTGACTGACGGGCTTGGGCCAAACTCAGACAGCCACTTCGGAGGATTCACTCACCGAGGCTCGTTGGCCTAACCTGAAACGAGCAAGGTTCGATTTATTGGCATTCTCAAGTATTCAGCCCTCGGGTCTGGACAGGCTCCTCCTGCGCAGCAAGCAAAGGCAATCGCCAATTGGGGGTGGCGTCACAGCGCTGCCCCTGCCGCCGGGCGGTAGATGCTGCGGCTAAAGTATCTGACCGACAGGAGCAGCACGCACCTCAGCGGGGCTATTCCGACCCGGTTGCAGGCTTGACAACCACGGGCGAGAATGGACCATAAAATCAACTGCTTTATCAATAGTCGTCCTCAAGTGCCTCACCCGATGCTACGCCGTGCGACCCCACATGTGGAAATGACAGGTTCGCAGACAAAGACGAAGAGACCGCAGATATCTGGCCCCATTCAAAACACCTGACAGGACTGCGCTGCTCTTTCAGTCCACGGGTGTGCTGGAACTGCGCTCGAACCTCACTGGAGCACACATGACTCATGATCTCGATGCTAGGCTGACTTGAAAACCGAATCTCAAAGAGAATCCGCCAACGTCTGTCCGTTTCGCAGGCTAGGTACCCGACAGTGGAGTCCTGAAGTTAGACAGACTTCCGAGCAGCTCAGACAAAACCTTGTCCAAGTTGCACGATGGGGACGGTCAATATGTACAGCCTAAGGTTGGCAAACAAAAACACCTTGGTACAAACTTAATTAAGGAATACACCTTAAATCATATAAGGGATCCAACTACAGTTTAAGGTATATTCCTCAATAAAGGAGCATTGGAGTCTCTGGGCTTCTGGAAGAGCGACTACAGTACAGGTCCTCGCTCCCCCCAACAATAGCCTAAAAGGATTCTGGCGAGGCTACTGTGAGCCACCCTGTGCATCAAGGAACGGCTGTACTGCGGTACGACATACTGACTGATCCTGGGCTGCCTGTGAGACCGATCGCTCCGTGCGTTGCTGATGCGGCACCCACCGAAATTATGCTGCTCATCGAAGTCCGACAGACTCTCAACCAACGCACCCTAGTTCTCACCCAAGCCGCAGCTGCACAAAGAGCTGCAGCACCACCTGGACGGGTTCCGCAATTTTGCTTTAAAGGCCTTGGAGTTTCAGCTCCATGCTTGTCGTGCGCTGCAGGGCCGGACCTCCGCGTCGGTGGCATCAGTCGCCGACAGAGGGCCAAAGCTCTGGTACATTAACAAGCCGATGGTCACAACGTATCCTCGGGAAACTGGAAGGGGAAGTGGTGTGCTAAATCAGGACTGCTGCTGTGCTGTGTCATGTAAGCATTTCCTGAAGATCTTGAGACACACGGAAGCAAAGGAGCGTAGAGTCAGATCTGGCGAGGCTCCCGCTCCATCGGATGCAAAGATGAGAAAGGAGCACGTACCTCTCATGGGCCAGGGCCACAGTTGCTCGAAACTGCACCAGAATGCGTCGCTGTTCGTGGCGGCAATTTCCCAGCATGCAAGGAGGATGCTTCTCTAACTGTTCTTCGGTACAAGTATTCCCTGACACTAGATCAGCACGAGCTCTGTGGCCCACCTTCAGCACGAGTCACTGCGAAGATGCGCTCGTTGATAGGCGCATTAAGCATGGAGAAGGAAGTGTAGAAGGCCGCCGAGTAAAGCCTACAGCACACCAAAATGCTGCAACTGTTGCAGCCTGTTGTAGACCACCTGTTTGAATGCGTGGTCCAGCGAAACACAGCACGCATTTGACAACAGCTCAGATGCCACAGGCACCGAAGCGGCCAAATGCAAGGGTTGTCGAAGTTAGTTCTCAACATGCAGTTGAAAAAAGGACACACCAGGGTCCAGTCTCCTCTCGAGACACAACTTTAGCAACAACAGACTCCGCCCCGCAGCAAAGCCTGGTATGCTTGTTGCAATACCACATCTTAGAACAGGATGTTGCCTCTCCGTTGTGGTCACGGTATAATGTGTTGCCACCAACCAACAAGAACTTACAGGACAGAAGAAGCAAGCTGAAGACTGACGTGAGATCTCCACATACTGTACCAACGTGCACAGCCGCCAAGTTGCAGCATCCAACTGATCCCATCCTGGATGCAACAATCGGCATGATATGTCGTAATTGAGGCTAATGTTGCACCCTGTTTGGTGCCCCTGCAACCAAGATCGGTTCTTTAGAAGGGCGTGCAACAGTAGTACAGTAGAATCAACAGGAATACGCGGTGGTATCTTAACCTCAATGGAACACTCGTAGTACAGTAGTTATGCTGGGACAGGGACAGTACAATGGTAGTACGTTAGTAGTACAGTACTACAGTAGTAAGCACAGCAGTCGTAGTACAGAAGTAGCACAATAGCAAAGAGTACAGTAGTAGTCTATTATAGCAGTAGTACAAATGGTAATACAGCACCAGTGCAGGAGTCGCTTAGTAGCACAGTAGTAGAAGGTTAACTAGGGCTGTTCAGGTGGGGCACCGGTCACTCCAGATAAGTTCCGATACTACATGCCCTTCATTTTGAACATTTTTTCACCCTGCACTCCCTCTGCAATCGACCAACTTGATCCCTGAAAAATTGAGCTTTCTCCGGCTTGTCGTTATCCTCGACTCAGTTGGGATTGATAACTAGCAGAAAGGATTTGCAAACAACAAAATCCGGGCAATTTGTTGGCGCACCATGGAGCACAGCCAAAAATCATGCCAAATCCTGAAGAAGCTCCTCAACACATGCATTACAAAGAAGGTCATCTAATTAAACAGGCGTCACATTAGATCTGTTTTCATGACGTTGGCTGGTCTCTTCGATGAACTACAATACAGCTCCATTTTTCGGAGCGGCCAACCAGTTCTCCCGAAGGAGCCATGTCAGGCCAACCACAACAAGCAGTCCTGTTCCGGGGCATGGAATGGCGGTCTGTGCAGACTCTGGCCCACGGCAAAACAAACAAAGTCTGCCACAGGGAGTGTCCTGAAGCACAAAGGACCAGCATCAAGCGCAGGGCTTTCTGGCTGTCCTTCACCCAAGACATCATCACCTGAAGGCCGGTGCAACATGATGCAACATGTCAATGCGGAGTGGCCGAGAGTTTCTACGGAGAGCCGGCCGCTAAAGATCATATTGGCATGGGATCCACCAGGCAGCCCTTGGACAAAAAATCAAAGACCATGGTCCCACAGTGTCGGGACTTTGGCGACGAAATTGTGGGGCGACTCGCGTCTGGGACGAAACCCCGGCATGGGGCAAGTGCAAGCAGCTGCCATGCAAGAGGGCCCCAGACATGGCGGTATAGATATCTTGGGCGGATCATCGCAGCTTTATTCCTTTTCCCGCGGAAGTTCGGGATTTGGTTGTGCAGCCGAAAGCACTTTATTCTATTCGAGGAGAGAGAACCCTTGTCCAGAGCCCGTCTGCTGTGTTTTTGTAGCTGCTTTTGAGGGCTGTTGTTGCATGTGTTGCTGATGTTGCTTCGACATCCAAAGCTGTGCGTCTTGCACCCAGCTGACCGCCATAAACCGCAATCCTTCTCTTAGTGCTTAGTCGCTCCCCTCGCTCACATCAGTGTGGACTGGAGCAGTACGCGCAGGGGTGGAACGGCCGAGGGGTTGTCGCTTGCAAACTGCTTCGCAACTTTATTTCTGGCTGCGGTCGCTCAGACAGAGGGCA
Organism: Symbiodinium sp. CCMP2592; assembly: GCA_905221615.1. Classification (NCBI taxonomy): domain Eukaryota; class Dinophyceae; order Suessiales; family Symbiodiniaceae; genus Symbiodinium; species Symbiodinium sp. CCMP2592. The sequence goes on from CAJNDT010000546.1 coordinate 892,321, forward strand.
ACACCACTCCGATGACATAGCATGCAGATCTATCCGGCGAAACTGGGAAAGCATGGCTCCAACCGCACCCCTAGCACTCTGTTCCGAGGCCCGGACTAGAGCCACAAAGGATGTTGCAGCTCCGGGCAAATCGGCCATTGCGAGAACCTGCGTCACGCTAAACATATCCTTGCTTGAGTGAAGTACCAAGTGCCATGATAGCGGACCAAGGACCAAGCAACGACTGGTAGTGATAACAAATAGGTGTAAGCTAAGTCCTTTCGGCCAGTTTCAGTAGGTTTCTGACACAAAGTCTATTCAGTCAAGTCTGTCCCTCTGGAAGCACCTGCGAAAGCTTTTGGTAGCTGCCCTTGGCGCATGTTCAGGCTGACATGGCTTGGCGCTTCAGGTGGGCACCTCCTGCAATCCCAAGCAGGGAGTTTAAACCCACCTTCCCAAACATGGCCTTGGGGGAGGGCGGCTCTCCGAGAGCAGCCGTGAAGACCTGCAGATTGAATCCAACACCGCTCCCCAGATGAAGAAGCATTCAGGAGTTTTGCGTGAAGCGTTCTCAGTTCTTCTGCCGCTGACGCCTGTTTCGCATAGAAGTCGCGAAAAGATCTCAAGCCCACCTTGCCATGCAAGGAATGTGGAGGGCCACCTATGAAGAAAACTAGAAACAAAGAAAAAATGCCTAGAGTGGCCAAAAGCACCAGGCCAGCCCAGGCAGAGATGGACGCGATCACTCCGAAGGCGTGGCTGCTGACAAAGTCCCACTGCTGCCTTGAGTTGTGCTGGGCAGGGACCCAGGGACCCGACACAACAGTCGACGCCGGGTCGTGACACCAAGCAGCTTCGAGACAATCTCAACTGGCTGGCGGCTGGCAGCCCGGGCCCCGACATCATAAAAGTGAGCACCACCCGAAACCCGAAGCCTTGCGCTTCGCTTAGTTGCGTAGGCTTAGCTCAAAACGTGCCTTGAAGTCATGGCCGTGCGCGCGGAGCGCGCTGCGACATCGGCACCGCTGGGCCGGGGCGCCCGGTCCTCGTCAGAACACAGCCAAACACCTAAACACCTCTTACAGCCACTTGAAAGCGGGGCATCAGCATCTCGCGCAGGTCTTCTCTCTGTGCTACCCAAGAGGCTGTAATCACGATCGAAATACAGGCCAGGATGCAGCAACCTTGAGTGAACCCCCAGACAGAGACCATGCCCTGAGTGGCTGAGTCATCTAGAGTCCCTGCTGGCTAGGCCTGGCTCCCCCCCAGCGACCTGCCACTCAAGCCACGGGACATCCTCCCAATAGCAGGGGCATCAGCCTGCAGTGGCCATGCAAAAAAATCAGAAAGTGACATCCCAAGCTCTCACCGAAGGCCTCGGGGCAATGCCCCAGTCCAGCAGCGCCTGCATCATGCAAGTTCCACTGGCATTGTGGCTTTGGGCCTTGAGGGTGCAGGGGGTAACGAGAAGGCCCCCAGATCGTCACGAAGCGAAGGATGCTCGAATCCCACATAAACACGACGAGCTGGCAAACCGAGACGCTCAGATACCGGGTACAGTACCACGTGCAGAAGCCGTGCTTCTCAATCGAAGCGAACCAAATATCACTGAATACCAGTATCTTTTCCACACTCAGCTAATGCTCCCCTTGTTGAATCTCCGCAATTTCATACGTTTGTGACATGAGCGCGCACCGTGGCAGCAGCGCGGCTGAGCGTGCCGGCCACAGTAAGGCTGGCGGAGATTGCAGCTAGCATGATCTCCGTGCTCTGTCCTTGGACTGGGCTCCTGTTCCTTCAATTCCTTCGCTGCAACTGATGCAGCGAATTTCTAAACCCGGTGTCCCCAAAGAGTGAGTACAGGTCTGTTGGAACTGCGAAAGACGCTGCACACCCGTACATAAACTATACCGCACTTGTTTGTGGATCAGCCTTCTTGCCAGGATGTTTGGCCTGCGTCTGATCACGTTTAGCAAGGTATGTGCTACCAGTATGATGATTGGAGTCTCGGCTTCGATGCTGCTTCTCCGCGTTCCATGTTCGCACAGGATGGCACACGATATGCGGAAGTCCCCATCACAAAGCCGAAGCGAGAAGCAGCTGAGGCTCTTCCTTCGAGGTATGTGACGATTCCACCATAAAGGAAGCTGGAGATGAAGGACGAGGTGAAGACACCAAGCACTTGCCTCGGCAAGCTTCTGGCGGAAGTCTCCGGCGGTCTCGCTGTATGCATGTCGCGACACTGGTTTGAGTGTCTTGCCTCAAATATCCTCAAAAGCACAGCTAGGCCAAATAAAGCTAAATCTGCAGCGCAGGCTTCATCTTCTCCCAGCCCTCCAGGAGCAGAATTGGCAGGGTTACCAGCAGCATTGAAGAGACGAGGATCCCAATCCTGAGTGCTGAATGTCGTGAGCATCTGCTGCCAATGATCGGCAACGAGACTTCTGGCGCAGGTGGCATCCGGCAGAATAAGAAATGGACTGGTTCGACTCTGATGGCTGATTTACGGGCCAGATTGCCGAAGAGGGCGGCTGCCAAGGAGCAGAAGGGCTAAACGATGTCGAAAGAAGAAGCCACTCCTGAAAGAATACGTTCGTACATTATGTTTGTGACACTGCTGTGCCGATCTTGACATCAACCGTGAGCATCTGGCATGTGGGGAAGGCTTGTGGAGAGCGGATGGCACACCACAGAAGAGCCCCCACTCCGACTCTCTAGCACAATCGACCTTGTGGTCCCATGTACTGTTGCGGCGTTGAGGTTGGGGCATTTTGGGGGGTTTCAGGGTGAGTGAGATTCCACCGGCTTGCATGTCACCGGGCGGCGTGGCCAGCCGCATAGCTGGAATCTTCGCAGCACCGAAGCCCAGGATGAAGGACATTGAAATGCCTTGGCAAGCCACGCCCAGTGACTGTGGTTCAGGGCAGCCCCTCAGATGTGGGCGCTGCAGGCACTGCCTTCAGCGCCGCTTGCTCGTAAGGTGGTCTGTGGGAATGTCTGAGTCTTAAGCTGCGTAGTAAACAGTAAACTGACATCCACTGACCATGCAACAAGCACACTCATTGATGCTCTATGAAACTTTTGTCACCAGCACATGCCTGGCTGATTGTTGCGCAGCTCACTATGATCGAGACACAGGACCGCGCCATTTCGAAAGTGCTTTCAGGAGAGATAGATACTACAGACATAGATGTACAGACGTACAGATCTGCGAAGGCCTGCCTGGAGTGTTTACATGAGCATGCGGATGACTGTGACACATAATGCTCGCAGACTCACTGCCTACAATCCGTCAGTAAACTGGGCCTGCTACACGGGCCCCAGTACTAGGAGCGAACGAGATGTCTCCGCGCATTTCGGCCGCGCGACATTCCTGCAGAGACAGTGTTTTGCCAAAGGCCGTCACAGTCGGGATGTTCAAGATTTCCTTGGGAAGCCTCGGCAGAGTGCTGGAGACGGAAATGTCATTGCAAGGAGTACGGCTCACAAGCAGCTGGTGACCAAAGCATGATCCCAACCACTTTCCGGCGGCACCTCTGCCCTGCAAATGCTATCTCATGGATTCCCCGAAGTCCAAGTGCTCCGAGAGGCATGAAAATCGGGTATCTCCAGAAGTATGAGAATGCATAGCAGAGGGAAGCCTCAGGGATTGAATGTTGCGCTGCTTCTCCCGGCAGACAGATGGCGCAACAGCGTCTACGAGCTGTCTGCTTCTACCAGGTATCCTCGACAGGCTAGGTTTTGATACTGATGGGAAAGATTTTCCGACTGTCGACACAACGAGTACCAAAACATGTGTCCTGGTGCCACCATTAATGCCGTTCTGGCAACTAGCTGACCGGAGCTCTCTGATGAGACAAGCGGCGGTCACTGCTATCCACGCAGTCGTTCCTGACACATGGCCAAACGACAAAACAACAAAAGCTGGCCTATGTATTTTAAGTGGCAAGTGGCTGTGAGTTTGGGCCGGTGCAACCATCGCATGTTGTGGATGCCAAGAGAGGGGCCGATGGATGCGTGGTTGGAAGCGGTTCTGGCCAGACAAAAGCCGCCTGGCGGATGGCTGCTTGGAAGAGCAGGCACGGAGGACCGCGATGAGGAGCCTCGGCTGCTGATAAACTCCATAGTTACCTGCAGACTTGTTCAAGATCATGGTCTGGAGGAAGCAGGGCAAGGGCAATGCGGCGCGCCTACGCTGCAAGGCATCGCTTTGCTTGCAAACCTGCAAGACATTTTCGTGCCGCCTCGCAGCGCCGCTTCGAGCTTTGTCCTTGGCTGCGTTTCTGATGCAAGGACTCTCAGGAAGGTAAAGGCTGAGCATGTTTCTCTGGGTGACTACATGTGGTGTCTGACTTCTGACCCCGCTGGTTCAGGGACTAAGTGATGTAATTTAATTCTGTTTCGATTTTCGCAAACCAGCAATGTCAGAACTCGCAAGTACGACCTCGTCTTCTCTGTGAGCAGAGAGCCAGCCGTCAAGAACTCGGTATGATACAGTAAACTCCTGCTCTTCATGCGGCTGGTAAGCCAAGGTTCTTACGGTCACTTAGCCGTGCAATGGAGGCAAGATCACAGCAAGAGCTGGGAAGTCCTAAATTATGGAGCGGGCAAGGAAACCCCGAGACAAAACCGGCGGGCAGCTAAGCAAGCAGGGCATTTGTTTTGCACTAGCTGAAGTAACGTCACTCGAGAGCGTCGAGCGGGATCCGACTTCACAAACTCGCTCAGGCTTCCGTGCACACTGAGCTGCTGTCGCGCATGATCTCAGACAAGTCCAAGCAGATGCTGATCAACTGTGTTCTGCACATTAATTTGGTGTGAAAGGCCCGGCCAAGGAGGCCACAAGGCATAAACCCAAAGCCCTATGGGAAATTGCGCAGCAACCCCTGCTTTCATGCAGGAAGAGGACAAACCAGGCTCACCTCTTGGAAACCCAGCTGCTAGCGTGACCCAAGAGCTGGGTTGGCTCATCCAAGTGCGGGCTCATCTCGATCCTCGGAAGTGATGACAGTGTCAATTTGGAGGCTTTGCCGATTCAGTTTGACGAGACAGGCCCGCGGAGCAACCAGCGGCTTCCTGATTCTGCGATGTATGACGACAGTAGTCTTTCGTCACTCGGCGCTGGCTTTGTCTAGTCTGTTGATTGGCCTCTGCTGGCAGTCGACCCTTGAAGAAATGTTTCGACTTCGCGACTGTTCACTTCATGCCCACTGATGAAGATATGCTGCCGTGCCTTGCGACCAGGTCTCTCGTGCCCAGCCGATGTCACGGAGAAAGATTCCGCAGGCATGAGCAAGGCATGTCAAATTAGTCACAGGTTGTTGGAGAGGGATCTCACAGGGCATGGTCGTTGCCGGTTTTCCAAGTGGTCAGGGCTCAGTGATCGCATGTTGGCGACGTTCTCCCACGTCCAGTGCCTAAACTTGAGAAGCCGAACTCGCCGTTCGAGTCTTTTGACGCTGCCGGTACTGCTTTGGAGAGCTGCCAAATGCCTACCCATTGAGAGAAGGAATCTGCCTGCGGCAACCATCTTGTCTCCACTTACTGCTGATTGGTCTCTTGTATCATCCTGCGCCCAAGCAGCGCGCTGAGCAAGCTTGAGACTTGCAGCGGCTGTGTGAGCACTCGGCACAGCAGCACTGAGGATTTAATTATACACGGTTCGGGGCTGGGCGCAGAGTTACAGCTAATTCGCACCGCAGCATGGCAGCGATGCAAACCGAATGCAAGCTGCTCAGCTACTCAGCTGCTCCTGGGCCGGAGCCTGAAGAGCCCGCTCTGAAAGCCCGCCTCGAGGCTCTGCAAGTGTGCCTTCGCTGTGGCCTCCATGGCCTGGGCGACTGGGCGAGCTCCGTGGAATCATGCCAGGCCGCCAGCGGGCCGGCTGGCACAAGTATGATTCGTACATGTCTGGGTAGCGGAGATTTGCGTTAAGGTTCTTAGTTCTTGGAGCAGTGATACTGATGACTGCAGGGGCAATATTACACACCAAGCTCTCGATCGGTCGGAGAAACCAGCCTTTAATGTCCGTCAGCCTTCGAAGCCTGAACGCCCAAGCCCCGAGATCTGCGATGACACGCGGGGCTAACTGCGATGGAGCATGTGGCATTAAAGCCACCTGACACTCCCACCCCGGAGCAAGCTGAGTTGTCCGACGTACACGTCTCTACGGCTGCGGTATCCGCCGCCGATGGCAACGGCCGTACTGCTTTGGTACGTGCCGTCGTTCCTGGCAACTGCACTGAAGATGTTGTCACAGTCTGCTGCACTCTCGATAGCCTCCCAAAAAAAGGGGAGCAAGGATGCATCATTCTGAATCCCGGGCCTGCGCAGAATGGAAGGCTGCGACCCCTGTTTTCAGACTGCAGAGTTCATTCTCGCCGTGTAGCATGACATCATGCTGTGCACTCACTCAAGCCCCCACGTTCTGTCCCCTCGTTCTCGACCACTGTTCTGGCAAGGTCGGCCCTAAACAGCCGGCTGTGCTGAGTAAATGTCACACTATGAATTACCTTATATCATACAATGGTATATGGCTGGAATCGATCGGTTCGGGGATGGTCGACTTTCATCGCAGAATGACAAGAGCTTGGACCAGCAGCAGGAACCCTTGGTCAAGGCTCGGTGAACGCAAGGTCCCCGATGTTTCGCACACATGAAACCACAAGTACGAATGCTGAACTATCTACCGGTACAAGAGGATAAACTTGATCGAGCTGCTGTCGGATCCCTCTGCACCGCAAGCTACTGTGAACAAACAGCCAGCCTGGTTGCGGAAACTCGCTTGCTGCCACATAAGCCTGGCATAAGCACTTCTGCCGTGCCAAGCTCTCGCGAACCACTTTTGCTTGCAAGTGCTGCTGAGCGTGGCTTGGTCCTTGACAGGCCCTTCTGTGCACACAAACCGATGTGTCCGGCAAGAACCACAAACCGTCAGGAAGGACGGAGCAGATTCATTGAGCACGTCCTTGTGGCAAATCAGGCAAGGCCCACGACTCTGCCCCTCAGCGTGCCGTTCGTTAGCTTTGAAAGGAAGGACTGCAAACGCATGGTAAATGGAAAAAGCTGAATTTCCACTGCAACAGCCGACTGTACTGACGTGAAGATAACCCACTGATGCACCCGTTCCAGGTCCACTGCCAGAGGAAGGTCGTGACGGCCGGCGGCCTGCAGCACGCGACTGGTACAACATCGACCATCAACGACATGATACTGGTTATGATTCTGATGCCACTGACGAAAAGGAGGATGAAGGCAAAGCTCGTGGTCATGATGATCATCACCGTGCGTGCGACTTAACGACTTAACGCTGTAATGCCTTGCAAGTGTTCCATGATTTCATCTGGCAGATCCGACCCCGCAAACTCACGCTGATGGCGAACTTCCCAGCCAGAGTTCGGGGAACGTCGGCCTGGATCTTTGCTCTGCTCCTCCAGGCGAGGACAAAGAAGAAAATGTGCTGAGTTGAGAGAAACAGCAAGAGTTGGGGAGCAGGAGCTCCTGCTCCGTTGCACCTCCTACCTACGGGTCCTAGGTACATCACTCGTGCGTACATCCTCATGACTCATGAATCGCTGTCCTCCATGGCCTGAAGCGCCTTCTGTTCTGCATCCAATTCCTCTGGCGCCGCTTCGACACTTCACCGAAACCGCCCGAGCGATCACTAGGGCCAATTGAAGACTGGCAAGGCAGAGTTCTCTAGATGTTGATGCGAAATGTCGACATCACAGGGGTCCAAATTCGTCACAGCCGAAGCAGCAAAGAACCCGAGGGCAATTTCATGCGAATCCGAAGAGGGTCTGACTGACAAGTACAAGTTTCGCCAACACCCACGTGCAAGCTTTGCCAACACTTCCCTGCTACAGTCTGCCAAGCACCGAAACCAAGGTCCCAAACTCGCAAGAAATGCGTGCAGGCTGCGTATTTCCAGGCAGCGGCAACTCGTATCCGCGTGACTCTGACTAGTGAATACAGGCAGGATCATACTTTTTGCATTCGACATAGTCACGGGATGAAAAGATGAAGAACCCATACTACAAACTTTGCGGTATGCCATAGCCCAACTAAGTCAGGTCATGATGGACGGCCTTTGCACGTCGCAATGCATCGAAGACGGAGACGAAGCCAGCGGCCGGGGAGGGACGCTGGGGTCGGGCCTTAGACTTTCATGAAACTTGCAGAGTGTTCCGGAAGCGCTACAGGTGGCTCTCGGCTGTTGTGGGCCAGATGCTTGAAGCAGTTCGCACGGTAATCGGCGCTGCACCCTGTCATGGCGGCCTTGTGTACATGCGTCAAAAAGCTCCCAGGATAAGGAAACCAGCTCTTCCTTTCAATTCCTCTGCCGTCTCCGGCCATTTGGAACAGAATCGACCCATTCTAACCATCAATAACACGGGCATCAAAGGCCCAAGCATCCTCGGGCGTCGCGGACGTGCATGCCTCGCTGCAGATCGTCTCTCGGAAATAAATACCGGAAGAACCCGTAAACTTCCTGAAAGTAGCCCTGATACACAAGCAAAACGTTCAGCAGGTCTGTCAGCTCAGGCTGTGAAACAAAAAGCTTCGAGGCTGTGAGGTATGTGCTTCCTGAGACATGCCAGTCAGACCGTCGTGCGACTGCACTGCTCCTAATCGCTGTCATCTCGATGAGGGAGCTCACGAATCTTTGTTCTTATACAGATTATCTGGTTCCAAACAGCTGCCTTCCCAACTCGAACGAGTTGCGCACCAAACAAGGGTCAACTTCACCAAACGGAATACAGCGCACATTCCTCGAACCGACCTTACTGCATGCACACACCTGCTGTGCTGATCTAGTGTCATGCTTCAGAACTGCATGCACCGGAAGCACCTCGTAGACTTGCTTCCAATCGCCATCTGCACAAAGGGTCTGGCGATGTCCCACAATGAAGAGCTGTAGCCTGTGGAGGTCTTGAGTCTTGACTCGGTGGAAGGGACGATGCTCCCAAAGAGAGCTCACCGAGATTTTCTCTGGCTCTACTGCAAGCGTGCTTCTGGAGAGATGCAGGCCCGGGCTTGCAACTACGACCACGGCCTCGACTAAGACTACATTATCCGCACTCGCACTTTGAATCTGGTTCGACTCGGGTTTCGAGTACTCGACTTTTCGCGAGCTTGGCATGGGTAAGTCAAAGGTCTCACGAGCCTGGATCTTGACGTTGCCACGCAAATTCGCTGAGCATCCTGCTGCAAGCTGAGTTTTCTTTCGCTTGCCACAGCCCCTTGAATTGCCAACAGCTTCGGCACAATCGCCTTTGTCGTTTGGCACCCAAGCTACTTCGGCCCGGCCTTGACAAAGCCGAGACGAAGATCTCGGTTTGCACGCACGGTGCTCCTTAAGAGCCAAAGCTGAGCTGACAGACACCATGACCCTCGGAATGCGGATGAATGTGTAGCCTGAAAGCCTTTTAAATTTTTAAGGCGTTGCGCCTTGTCGCTCATGGTGGAACGGCGCAGTGCATGCCGAGCATCAGAATCACGAAGTCGAACTCACTGCCCTGACAGGCATCCACAGTGAGCACCTGCTGCACAGGAAACGCACGTCGGATCATGAATCGTGGCGTCGCTGTAGGTCTACTGGACACACGACGGCAAACGATGCAGTCGGCATAAGTTGGCAGTATGTGAAAACCCGTGTCGGGGATTTCAGATCCCAGATCCCATATCCATCCAACAAAGGCCGTGTTGCTGTTGTCTTTTGGATTCCTACTTGCGGGTACTCACAGGGCACGATGTGGAGAGTGTGCAGCGTACGGCATTTGCCCCGATCTCCTTAAACAGGCACCATGGAATTGGAATCTGTAAGCTCTCATAGCCACCACCTCGACATCGAGGTCGCTTGGCACGGCCTGCGGAAACCACTATTGGAGGCGATGGGAGCTTCTGACAACGGCCAGCGTCAAGTTGCTTCGACGTGCAACAGATTGTTCACGTCACCATGCACCCCTTCTCCAATCTAAACTTTGCCGATGTGCGCGCGGTGGGTGGAGGATGGGAGGGAGATCTTGACGACATGTTCAGGACCCCGGAATGATGACAGCATCACAAAGGGATCCCTCACGAAGGTCAATAAGCCAACCAACTCTCAAACCTATCTACCCTGAACCTCCTAACCTTAAACCCCATGCCCCAAACACAGAAGCCTAGCTCATAACTGCGAAACCCTGCAGAAACCCAAACGCTTCCATTCAAGCGTCTGTCACTCTCTTCTTCTTCTTCTCTCTGACTCTCCTGGCCTTCATCAACTCTTCGAGCTGACCCTTGTAGAAGGTCAGGAGAGCCACGGAGGGTTTTGGCCTCGACAGAGAACTAAATCACGCATACAAGAAACTTCGCAGCCGTAAATAGGTCGGCCATCGTAAACGCCGCGATGTATTTCTGCAGTATTCGCCGCAAAGTAAAGAACCAAGGGCGGATCCCAACGCGCTCGCGCAAGCGCGTCACGACCTTGAGGCAGCTGTTCACCTGATCACTCTGGCTGTCGACTGCTGGCGGCAAAAAGCAGCAAATTAAGCAATGCCAGCGGGTGACAGGCAATCTCACTGAGTAGAACCTATGCAGGGCTGCAAACACGATTGGAGCACCTGTAGCCTTCAGCTACCGCGTGAATTCAGAGGTAGTTGTTACAGTTCCAGTGCCGCCTCTACGTATAAGACTCAGTGCTGATGGAGCGGCCCTGCCTCTGCAGCATTGATGTATGACTTGTTTGGAGCCTCCTCGCGACCTCTGCGCATGCTGGGGGCCATGGCCTATGCTAACAGCTCGAAAAATTTTATCGGAAGCTACTCGCACGCGAGCAAAGTGTCCGGTGCCAGTAGATACATGTGCAGATACGTCTGCCCAAAAGGTCTCGATCTTTCGTTCCAGGCTTGCCAGAAAAAGCCCCTTCGTAGCATCCATCCCGGCCTTGGACATCCATCCACACAAGCGGTCTTCGCTCGCAGGCTTGGCGGTCCTTGCTGGGTTCTTCGTTTCTGCCGGGTGAAGGGAAACCATGAGCACCTCCCATGTCTTGCAGCTTCTGCAGCTTTCGTCGCCCAAAACGGAGTCCTCGGCAACTCGCCGTGGAGTTTCCAACCCTTGGTGCATCTTCGCGCGGATGAGCACGACAACAGCTCCGCAGGGTCCAGCGTGAATTTGACTTGCTTGCTGCTTGCATTCGGGGCTTCCTGGATCCTCAGATTCCTCTCCTGGAACCTTTTCTGCGCTGCGAATAACACCGTCCGGACCCCATCCTTCTTTAGCCAAAGCGTCTCCCGCTGTAGAACAAGTTGCTCACAAGGCGGCCGATGCTTGGATGCCTCATGAGCAGGTGGGAGACATGAGAATTGGGACTGAAGGCTGGAACCATCTGCGTCTGTGGGCATCATAACTGTCGCCGACCACTACTAGCTCTTGCCAGAACACGTAGGAAATTCTGTCTTAGCTGAGACCGCTGCATGCGGTACTGCTCGCGTAGCTGGTGAACCCTGCACGTAGACACTTGCGGAGTGGATGGCGTAGCACTGTAGCATGCGGGCTCCGAGGTCTGGGGAACTTGAGACGGTTTGCATCATGAGGCTGTAACACAGGGACTTTCAATTTCGCGCTGTGGCATCTCGAGGCTTGTGCAGATCGGCCATCGTGCCCTTCACCGATCTTACAGCACACTCTGCGCTTGCACGGCACATAAAGCACTGCAGACGCCACTTGTTTTGCAGGCTGTGACATGCTTCTCGGAATGAAACCTTGAGCCCTGTCGCAACTGGCGCCTGCCCGATGCGAGGACACAGCGCTCCAGCAATGAGCGGTTGTGACCGGTTCCCTGGAGTGCGTCTGAGCGGGATCCGCACTTGAGTTTCTGCAGGCTGAGGGCATGTTCAAACTTTCAAAAGATACTGTAATGATTCACAAGACCCACAGAATGGGGCTAGCTGGTCTTCCTACATTCTGCATGTGTGCCTCCAGGATCTGCGGCTGCACCAGAGACCTGGCGCGCGCTGTGCTGACATTGCGTTTCTGCTACCCGTATGCGCGTTTTCGATCAACAAAATTGAGGACCACATCGGGTCTCCCGACCAACCAAAGAGGCGAAGAGGGGACCCGCCCGAAGCTCAACGGTCGCCGGCACGACGTCGGAGGCAACTGCTTGTGATCGCCCACAAGAACCTCCGAGTGACGAAAGACGCACGCTCTTACGCCGCTAGTAGAAACTGCAGTGCCGAGCGAAGATCTGGCGGCACACATTACACTAAAAGACACGTTAATTCAAGCAGCGACGCCATGATCGACAGACTTCCGTTATGAGCCATCATGTTGTGCAATCCCAACTTCGGCAATCCATGGCGTCAGCTGATTCTTGTGATCATCTTGCTAAAACGCAGTCACCTGTCGTCGCAAATCTTGTCTCCACAGTGTCATCCGTCGCCATATGTCGCCATGCGCAAATCAAGAAATGTGAGCACTTATATGTCGACAATGCGCGCATGTGTCAAGACTTTCTACTCGTGCAGCGGAGCAGTGAAACCACCGTGTGCCGCGCCAAGTTTGCAGGCTGCAGCCGCAGCCTTGCCAATGAAACGTCAATGAGGTTTGGGGATTGTAGCTGCTTGTGGTTGTAAAATGTTGTAAACTGCAGCAGCTTCAGCTATGGGGGTTGGATTTGCACGCTCGGGATGAGGGATTGAAAGAGCATGTGCATGCAAATGCATCACAATACCTAGACGTCTCTCGGGACCCCCCACAGCTGAACGTCTCACGTGTTATCGGATTTTCCTCGTCAGCGTTTCGAAAACAAGGGGTACCATCCTTTTTCAGAGTGCTTCGCCGCCCCTGCTGTCTTTGTGACATGGCTTCCGATTAAAGCAATTTTGCAAACGCTGGACAGGGGCTTCTATTGGACAGGGCTTTCTGTCACGCAGTGCTTTCCGTTCGACCCTTGATTTAAGGGTTCTCGTTTTGAATGGATGGCTCGGCTTGGTTTAGCACGGCGGAGTAACATCCAAGAACTTGAGCACGACGGTAGCTATCTTTTTATGCCAGGCGCCGCTCTGGTCCGGGGGGGTGCCGTCAGTTCCACGCATTGCCCCAACACGCCAAGCGGACTCCGATCAAGTTGAGCCATAGGGCCATAGGGGCTACCGTGCGAGGGTGGACCGGCCCCCAATGTCCAAGTACCTCGGTGAACAAGATCACGGGAGCTTAGAGCTTCAGGTGCAAAGCGAGCTCTTGCCAAGTGACCCAAGTTGGAAACTTGTGTCATCTTGTGTCCCTGCGTCCTGTTGAACGATTAATGACGATTGTTTACGCAGGATCCTTGCAGCGCACGGCTTCCGCTGTGCTGCGGCGCATGTTTGTCGCTGGCGTCCTTTTATTTACACAGGATCCGTGGGACCGTGTGCCCCGGAGAGCCGGCTTCATCGTTAATTACGTACTCGAGGGAAAACTCTTTGGCAGCGGCTGAGATGCTTTCCCGAAACTTTCTGAATACCGCCAGTACTCATCTGAACCGTCCTGCATCCGCCAGTGGGGGAAAGACTTTCGGTCCTGGTCTCTGGCTGGTCTCATGGGGTCTTCTTGAAAGCCGGGGTGGAGTGCCCGTTGAGCATGCCGCCTCAGAATATGGAGTAGTCGCTGAGCTGCTGGCAACGTGCTCGTTACGGTTACAATGTTCAACAGAAAGGGGTCACAGGAACGTCGTAGTGCTCGTCGGCGATTGCTGTAAATACCCAAAACCTTGCGTTCGCGTCGCATAAGGCATAAGACAACTGCAGGCTTTGACACAGTGCCGTGTATATAGTTCCCGAGGATTGGGATGCCTAGTAATCACTCAGGCAACGCACTGCGGGTGCGGTAACAATGTCTTGGGTACATGAATCGAAACACTAGTTTCGCCATGTAGCCAAGGTGGAACATCAGTGGCCTCCTGTGCTTGCAACTGCCGGGTTTCAGGGCTGCGTGGTTTGGACCAAGTGCTGTGTATGGGTCTTAAACTGCCTGGATACACAAATGTCAAATTCGGGTCTCACTCCGAATCCCTGCCTTGAGATCGGTACTATGTCCTTTCATACGGTACTACAGCATGCACCTCGATAAATATCCGCTTAGGTTTAGAAAAGTCTGTATACGCAGGTTTGCCGAGCAGCGAGCTATGACTGAGGATTGGACAGCAGCGCCGTGGATGACTCTGGCGTGCAACCGCCTGTCTTTTGGGATCCGTGCATGTAGAGCTCATGCATCTTTAGTCTGGGGCCTAACCGATGACACCACGATCAATGATCTCGGAGTCCTGGAGCGAGTCTTCAGGATAAACAATGTCGGTGGGTAATCACACCGCTTCTTTTTTCCTCGATTTCTGCCACATCTTGTCGTGAAAGCTTACCACAATCCCACATGTCCATAGACACGAAGGCATCAGCCCATTCTGTCGTGAGCCTCAGCCAGGGGGGTTGTCACAGGTATCAACCAAGGTTGAAATGTCAAAAAGATGTGCCCGAAGGGATGGCCGAGCTCGATCGGCTGCTGGTAAAGTCCTAGTCCTAGTTGTCTGCACGCTTACGGCTAGAGTCTAGAGGGTAGTGCCTGCACTTCAAGATCTGCAGCTGCTTGGAAGGACATATCCAGCACGAAACACAGCACGACGAAGCAGTTCGCTGCCCGCCCGGAACTGCCGTGACCGGCCCGAACCTTCCCTCGACATGTTAGGGGCACCGTCCGGAGTCTGGACCCCGATAAGTCTACTAAACATTCACAGTGCGAAGGATCTTTTGCACCTTGGTAAATGCTGGCTACAGCGGCTACACAAGTTGCATCGTTCAGTAAGAGCAGGTCACTCCTACACCTGCGGTGCAAACCTTCGCGGAGACGACTCTCAAACATCAACTCCGTTTTGGAGCAGGGTCACCCCACGGAGCAAAGGAGCAGGGATCTGAACTTGAACACGTTTTGTGGTTTGAGCTCTTTGAAGGTCAGGTCCCCTTGCAAGGGTTCCGAGTGAACATCGTCCTCCCGTCCAAGACGGGGGAGGTGTCTCTGAAACTGCTGCTGCTCAGGGGATCTTTCACAAGCAGAAGGTATATGCACCAGCTCTGCTTGGCCAAAACGCGTAGTTGCCATTCCGCTGGGGTCAGCAACTACTTGCTTCAAACACGTTTACTGCATCTGCTTACCGGACTAGCGAGGAGGTCGTTCCAAACTAGAGTCCCTTTAGGGCTATACTTGCACTACCAAAACCTAAAACTCACTTCAACAATGTCTTTCGAAAGGGCATCGGAATATGGAACAAACCTCGGTTTGGAGAGTTGCGACCAGCAAGTTCTCCGCCTGTGCCGGCGGAAGCCTCACTCTCACTCTTCCCTAGATGGCGTCGTAGTAAAATCTCCAGACCTTGCTGCGTGATGAACCCTTTGAGCGTCGTAGGGGCGAAACTCCGAACTGTCTGCACTGCACTGTCATCACAGACTTTAGGAAGTACAAGTAGCAGCAGCTTATGGACCAAATTCACAACCTCTGAAACAAAAGGGGATCACATTTGCAGACGTCAGTGAATCCGCAAAGGATCTGACGTTTCTGATGCCTCCGATCCTAGTGTTTCTGATGACAACATTTCAAGAGGCTTCAGGCTTCTGGCAAGCTGCTCGGGGGGCACGGGTGCGTCTTGGGCCCTGCTCGACGGCAGTCAGGTCATCGGAGTCCGAATCCCTGTTGACTGCCGAAGCCAAAGGAGTGCATGCATGAGGCATGATAAGGCTGAACAGGTCAAGCTTACAACTGCACATGTGGTTGTGTACACGCAAGGCGGGGATGGTTCAAATCCCATGGGTTGGCCCTTGGCAATAATAATAATAATAAGCCTTGTCGGTGTTGGCGATGGTCGCTTTATTACTAACATTAAGTTCGTCATCATCATCATCATCATCACCTCTGCCCTGCGGTCCCTCCGCACCATCCACGAGCACAATCCGGGAGGTTTGTATGTTCACATCTACATCTGACGTCGACATGCTCAGGTGCTGCAACAAAAGAACCTGACCAAATGCTTTTCCATGTGCCATTCCATAGAGGCATGAGCAAATGAAAGTTTGCCTGACCCTTGTGTTGTGTGTGTGGCGGCCGCGTGTTTTGCCTCTTGCCTTCTGTGGTGCATCTCCTTCGTGGAAGACAATATTTTGCCACAGGAGCCGGGTACAAAGCACGAAAGACATTACCAAGAGTCGAACACAGCAGGAAACAGATTATTAAGGGTCAAAAACAGCACGAAAAACACAAATCACCTCATCAAGCTGCGAAAGGGTCGAAAAACGTTAGGTAAGTACCCGCATGCCTGTCCCTGTTTCTAGTATTTCCAGAGTCCCGGATGCTGTTTCGGAGCCCGGGGGGCTGTGGGAGCGCACTTCTTCCAAGTTTGTTGATTCTGTATACGTTGTCTGGGGCTTCATTCTGTCTGTTTACACATTCACAGCCATTTGCCTTTCACAACCCAGACTTATGTTCACCCTCATTTCACGGCTTAGATAATTAGGTAAGGTCTCTGCTACAGTAGCGTCTCCGTGACATCTCACATGGCACCGAATGCAGGCCCTTGTATCCTGGCTTAACCTTGATGGAGTCAAGCTCCATGAGGTTATTGGTACTATTGGTCTGGCCTTCATGAAATTCCACGCTGCATCCATTCGTGTTATCACGGGTACGAGTACTATCATTGCGGTTGTTGCTTTTATTCCCTGTGTATCCTCGTGCTACGATATCACGAACATTGTGGCACTAGGCTTGTACCAAACCCCTGGATTTGGAAGAGAAGCGGAACACGTCTAGCCTATATACGCGGAGCACGTCCTCTTGCTTGTGTTACTGGTGAACTGCATGTCCGAAGCTGAAGGCTTGGAATACTACGGTGGGCTTCATGCATTCGTGAAATCAGTGAAATCTTTAGTACGACATGCTAAGGGAACAGCGGTACGGAGATTGAAGACGTCCAACGGAACCGTGTTTGCATGTGCAGTGTGCCCTTAAACAAGTGATCCTCCTGTGCTTGAGTTCATGGTTTGTTTGGATCTTGTATCAGTGGGCAGCGAAACCAGCTGTCTGTGATTTAATCAAGACTTGCAGTCACGGATTTCGCGCTACGATACCGCAAAGGTCCAATGAACCGAGGAGATCCTTCTGGAGCGAACCCTGCAATAGGTAATCTTCCCAAATTAAATCGGCGGGCCGCTATAGCTCCTAGTATGTTTCTCGAGTTTACTCTTGTCCGCATGCTTCACACTTTTGTTCGGTGTTGGCGCTTTCCGCTTTGCGTTGAGGGTTCAGCATTCAGGTATTGTAGTACTATTTCTATCATGTTTACTAGAGTATTACGCTTGGCGTTTGCATTCGCAACCCGACTATTTTACCACCACCACCACCACCACCACGACGTCTGCTGCTGCTGCTGCTGCTACTACTACTACTACTACTGTACTACCACTACTGCTACGACTACTCCTACTACTCCTACTACTCCTACTACTCCTACTACTCCTGCTACTCCTGCTACTCCTGCTACTCCTACTACTCCTACTCCTACTACTACTTACTACTACTACTACTACTACTACTACTACTACTACTACTACTACTACTACTACTACTACTACTACTACTACTACTACGGTTGATGATATAAATCCTGCATGACCTTAAGGGCCCTAGACTATGGAATTTATGGTATATTCCTTATTATGGGTAATGCAGGATTTAGATCATCAACAGTATTACTACTTGCTACCACTGCGACACTACTGTACACCACTACTGCTACTACACTACTAGCACTACTAGTACTACTACTACTACTACTACTACTACTACTACTACTACTACTACTACTACTACTACTACTACTACTACTACTAAGTTACAACTAGCACTACCACTACCACTACCACCAGCACTACCACCACCATCACCACCACGACGACTACTACTACTACTACTACTACTACTACGACGGCGACTGCGACTACGACTCCCACTTAATAAACATACGAAGGAGCATAGCAACAATGAAAAGCAACATGACAGTACTACTGCTAATGACTACTGCTAAATACTACTACTTACTAAATACTTACTGCTACTAAGTACTACTACCACTACTACTCCTCCTCCTCCTCCTACTCCTCCTGCTCCTCCGCCTGCTCCTGCTCCTGCTCCTGCTCCTGCTCCTGCTCCTGCTCCTGCTCCTGCTACTGCTACTGCTACTGCTACTGCTACTGCTACTGCCACTGCCACTGCGACTGCTACTGCTACTGCTACTGCTACTGCTACTGCTGCACTTACTTGTATGCGATTACAAGTACTGCTACCTTGACTAAGGCTGCTTGTATTGGTGCTACTAAGTAGCTACTACGTACTGTTGCACTTGTCCCCGATCCCCAGCGTGGTCACGACACGCAAAACATGTTCACAGAACTTTGTGCCTGTGGTGTCGCAGATTCTTTCCTAACAGTGCTCATCGAAGCGAATCTTTGCATCGCTAAATGGCCTTTGTGGTGCTACTCCGTCGAAAATACGACTTACACCACTTCAATGTCCATCGAATACCCTTTACAACGGCGTCACCCACCTGTGTTCTCCGTTGGCATCGCATCATGTCCGACAAGGATGAGTCGCATCACACATTGCGGCCTGCCTCCTGCCCGCCCTGATCTCTTTCTGGAGCTTCGATGGCCGGTAAGTGACATCCTGCGAGGCTTGCAGTAGTGAGATGCTTCCGTGACTTGTACTTTTGTCATCACGGGTCTGTTCTGATGTTGTTGCAAAATCATACAGAGCTGACCGTGCAACGAGACATGTCCTCCAGGAACTCGTGCAAGTTCAAGTCATGGAGATCATGGGAAGCTCTGTTTGGTGGAGCCGGCCATTCCGAGCTCTCGTCGAAGCCCCCCGAGCAGAAGGATTTCCAGGTCTTCCTTGACTCCTCAGCCTCGCCGGCTTCCTGGTCTTCCCACATCCGGGGACCAGTCGGAGTCGGGTCAAGTCCTTCCTCAATGAATCCTGGAAACGGAGGGAGCGGATCCTGTAGGTCGCCAAAGTCCACTGGTTGACTGGATGGGGCTATGCGGGTCAAAGAGACCACGTCGATGCCACAGAGCTTGCCTTCCATCTGCGCTTTCTCGACACCAGCAGCCTGGCGGAGGAGCACCATTCCGCGAGCGGCTCGGAGTTGTGCTCACGCGTTGGCCTCAAAATTCCTCCCCTGAGCCTGGAAAACGACAGAGCTCGGATGTGCGGCTGAAATTCAGAATGCAGCTGCAGCTTTGCGTTACAAGTGAATCCTCTAGTCCACGGGTGCATTGGTCGCTACCCTGGCGAACATAGTCCTGGACAACAGGTGTGAAGAAGTGACCATGTGCAATTCACTGCGAGGTTAAAAGCTTGCAACCGTGATGTATATGGAGTGCAAGTTTCGCCTAAACTGACAGAATGAGCGGCGCCAGGCAAGCCATGCCAGCCCCGCACTCATCGACGATGACAGTGTGCACCCGCAGCTCCGTGCCCATTGCCTCCATCACAGCAGGAAAACCACGAGGGCCGGAGCTGCTAGTAGCCGGAGGCAGCGTGTCGTCCACTAGCCAAAGATGTATACAGCAACATGGGTCGTCCAACTTCAATACAAACATGCTCGCGCCTCCTCCCACTCCCGCAACATGCCTGGACATGTGGCACTTGCTGCGACTAGCTGCTCAAAAGCATCACACAAGGCTCCTGTCACTGGTTGAACTAGTTACAACTAGCAGTGACCATTTCCATTTTCTAATCATGCATCACAACCCCCAAACCATAACAACCTATACCTCCACCCCGAACTCACCAAATATACCCAAAGTAATGATGAAAACCATACTATGGAACCATGCCCATCCCCTTAGGATACAGCATACTCAATCCCATACATAGACTAATACCCCCACAACACAACTTGCTGCAAGCTGCACTTTGAAAGCCAAATCTGGCTGCTTGGGGCTCCGGCGGCTGGTGGAAGCGATGGTGCAGAGCAAGATTCGAGCTTCGTGGAGAGTGGCCTGCTTGCTGTCCTGTGTCGCAGAGGCGCTCAGGCAGTCCCGGCGTGCCCTTGTCTTCTGGCATCTGGAATCGGGTTCGAGGACCAACCATTACTTTACATAGCTTCCTATCGGAACTTTCCTGCAGACGCCTGTGCACGTTGGCTGCACCATTCAGGAGAGGCAGCTGCAGCAGCACAGTACCTCTCCATGCTGAGTCGCAAATCTTCTGCTTCCGGCGAAGGCTCATCTGCCACATGACATACACCAAAACATGTTCCGCTTCCACCGACACCCCATCTCACTGGCTGCGCATTGCAACCTGCTCTCCGTCAAACTGCATGCATGTGCTGATGGTCCACAGAAACGCTCGCTCCAGATTTCGAGGAGCGCTCGCAAAATGTTCACATCGTGGCGGCGAATCGGAAATCATGCACACGCGGAGCCTCTCCACTCGCAAGCAAAGGTCCCGCAAGGCGTAAGCCTGGGTGACAGCTTCGACAACCTCGTCATGAACATGAACAATGATGGCGCTGGCAACCTCACAGGTCCGCCACAGGTGATGAAGTCGAATGTCAACTGCATGTGTGGGTGGACGGTTCACTGCAGTCTTCACACAAGGGCAACAATTTCAAAAGATCTGCAACGGTCTGTTCTCGCCCGCATTGCTCCAGAGCATATTCGCAGATGACACCGGCAAGAACTGCAAGGGATGAGCAGCAACGTGGACACTACTGACGGCTCCTGGGCACTCGGACCATGCCGAATCGCTTGCGGAGGAACGCGAGCAAGATACGCTCGCCTCGCCGGCCACGGCAAGCCGCCTGATCACACACTGCGTTGAAAACCCATCGCGTGTTAGCATCTTCTACGCAATTGACGCCCAACAGGACTTCATCTACATGTACCCTTCATCTACCGACCCAGTATAACTCGCAGGCTCTCCTGCAAGTGGAAAACTCGCTTTCAAGCTGAGCCCTCCCAGCTCCCAGGCCTCCTTTGCCGCTATGGCGGCAGCGAGCGCAGCGCCGCGCTCTTTGGCGACTTGGGCTCCACGACGGCGTCGGGGCCTTCACGAAATGGCTTCGCTCCGGACTCGAAGCCTGGCTTATTTCTTATATTGCTTTGATGCTTCTGATTCTGGCTCCTTCAGAGGACCCCAAAGGGTGGAAGCTTCTGCTCTGAGTGCAACGCTCGTCCAGATGTCCGCCAACCTGCAGGACTTTCGCGAGAATCAAGCTTGATTCTGCTCTGGCTGCGGGGCTGAACCACGAGCTTCTCGTGACAGCATCCTCGGATCCTGACACGCCCCAAATCCTTGTCGTGCTCGCTTGTACACCGAACTTCCGAACTTTTTGAGCCTCAAGGATTATCTTTTTCCACGTGTGTCGCGTTCGTGAGACTCGGGTGGTGGATCCTCACGTGTCGTAGCTGAGGCCAGCAGTGCCTCCATTCCAGATCGACGGTGGTTGTGACCGTACAAACGATGACAAGGAATTGCAGGTTCGCAGCCAAGGTCGGGGCAAGAAAGATGCTGAGGGAGTGAGGGACGATTCAGTTGCCGCGTGCGGGCTTGCGGACAATACGCGGATCTGTCGAGTGTTGCGTCTGCTGGATTGAAGCCTCAGAATTAGCAATCCTCTGGGGGACTTCCGGCAGGATTCGAGCCAGCATCTGCGAATCCGATCCTGCCTTGCATTTGTGGAGCTAGCAGCAAGCAAGCTTCGTCATGGATCCCGCGGCAGGACCAAGTCACCAGCTCCGCACGGCTCATGGCCGAAGTCTAAAGACTGCAAAGCTGGACCAGGCTGCCACTCCAGCCCTCACCTTGCTCTCGAAGCCTTCAGCGTGGAGCCAGTCTTATGTTGTCTGTGCCGTGAGAGGGCATCTCAAAGCGCAGGTTTCGGGGTCGAAGTCTCGCCAGCGCTCCTGACACCGATCTTGAAGCTCACGATAAAGCTGAGCAGCTGAGCAGCTTACAGAGACGGAAGAGTTTGCATGAAGCTTCAGCGCACCTTGTTCATGCGATGCACAAGCACGGTCTGGTCGGTGCATCCCTTGGAGAAGGTGCTGCCTGCTGCCAAAGAGGGATGCTCCTACTTCTGCAAGCGCTCGTGCCTATGGCAACAAAAAACTGGGCGTTCACCACATCTACTGTAGTCGGAAAGACAGAACCGAGAACCTGGAGAGAACCCTATCCTGAGGACCATTGCCGCAAAACTCCTCGCCTCCCTTTGAGCGCCTACAAAATCTCCACAGACCCCGATCCAACCTGGCATGGGATAGTCGTGGAACTGCCCGTCTTTCATATCAACCTCTGCGTTTGGAGAGCGGGCAGCCGGGCATTCAATCGCATCCCGGAGCCGGTGGGAATGATTCAGCGATGAAATGGATGCTTTCCTACAGCCACATCGGCAAATGCGGCGACATCACGGATGTCCATTTGCAACATGGCAACGCAAGCTTCCGCTCGACCGTGCATTTTTTTGGCGCTTACGAAGCCTTATAAGTTCCGACATCGTACGCCCAAGCTTGCAGCAGTATGATGGACCCGCTCCGAGCCGTCGGCCCTTCGTGTTTTGAACTTCTCGACTTGCTGCCTCAACGGCCCAGTCTGCCGAGTTGGGGCTTGTGTGCACTGTGCCGGGGTCTGCTGGTGATCTCGCGCGGAAAAAGCTGCGCATCTTCAGGGATCGCTGTCACTCTGGCAGGCCACGGCCACTTACCGTGATCGGCAGGACTGCTTCCCTTGCGCCGCAGACGGGCTGCCGCGGCTGCCTGCCATGAGCGGCCTTTGCTCGGCTGCGAGTACAGGGGGCCGTCACCGGAGTGGCTGCGTGCCATGTCCGTCGCCTCACAGCTGCCACATTCCTGCCCGTCCTGCGGTCCTGCGCCTGTGCCTTCACGCCGGTTTACGTCGACCAATCCGTCCTGCTGCTAATGTGATGGGCCAACACTGCCAAGGAAGCTGCGGCAGCAAGCTGCTTCCCAATTGGAACGAGCAGCAACAATAACCAACAGACTGGACAGCCGTTTGCTTGATGACGCTACATACACTAGTACCTCTGCCTTGGAGACCCCGGCTCTGAAGCGGAACTCAACTCAGATCTGACATGCAATCGGATGCGAACCCAGGGTTCGATCTTGCAGCAGCAGAGGCATTTGTCCCAAGACAAGAAGCCCAGTAAACACCTTCGAGAGGAGCAAGCCAAAATCCCAGCTGCACATCTGCTGCACCTTCCACGACTTCCCATGCTTCAGTGGAACCACTGCATGGTTTTAATCCAACAAATCAAGAATCTCAAGCCCTGCACATGCACTGTGTCCCAGGACAGGCCGGATGAAACTTAGCATCTGACTCAATGGGCAGCATGAACAGCCATGTAGAAATCACGCTGCCAAGCCACCCTGCTTCTTCAAGTCACCGACATTCCTCGCCAAAAAATCCACGATTCGTCGCCCGAAAACCTGAATAGCATGTACTTACGCCCGGACGAACTCATCTGTGCTCCCGGCAGCATCCCCTCTCATAGCAACGGTTGGAAGCATCTTTCCCGAACCTTTACCGAGTTGCCCAGCCCATGCCCAGAAACCAACGTGGTGCACCTCTGGCACCTCGAATCTTCGCTCCATGCTTTATGATGGAAAACATGTCCTCCAGAAAAGACTTGCAAAGCGTGCACTCGATTGCTGCAGTAAGATCTTGCATAATCCGATGGCCGTGTTGATGGCATTCATCACTGAATTTTGGAAAGACAGATCTCAGTCACGGGCTCGCCATGCTAAATAAACAACGAGGCACCGAAGTAATGCACCACCTGCATGGTGTTCACCTGCCTCAGGCCCCAGGTCAGCCCGCAACTCTCTCACCTCTGCTTGCCCAACAGCAAGGGCTTATCTATAGATCCGGCTTCGGACGCTCTGCTCACAATGCGGCCAAACCATGCCTACTTGGCTTTCCTTTTGTGGGCTTAATCTTTGCCACCAGGCCGCGCTTTTCTCACACACTCCTGCACGGACAGATTGGAAAGGCCCATGCTCCCTTCTTCAAGTCAAGACGGAGGACTTTCCACAGAGGCTGACGTTCGCCAAACGATGGCGTGATGCACTGCTGGATGCACCCAAGTTCACCCAATGAGTGGGTCTATGAGATGGATTGAGCCGCCTCAAGCCTTGAAACGAACACGTTCCGCACAGATGCCACTGGTTTCAGCTTGCAAGGATTTCGACACTTGTCAGCAAATGTGGGGATGAGTGGAGCTGGCCCACTGCTTTGAGGCTCTGCGACTTTGAGTCCATTCACGCGGTGGTGCTTGCAGTTCTGGACTAGCGGACACAAGCCTCCAGGGGCGCTTCGGCTGTGTCTTGGCCGAAAAGCTTGCACTGGTGGATGAGAAACCTTCAACATGCGGTGTCAAAGCCAACACATCGAAAGTGAGTGGGTTCCAGGACAGAAAGACGGAGGGATGGCAGAAGCTGGAAACCAAGAGGACACCTCACCGGAGCACACATCCCGCTCATGTTCGAGATGATCAAGTCGGAAACCGGAACAACGTGTTTTCATACTGTTTCGCGTCTACTCACTGCCCCGAATACTACTGCATCCCGGATCAGACAGTGACAGCCTGCGGCATGTTGCTCTAACCTTCTCTCAAACCGAAACTGACTCGGACATGTTGTCTGTGTCTGTTGTCCGGTCCTTCCTGCCTGCCGGTCTATGCGCGTCTGCGTGTTTGCTTCATATTGCATGTTCATGCCTTTACATGGAGACCAGGGCAGGCTATGAGAGCAATGAGTTTGCTATCAACATCCAGCTGATTTGACTGCGGAATGGCTCGTGCTTGGTCGGAGGCTCCACATCCCTCACCTAAACATAAGCTTTCGTCGCCAGGCAGCGCGCAGCCGCCCAAAGACATTTCCGGGAACTTGCCACAAAATGCCTCAGAAGACTCACGTATGTGTCAGTGTATGTGTACATCCCTTAACTTGCCTCGTGGCTCTCGTACCGTACATGCAGGCAAGCATTTATTCTTGAAGACTGCGAACACCCACGAACGCAAGATCACGAAGACCATCAGGCAAGCGCATCCGCGGACATAGGCACTTCTTGCATAAGCACGTGCAGTTTTCAAAACCATCGCTACATCCACGCATACCAGGACAATGTGTGTACATACATACGTACATACATACATGCATGCGCACGAATGTACAACCATGCATTCATCCTTCATCCATTGCAGGCACATACGTACATACATCAACACAGACAGACAGACATACAGACATACGTGCATACATACATGCCTGTAACTACCTATATACCTACCTACCTACACACGCACACAAGCACACATGCAATTTTGTGGTTAACACGCTGAGTTACCAAGGTTACATTCGCACAATCTCCCTAACACGTACACCCTTGGCTGCTAGATCTTCTAGAAGTCGAAGCCCCGGGGTTCTTTTGCACGGCTTTAGATTGGAATTGACAGCTTAAAGACACATGGCTGCCTTGGTTCAGACAGGCTGCCTGGAGGAAACCATCTATCTGACACGCCTCGCCTCTGCAGCTGAAGCATGTTGTCAACGAAACCAGGCTTGTGAGCTTGCAGCAACCAGAAATGTCCAAACATTCAGTGGAAATCGAAGTCTCTTCGGCCAGTCAAGTCACAGTTCAGCGGGCAAACCTTGCAAATGTGAGTATCCAGCATGTCCAGTTCTGTCTCCATGATGTAGCCCATGGCAAGAGAAGGAGAGTTGTGTACCTTCGGACAGGGTGCATGTGCATGACAGTAGCTACAAGTAGTGCACTCGAAGGCCCCATAGTCCCAACCGTTTCAACGGCTACTGACCACATATCAACTCTCCGGCGAGTCTTTGTGCCAGAAGCCGACACTGCCCATGCCTTGCTACGGTTCAGCTATGCGACCTCCAGTAAGGAGAGCAATCTTGGGACGTTCAGGTAGCTGTCGTCATCCAAGTACATGACGAAGTCCAAGTCTGTCCTTTGGCATCCAGCGTGCCGGGCGACCCTTCTTCCGGAGGTTCCACAGTCGACCAGGACTAATGACATCTTTAATGATCCATGAACGCTCAAGCAGCAGGTGAAGCGATGCTGCACTAAAAACTTAGCATAATACATTCACACCTTACGTGGTCACAAGCTGCACGGCCGCACACAAAGGCTGGAGCGCTACATTATCGTCTCGCAAATCCACTCCATCACGTATTCTTCTGAGCAAAACAATGAAACCGCCGATTCTATATCATACAATGGTCTGCTCATTCGCTGAAGTCTGAACCTTCGAAGCCGTCGAGGCCTGTGCGTCGCCAGCCAAGCAGTCCCAACGGCCAGCCGAAAACCCCTTGCCGTGGGCCGCTCCAGGACGTAGGTGACATCCCCTGAGAGCCAACAACTTGGGAGCAGACGAAATCGCACAATCGAAACCAAAAGTCCAATCTACAAGCTGCCAAGCGATCGGGGCCCATGCTCTCCACCGGAGGGTCTGCATCGGGTCCGCCGACAAAAATCAGGTCTCGGAACCTTGTCTTGCAGGGACGGGTGCACGTTGAATCGGGGGAACGGGGTTGGAGACTGGGGGGTCCAATCAGAGACCAGGATGGGCGAATCGGAAACCAGCAGGGGCGAATTGGGGGATCACTTGCAGAACGCGACAGGACCGAGAGGACCCCAACCCGACTCGACCCGACCCACCCGACGACCCGACCAATCACACCGACGACCCCACCGACCCGACCGACCTCACCAACCCCGACAGAACCGACCGACTCAACCGCCCGGACCCTCTAACCCGAGCAAGCCAAGCAGCCAGGCAACCCCACCAGTAGGCGAACCGACCCAACCCACTGGACCAATACATTCTGCCACGATGACGTACCCTCATGGCAGAACGCTGTCGGCACGGTCTTGAGGCGCAGCCACATCCCCACCTTTAGCAGTAGCACTAGCAGCAGTAGTAGCAGTAGTGGTAGTGGTAGTGGTAGAAGTCGTCGAAGTCGCAGAAGTAGTAGAAGAAGTAGAAGTAGTAGAAGCAGAAGTAGTAGTAGTAGTAGTAGTAGTAGTAGTAGTAGTAGTAGTAGTAGTAGTAGAAGTAGTAGTAGAAGTAGTAGAGTAGTAGTAGTAGTAGTAGTAGTAGTAGTAGTAGTAGTAGTAGTAGTAGTAGTAGTAGTAGTAGTAGTAGTAGTAGTAGTAGTAGTAGTAGTAGTAGTAGTAGTAGTAGTAGTAGTAGTAGTAGTAGTAGTAGTAGTAGTAGTAGTAGTAGTAGTAGTAGTAGTAGTAGTAGTAGTAGTAGTAGTAGTAGTAGTACTAGTACTAGTACTAGTAACTAGTACTATTACTAGTACTAGTACTAGTACTAGTAGTAGTAATTAGTCAAAAGTTAATTTGATACTCATCTGTCCATTGCAGTTCCCCTCCCTCCCTCTGACAAAACCTAAGGCGAGCAGCTTCTCCTCCTCCTCCGCAAGGCTTTGCTGCACATCGGGTGAAGCTGCGGCTAAGTCCTTTCAGGACTGAACCAGACATGGGCGATCGTTTGAGAAACATGTCGTGCCACCAAGGGTCCCCCAAGAAAAACAGGAGCTCCACATCATGCCTAGACGGAATGACTGCTTGGAAAAGTCGTGGCCCAGCAGCAGAACATAGCAGAACCCGCTCTGCGCCCGTCTTCTATGCTGAACTCCTAGCAGGAAGTAGTCAACAGATCTTGGGCACCGGTGCCAAGGCTTCCGAACCAGAAGAGAAAGCAGGAATTCCGCATAAAGCCTTCCATTGCATAAGCCACGTTGCTCTTTGGGCAAATGGTGCAGACAGCTTCCAATGGCCTCTCTGAGGATCATCCTCAGCTGTGCGTACTTGGACGGATTCTTGGAGTGGGGGTGGCTCAAAGCCTCAGGTCTTGTTGCAGACGGAGCGCCGCCGGTCTAGCGAGGCCTGCTTGCTGGTCACCATAATCTGGACCTGAGCAGACGTGAGTTGCAGAGCCAGTGCTATAAAACCCCGGCCCCGAAAAGGCCGGCTACTCTGAATTGACCCTTGCGGGGCTCGTGCATGAAGCCCACCAGTGAGCACAAGAAGCCATGCGAGACCACATGTGCACTGCCATGCTGTGCGCATGGCCGAGTCTTTTGCTTTCGGTTGGAGTAATGTACAATTTAACGTCGCCTGCATCTTATAGATGGCTTTAGGTCTAGGGGATTGGAACTAGATTCTAGATACTGCTCTGGGCAGGCAGCGTGACACGGTACGGTGTAGAGCTAAGCTTACCCTAGCAACTTCCGCCGTCTGTGCTGACATCCTGTTGCACTTTGCTGTGATACACTGCTTTGAGCACGATTGCAGATCGCATGCTTGGGCCACGCCAACATTTCATGCACATGCATCAGCCAAGACGAGGTTATCTTCACACGATTCCACGCGCCTGCGAGTCCAGCAGATATCGGCGGGCAGTGCCGCCGACCTTCTCTTGGTCTTGGGCTTTGTCTGAACGCAAAGATGTGAGTGTTTGCCACACGGAGTTCCACGTTCCACCTGAGACCTGTGTCGCATTGACGCTGCTCCGGCACGTCTGAGAGGCCAGCCCGGTCACGTGGGCCGAAGACGCACAGCGGCCAACCCTGCTGGCTACAAGGTAGCTGGTGGCGAATCTGGAACTGCCACTACAGTTAAAGAAACTGACTGCTTTGTCTCTGGAGGAGTTCTTGCCGCCTGGTAAGTGTCAGGATGATGGGTGCAGATTGGTCACTGAGCAGATTCAGCCACCATCGGCATTGCCACGGTGCCTAACTCACTTTGGCAGGAAACCTGAAGTCCCTCCAGCTTCTGTGCGATGGATTCCACGGCGACGTTACGAGAGCAGGTCACCTGTCGCGGGCTGTGTCAGGACCTACAGCAACACAATTGCGACTCTTAAACGAATCTCACACCAGGACGACCAGCTTGACACAAAATCCGACTCGACGACCAAAATCTCAGCAGAAACCTGCTCTGCGCTCGATACGGAGGGTCATGGACGGGGTCCTAGGCCGAAGGTATCTGGAGTCAAGAGGCCCCCGAGGCGCACTGCCAGGGCTGAGCCTCCCACCAAGACTCGCTGACCTCGACTCATTGAGTTTTGGCGATCGCAGGCGGGAACGGTGGTTAAACAAGAGCCAACTCGCTATGAGCCCCAGGTCGGTCACGATCAGGCTCGGGCCAGCAGGCAGCCTCGCATCCTTGGGTTTTGGAACTTGCTCGAGACGGAAGCGTGCCATCTCAGTGCGCATGCCAGCTGAGCCGTCCAACCAAGATGTGGAAGATGGTTGTCGACTTGCCAGTGCCGGGAGGACCCTTCGCAGAGACATGTGAGACTGAGACTGAGAGACGGCTGGCGGCAGCCTTGCCTGGATCTTTTCCACGGCATATCGCAAGCCCTCGATGGCTGCACGCTGAGACGGGTTCACCTGGCTTCGACTTCGCTGGCTTCAGCGTTGCTTCTGATCAGCGGCCGATGTTGTCGTCCGAGCAGGACTGTTGCGATGCTTCGAAGTGGTGGGGAGCAGCCTTTGCACTTCCTTGCGCACTCCACCAACGACTGTAAGTATGCACGTCGAGGAGGATAGTACAAGCCTGTTCACGCCTACAGCAAACGTCCCAGCCCTTTTCTCGTGTCTGCAGAACTTCTCTTTGGATGTGCCCGATGTTCAGCCGAAGAGGTCGAAGTCCATCTCCTCTCCAAATTGAGAGCATTGAGCTGCTGCATACTGCGCGACGTGCAGTCTCCTCCTCTTCTTCCTCCTCCTCGACCTCCGTGCGGGCACGAAGGCAACACATGACATGGCGGACCATTCATAGACACCCCTCTTCCAGGTCTCTTCAAACAGGAGAAGCAAATGGGCCGAGGGGAACCCGTAGATAACTCGCTATGCCCCGCGAAGCACGCACTCCCGCGACAGAAAATGCTTTGCTCCCTCGACTCGAAACCATTCGGCCTTCTTCTCTTCCTGCAGGGAAGATCGGAAGCACATGTTGGAAGGGTGGATATTTGTCTCTCATCTGGAAACATCGAATTTGTCGACTACTCCTGTCAACGCTTCGCCGTTTTTGTGCAACGTCAGTAAATCCAGTTCTGAAATCAGCTACGAGTACGACGAACCATAAACCCTGTCGTCGGATTCCGAATCTCGTGCAGCAGCGGAAGGCTCCTTCTTCGCCTCTGCCGCGGGCGCAGCGGCACCGCCACCGCCGCCAATTGCAGGGCCGCCGCCGCCACCGCCGCCAAAGCCCTCGAAAGTGCCCACGGCACTCGGCACATCACATCAGATCCCATCTTGCAAAGACCTCCTATATACCCAAGAAGTGAAGAATCGTAATCGGATGAGTCACTGTGGGTCCTCTGGGCAAAGGATTCCGATGGTTCTTTGGAGCCCATGGAGATTAGAGGCATGGTGCAAGCACTTAAGCTGACTCTATCACAGCAACTAGCAGCTTTGGCACAACTACGAGTACTTCATTTGCGGCTGCTCCAGCTGTTCATCCCCTGACCCATCCGCAGCCAGAGCCTTCAGCTTCTCCTTTCCCTCAGCCACGACCTGGATTTCTGGATTTCGGCAAGCGATCAGAAGTCGAAGCAGATGTTCAATTGTGCACAAGACCAGAACTGAAGGATACCCTCAGCCCACTCAACTCCCAGACAAGAGGCCTCGTGCACCGTCTTGCCTTCGAGCCTGGGCGGTTGCACTGTCCACAGGCACTGGCCCTTGTGATACGGGAAACCACAGAACACGAGGCTTTGCGGCTCGTGAAACAGGCTGACTTGAGCTCATTGAGCTCCCTGGCCTGGACCCAGCCTGAACTGCCGCCGAAAGGCTCAGAGACCAGCTTGCTGGCAATGCTCTCATCCTCGGGAGCAACAGTCAATTCACATCATCGGATCCATGAATAGGCTCGTGCATCAGATGCAGCTACGGCGATGATCTTGGCACTTGATTTTTTCTCGGCCAGCTGGCAGGAGCGAGGGAATGATTGCAATTGCCTGTTGCCTTTGCAAACAGGATGCTAGCAGCTGCTAGCAATCATGTTACCCCTCTGCTTTGTACAACAATGCTGCTGTACAAAAAAATCGGCCCTGTCAGTGTCACATGGTTGTGCACCATCTCTTCCATTCTGCAGGATACGATTTTCAGCGATTCGGACTGCAGTCTGAGCGAACCACCGATGCTCGAATGCTACAGCAGCAGTACATGCACCCTATGTTGTCTCCACCGGTTGCGGCCTGACAATCTCGATCCACGCACAATTGCATGGAGCCTTCAACCTAGGCAATTAAACCCTCCGTTTCTGGTGACGACCTGAATACATCTGATAATTTTCTGGACTACAAAGTTTAGATACAGAAGCCGGCACGAGCTAGATGATCTGAACCCTGCCACTTAAAAGACTCCGGTGTACACTTGCAGTATCCAAGAAAAGGCTCCGTCCCAAAGCTCTGACCCCTGCCCCTGGCCTCCGGCCATGTAGTACGGATTCTGGCAGGCAAGGGCAAGTCGGGTTTAAAGGATCACGGACCTCCTCTCCAATATGCCCATACGACAAGCAGACTACTGGCGATTCGGTGCATCCGCGGGGAGCTGGTGCTGCAAAGGGCTCGGAGATTCCACACAAATCACATCAACGTATGAAGACGACAGCTGACTGAGGCAAAGACCCACATGCCGTTATGGTCGTAGAAGCCTTCCTTGGGCTCTGAATGCCAATGGTTCTTGCAAAACCCAAGCATCAACTTGCCGAAGAAGTTCCATCTTGATCTCCAAGCATTCTCTACTGCTTTTCGCAGTTAAGGCGCATAGCATGTGTGTTCATCTTCGTCCCACCATCCAACGATATCCTGCTTCCCGATCTTGTACTTCTTAGCCAAGCCTAAGCTGCCGTGGAAACTTCCTGGGATTTCCACACGGTGCGCATCTGTTGACCCAGTCTCGTGTGCACGACCCCTCTGTACAGACGTAGGCGAGATCGGATGCTTTCGACACTTTGCCAGGCCATGACGACATCCGCATGCGCTCATTAGGCAAAGCTGGACGATACACCTCGAAAAGTTCTTGAAAAAGCAGCCATTCAACGAGCACCTTGGTGCATTTGACTGGAAGTGCTGCCGCGAGGCATCGCTTTTCGTGCTCTATCCTGACAGCTTTGCGAAGGCGAGGGTTGGTAGACACCGTGAGTACACTGCTTTAAGTGTCACAGAACTGAATTCATGATTCCCCTCACGGAGGAGAACTGTCTCTAAGTCCTGCCCATCACTGACCTGCAGCCGTGGCACCACTTTTCTCGCTCTCGCCTCTTTTGCTCATGTAATCGGATCCCTTCCTCGGATCGAGAAAGAGTTTATCCGAAGCTGCCGGTGCTTGCTGGTCACGTTTGGGACCCCGGCAGGGGTGCAGCGATCCTGGGCCGGCAAAGCGAACACAGGCGCTCGGGATGCCGCGCTGCTGCCAGCTTACTTCCAGCATCTTCGCGGCTGGCCCGGTTTGGTAGGTCTTGGAAGGGCCCTGAAGAAGGAAATTTTGCCTCAACCAAGCAGTGAGACTTCAAATAGCAGGCGGAGCAATGATTACCCAGATCTTACTGCACCATCAAAAGAAAGGCTGGCTGGAAGGTACTGGTAGACAGCTGGCCTCAGGATATCGCGGACATAACCTGAGATTTGCAGGAGCAGTTCAAGGTCTCGCGGCAAAAGGTGTGCCTGGAGACCCCTCAGCGCTTGCAGCCCTGATACTGTTGGTCCGGCGGCAGTCAAGGCTGAGATCCTCCTCGGGCATGGGTAACTCCCACGGCCACCGCACCTTCGCCTACTTCGCGATGCAACCCAGCTTCCATGTTGGACGGATCCCGCTCGACAGCGGCCGCAAAAGCCCACACCTTCTGGTTCGCTATTTCGAGTCCGGCTTTGGCTATTCGGGGGGTTTGTAGTAAGAACTTCCTATCGGCCTACATACTTGCCTGGTGGCCCTGAATCAAGACTGACCATGGTTCGAAATCCCCACCTACAACCATTGGCGCATGCCAGCATGCCGCAGTGTGTTTCCTCGAGAGATCCCAACCTCGTACACAAAGTCTTACAACAATTGACGGTGCCCGCGGCAGTGCTCTTTGGTGTGGCCGACTGTACTTGTTACTTGTTGCTGGCGACATCAGCCCGTACAGTATCCTTAACATGATGCATCGCAGTAGAGTTCAAAGTAGCTGCTGACACTGCCTGCATCACGTTGTCAGTGCTTGACATTACCATCATTACAAACCTTCTCCCAGCTGGAGACAAACTCTCTGGTGGCTGAGCTTCCTGCAGGCAAGCACCAGTGTCGTCGACCGGTGCCGGGCACGTACCCTGAAACAGTGGCCTAGGCTTTGTGACTCAAGTTGATGACTTTAGCGCCGCCAGTTTGTCTGCGCGGAGGCACGTTATTTCATTTTAGCACGGGCAAAGCAATGGGTATCGTACTCGTAGTATACGGAGCACCTCCAACCCGGACATATGCTGCTGGCCATTAACATGAACAAAAGTTGCTGGCACGACTGCATCCATGACTGGACAAGGAACAATGTCCAAGCCATCCTCGAACTTCGACATCTCCCTGAAATCTTTACCTGGGCATGAAAGGTCCAAAGGTTTCAGAAAAGGATAGCTGGAGCATGGTGACACTTGCACCTTCGATTAATGATCGCAGTCTGGCACAATGTCAGTTTCTGGGGGCTCAGCTGAGCATGACGCACACACCCTGCCAATGGATGGATCGTGCTACAGTCGACCCAAAGAAGATGCAGCCAGATTGTTTCTTGCTTCCTGTAGTTTTGCGGGCGGTGCAGCTTCAAAGTTCAAAGGCAGAGGACATCAGAGAGAACATGTGCATGCACTCCGATGACTCGCGTTCTCATACGACTATAAGTCATTGTGGCGCGGCCATCTAGCCAGAGAGTCAGCTTGCGGGCTCACTGACTTATCGAGAGATCTTCTTCACTCCTATCTGGTGTGCCAACTCTGACTCGCATGGTCGTCCCGGCTACATTCAAATAGCGATCGGCAGGCGATGCAAGAATGCAACAGAGAGTCAGTCACCTCTCTTCCGAAAATCATTCCAACTAAGGGCAAAGCGCGGTTGTGTCCACAGCCCGACAAGCTCTCCGGTTGTCTCGGCCAGGAAACCTTTCAGTAGATATAGAGACAGCCACCTCGTGATGGCTGGCAACCCGTTGACATTCCGGCTGTGCAAAAACAAAAACGAGTCGTCACACCCAGCATTCGGCCTGGTTCTCATAGCCATCGTTGCTGACTTGTCTTTTGTTCAGAAGTACAAACAGGACTGTTCCAGTCCGATCACTTCTGGGAAAACCGCAGCTGTTGCCACATCTCTGTTCGTGCGGTTCCGTTGCCCACATCCACCAAAGCATTCACCGCGCTACTTTCAAGCAGCGCCAACTCAACGTTGCAAAAATCCCTTGGCTAAGTACATGTCTGAGAATGGAACGTGATTGGCGGCACATGAAATAGGTTGACAAACAACACATCGAGATATGGGCGCGTCTATAGCATGTTTGTTTTGCCCAGGTAGCCTGTCTAGTTTATAGTGGGTGTCTGCGTCTTACTAGATGACTTTAGCATATGTTGTATGATGTTGTAGTTTATACTCGGCTAGATCAGATTATGCTATATGGTATGATGTGATACTACAGCATACTACTAGAACATACCTTATTTCAGTATATTGTACTAGACTGCGCTATATCGCGCTACACTAGACTATAAGATGTCATACTGCTATGTCGTACACATATAATCACACATATATAATATGTATACACACATGCACACACAAATATGCACGAATTATATTGAGTGTCGTGTAGCATTATCTGTAAGTTTGTGATTGCACCATCATATGCTATACTGTGTTCTGATCCACAATATTCTGTCTTTTTCGAACACACTATATCATCTCATAGCATACTGTGTTATATTACGTGTAAGATTTAGTGTAAAACGGTTTGGCATCGGGCAGCCCAGCATTCACAAAGCGGTGTCGCCCTTTGGCAGGAGCTGTAATTGGAGGACGAACTTCATCCGACGTCTCTTTGTACCCGCCACACTGTTTGTTGCAATCACGGCCCGCCTAGTGACGGCGCATTTGTCGGGGACACAGAGGACCCCGCACTCGGGAAAGTCACAGGCGAGGCTTGGGCTTCGAAATTTCCAAAATGGCTCGGAGTGCAAAGTCTGCTGCCCGCTGCAGCTTCAAAGGATGTCTTGCATTTGGCGATGGCTTGCTCTCGAAGGCGATTTGAAGCCAGCCTTCACTGGCCTTTGCCGAGTCAAGGGTTGGGGTCCAGGAAAAGCTTCAGGCGCTATCATCTGCTACTTGTTGTGGCGTTCCATGGCAATTTGCATAGCTACCCAATCTCAAGACATTTAACTTGAGGTAGGATTGCCAGACCACACTAACGCTCAACCTCTTTGGTGGATGGGGAGTGCGTCGGAGCTGCGACGACAGCGGCGGTCTCTGACCTGCCGCTGAACTCTGATGGAAAAGGTGGTGCACCGACATGATCTAGACGATGCACCGGAACTCCTCATCTCAGGAGCCAGGAATTAAACGGAGTCTGCTCGTCCTCCCCACCAGGTCAAAGCTGAGGTGAGTTGAGGACTCTTCTAAACTCGATCTACGGCTGCATCTTGCTTGGGCCGGAGATCGCTGCGCGTGTGGCCTCCAGTGCCCTTACTCGTGAAAGGGGTCGACTTTTGATCTGGGAATTGCTCCGAGGACCTTTGAGGACGGACCTTGCAATACTGGTACTCGTATCGCAAGGAAAAAGGCCCGGCTCTGGTCGCACGGCATCTCCCAAGCCACGGAATCAAGAGTTCTCAAGTGGCCAAACGCCAGCTCGAGAGTACAACACGTAAAAGAAAGGGCCCAAAATGGCAGAGGCCTGGCTCGAACGGCTTCGATGAATATTCCACGAGCTCCTGCACACAGCATCGAGGTTTTTTCGACCAGTGGACTCATGCCGCACATGCAGAGTTCCATCAACACCACTGTGTGAGTCCACATCACTATGGCCATGTTCAGGTTCTGCTGGATTAGCGTACACCATACCTACTGTTGATCGATGGTCCCAAGAACTTGTTTCGCTCTCAACGGTGGTAAAAGCCACCGTGATGCATTCTAGGAATCTCAAAACCCACCTGGCCCCATGCAGCAGAAGTCCAAGACTGCCTAAAACATGATGACCCGACCAAGCCGTGGGGATGTCCTGCTCGGGGCATTCCCTCAAATTCAAGTCCTCAAGCCAAGTGAGTGTCCCTGATGGCCACCAGCGGCACTACCTCGAGGCCGTGCTGCGGCAGACCCCAGATTACAATTCCTGCACCTCAGCCTTCTGGATCACTCGTGGCACCCACTTGTTGCCGGCAAGGAGCGATGACGAAAGAGTTCAACCCTTGTCTCCAACGCCCTGGATGACCGCGTTACTGCCTGGGAGCTGGCTCTGTAGACGAAGACTGAACACAAACGAAATTGAAGGTTTTAAGCCCTACCAGACCTCAACAACAGGACCTGCGAAGGGGTCATGAAGAGATGCTTCGCTTGCTGGACGCAAGTGTAGAACTTCTACAAGTAAGGCCGCGGGTGA
The DNA here is from genome assembly GCA_905221615.1 of Symbiodinium sp. CCMP2592. NCBI lineage: Eukaryota > Dinophyceae > Suessiales > Symbiodiniaceae > Symbiodinium > Symbiodinium sp. CCMP2592. The sequence goes on from CAJNDT010000546.1 coordinate 929,026, forward strand.
TCCCTGCCGCCTCATGACCCCAGCTCAAATTCTGACCGATGCTCTACCCCGGATGCACTCAACGGCCCAGCTGCCATCAGAAAGGCGTTCATGCGGACGTTGTGCTGCTCGTGTAGAAGTCGGTTTGGCGGAAGCGTGTGCTCATGGTCTGTCTCAGCAGCGACTGTGCCATGTGACATGAAGGAGTCGAACGTCTGCGTGCCGATCTCTTCCAGGTCAAGAGCTGGGCTCGAAGTGCACATGGTGGAGCACTTTGAAAGATGCGAAGGCTTGCAATCACAGGTGGTGAACAACTCATCGTCTGCACCAAGGTCTAACTCCTGATCGCACGGCTCCTCGCAGAATAGGTCATCTGGCTGCATGCCAGATACGTTGTGCAGTATGTCCATGCCAAACAGCTCCGGCTTGGAAGGTCTGGGAATGTTTGCCAAAGCCTCGAAAGCCATCATGCCGCCAGCTGGCGTTTGGGACAACTGTCGTGGGTTCCGCCTATCTAAGCCGAAACCCTGCGCCACGCCAATTTGAAGCAGCAGCAACAACACACAAAATGTGTGCACCGTCTGCGTGTGTGGCCTTGCTGTAAATTAACCGTGATACTCCTTGCAGAGACGGCATAGCTCTAGAGTCTGGACGGAAACTAAAATTAACTGGATCAGAACATGATGCTGTTGATACCGAGCAATACCGAGTTCCTCTGCTATCTCCACATCGCGAGCGGAAGTGACTGCAAGTCAGGGCTGGCTCAGCGATGCCACGCAGGGACGTAATTGGCACTACATATTGAGGCGAAGCATGCAGCTTGCTAACCTTCGTGGTATCGGCAATGCAGCCACCCTATCGCCTGCGAAAGACACCCGCGTGCCTGCTGATGCACGTCACGCGGGCTGTAGCTGCAGAAGCCACTCCCGTCCCATCCCATTGCGGCATCCAGCTTGCCTGTGATTTCCGCAACAAGTGCTGTCGGCAGTATCAGTACCGTATGTTGCTTCATTGTGTTGTATGTGTGCAGGTAAACAACTTATCGGCTGCGGTCTTGCAGCCCTTGTAGAGCATAGGGTATCGGAGGCCCGGCAATGAGGTCTTGCATTTGCTTGATACTTGTTTCGCAGTTTGAAGGCTTGCCGGCCATTGTCAATGTGTACTAGCAAACCGAGATCAGGAGGGACAGCAGATGTACCGAATTGAAACGTCGCATCACTCAAACATCAAGTAACAGCCGAATGGGGCACAAACGGCGTCGGCAAGTGCTCTGTCTGTGGCCCAATCGGGTTGAAAATGTGCGAACAAAGGACGTCGCAAAAGTGAGACTGGCTACGTGAAGGGTTTCTGCAACCGGCAACCTTGAGTAGATTCAACCTTGAGACCAGTGATGCACTCACGACAAGATAGAATGGCACGCTTCCTGTCTGCGATTGAGGCACTTCGGCAAAGCTCCTTGTTGGGTCAGATGCAAGGCATAAAAGAGGATTGCAGGTGTTTCCGCCATCCATCCATGCATATGGGAACAGCTCGGACAAGTCGCTTTTGTATCTACAATTGCCAACCCGAGTGCTTCAAGGACCAAAACATGCAGCACCGAACTCAAGCAGTCAAACCCGATGCTTATCTGCACATCCTTGTAACTGTAAGAAGGCAATGCAACCGTGTCGAATTGCAGTAACCGCCTGTGTTTTCAAGACTTTGTGTTCAGATGTGCAGCACATACTGGTTCAATGAGTTGCCAGCCAGGCATCTAACGGCTGGCCGATCAAGTTCTTATCCTGACGGCCAATGAAGTTGAGCATGAGCTTTTGCGATGCTGAGTGCTTGATCGACGTAGCCATGCCAAGAAAGCATTCAGGCTCGACTTCCAGGTGAATGATACGAACGCATCGACCGAAGTGCTACGGTTTGGACAACTGGTTGAGACCGCGGCCTGTGGGTGTGGCACGGTCGACACGGTCTTCAAGTCCGAGCCGGACTCGAGGTCCTGTGAGGCCTGCGGCGTGGCGAAGCCGCCCGAGGTTCCAGAAGCTCTTGATCCGACGGACTGACGGGGTCTTCGGGCAGCTCCAGGATTCTACAAGTAATTACTACCCTGAGCGGTTGGTTAACCTATTGTTCTGTTTGACCTATATACATGCCGTGGGCACGACGGTGTCGTTTGAAAGCATGCTGCTATTACAAGTAGGCTATAAGCTATAAGCACAGTTATATCAAGCCCAAAATGTCAATGCCGACGGTGTCCAACTCTGGGAATAGTCAGTCTGAACTACTGGAGACATCATGGAGAAAGCAGACGTAACCCAGCGCGCCAAGGGGTCTCGCGGCGCTCGCTGGGTGAAGCTGATGGCTCTGGGTAGCCTGCTTGCACACATGCGTATTCTAAGATGCACGTTCTGGGCATTCCGCAAAAACGTGGGACAGTCAGATCTTGCTTCCGCGAAATAGTTCCTGAGAAAAGGCTCTCATGTGCACGAGGCCTTGCATGAGAGTGACGGTTCACGCGTGTTTGGGACAAAGCACATGGTCCAGGCTGACGCGGACAATACTGTCATGATGCAGAACAACAAAGTGTGAATAGTCCAACTGGTTGGTACTCGTGTCTGGGATTGCTGATTTACTTCTGGGGAGCTTGACCTGGACTCGAACAGAGCAACAGCTTGTAGACTCGAGATACATGTTCTCAAACCTCCACCGAGTTGGTGCGATTGTGTTACCTGATGACTTGCCTGCTGGAGGTCGAGGGTTGCCGACCAAAGATAATGGCTCCTGCTCAGCCACTCTGCATGCATCTCTGGCCTTTTATGAACATAATGCCTCCTCATGCTGGGGTCAGTTTGCACCAACCACACAAGCAACACTGGGCTTGGGGTCTTGCATGGTCTTGCCGAGGCACGGATTCGACATCATCGATTTGCGAAAAAGTCGTATTTCAGTGTAGGCGGACAGTCAACCACTTCATGAATGCGGTATTTGCAGTAATACTTGCCTACAACGGAGCTGGAAAAGGCAATGTGCTCAGGTGCCGTGCCTGCCGTTACATCTGCTGCGTCGCGGTCCAAAGCGTCGTCCTCCGCCGGAGAGCGCCCTGAGCATCCGTGCATCGTAGTGATTGCATGTTCATGTCGGACTGATGCCAGTCCGCGGCCACTGAAGCATCCTAGAAGCGATCCCTTCGCGGCCTCCGGCACGGGGCTGCCATGTTAGCAGCGCTGTTGCTGCTGCCGAGCTGACGGCAGACATCCGCAAGATCCACAGCAAGGTATCGGTGGCTTAGTAAGGCCTGAGCTTTTGGTTTTTTGCATCAGGTTCAGCTCTTGAGGAGGCTGCGAGGCCAAAAGATGAGATTTTTCATGCTGCTACACGGCAGTCCTAGAGGTCTGGACTTGACCCGGATGTGACGATGTGCAGGGGTCAAACGAATCAAGCTGCAGAAGAGACTGCCTTCGCCAGCTACAGAAGTGTGCAAACGCCGGAGCTACTCAGTGGTTTAGGCCGCCAAGACTCCGTGCAACAGCATGAATGTCCTTGCAACAAAACTCCGAGGCTGCGACGTATTCGGACTCCACGGATTCGAGGATTTTTTTGATGTCGTCGGCGCTAGGGCTGTCCTTGCCCGCGAGGGCCTCGGCTTTTGGAGAGCGTTGACTAGTTGACTAGGACGGAAACAGAGATGGGGTCATAACGCTGTAAGAATGACGGAACGCCTCAGCCCGTGTCAACGGATCCCCTCCTTGCGACTCCCTGCCTTTGTCCTAGCACTTTCTGGCTTCACAAGAACCTTTACTTTTGCTCTCCTGGCAAGCTCGATGGGACGGCCTAGGACTGATGTATCCCGCGGTTTCGAGGCATGTGCCAGATCTGCATTTTTAAATTAAACTATCAGTGTGGATCCAAGAAGCAAACTAAACTCCAAAAGTGCCTACCACGGCATTTTCGGAGTTTGCGGGTGGGGGCGGTTGGGGCTTCTTTACCGGTGCTTCTGTCCTCCGTTTACGACGCAGAAATATGGCCCATATTTCGCATATTAAATTATATGGGCTTAAAATGGCTTAAAGACATCAGGCACATGCCGCTGCTGAGGCCGTTGCTGCCATGAGATACGCTGCCACGTATTTCATGCCCATCTGGCGACCATGACGCAGGATTTGGACTGGTGGTCTGAGGTTTGGAGGGCTGGAGGGGCATGAGGGTGTCCTTTAAAACGTCTTTGACTCTAAGTCTTAGGGGACCCTGGCTGGTGGCATGACCGTAAGGGCCTGTAATCAAATGTGCAGCCGACCCAACAGCGACGAAGCCTTTTTATTATGCTTCAAGCAGAAACTTGGAGCTCACGTGTAAAGTAAAGCAGCCCGAGTGTCTTTGACGAAGTCGGCTGCTCAGCCGTCCTTAGTGTTGCAGAGGCATCTCGAAAACTTTCGATATCAGCCTCAACTTCTCGACCGGGAGGGCGGCGCACTCGGTTTTGAGTCAGTTTCAGAACAGCTACGTCAGGGTGGGCTGTTCAACTTGACGAGCTGCAAGTTCTTCGTTTGATCGGCCCGGCAAGTACTAATAACGTTCTAAGCTGCTTCTGCAACAGCTTCTTGATTCTGCGCATCCCTTCCCCCACCTACAACATGTAAAGCCTGCAGTCGAGCCGTCTCGAAACGAGACGGTCATAGGGGTGCTACGCCTCTCAGGACCTGCTTGCGAAATCGAGCCTCAGCCTCAAAAATCCTCAAAACAGCTAATTCTCAGAGCTGAGCTTCGGAGTTGAAAGGTTCTGCAGCTCAGATCCCGCTTGGACCGAGATGGCAGCGACGAGTGTGGTGGCGTAGGTGGCTTCACTCATCCACTTACCACAGGGGCAGAGGCAAGAGGCTCCAAGACTCTAAGATTACCAGTAGGAGACATACATTCGGCATAGATCCTGCTTGGAGATCTTGCAGAAACATGGCGGGTTGACAGGCACCAAGGCCGCGTTTACAGGCCTCTTGGCAAAATCACCTGGAAGATCCACCTGGTGAAGTAAGGTCAGTAAGGCCGAGGAAACCGTGGGGTGCTGCAGCGCTGGGAAGTCTCTGCAGCAAGCAAGCACTTTGTGGCAGCCTCAACTGCCCCTTTAACCTGAAGGTCTAAGTGTGCAGGGACCCTTCGCCAGGGCTCTCAGAGGCCCGGCAAAGACACTGCAGGCGTCGGAGGCTTGCTTCGACCGTGATGCTGCTTCTGGCTGCTTACGACCTAGTTGTGGAAAGCAGATTCTGGAGGGACTCCTGATCTGCCGATTTCATCAAGACGATGCCCTCAACCCTAAAACCCTTAACCAGACGAAGGCACTCCATGGGACCATGTTCAGGCCTTCGGCTCGAGGATGGCCCTCATGGGATTCGTCATGTCCGACGGCTTGCAGCGCCGAAGCTGCCAGGGACAGATGAAAGAAGACACAAAAGGATCTCAAGCAAGCCTGGTACCACACGCAAGGGCAAAACAAAAAAAAGGGGTCATAAGGCAGAAGGAACCTCCAGTGCTGCCGAGTACTCAGCGAGAAAACTGCCAACGTAGCCCAAACCTGGCACCATGCTCGGAAATCGCCCGAGACGTTGAGTTGCTGTCGCTTCAGAGTCATTCAACATTGCAAGTGACCTCATTAATAACTTCAGTTGGACAGCTTACGATCTGATGCAATTGGCGAAGGCAGAGCCGCTACGCAATGCACGCACTGTCACGCAAAAAGCGAGCCACGAAGACTTTTTACCTGGACCAGGGCAACTTAGGACTTAGGCAAATCATGTTTGGTAACTAGGGGTGTGGCGGGGCCTTTCTAGCCCCTGCATGGCACCCTGGTGCGTGACTGCATTGGGATGGTTACTCGCGGAAGATCCCGTTGCTGGCGCCTGGCCAGATCGCACACTTCCTCCCCGCAGTTTCAAGGCAAACTTCCCGGGTGCTAAAACCTGGGCTGAAGTGCCGATGGAAGTCGCAGTGCGACTTAGCACCGACACCACGGAAAGTGACACTGCTTTGACGTTCGACTCATATTGACTCTGAATAAAGACATTCAAGTTGTGATAGCCGGACAATGAACTTACGAGCAGCTCAGACCGGATGAGACTCCACAAGCTGGCCGATGCAATCGAGGGAAGCTGCTTACATTGACTGAATTATGTTTCCACTAACGTTAAGCTTATTGAGTTGAGTCTACTCGTACATAGGATACAGATTTGGTTCAATGTGTACCTGTCGATCGTAGGTGTGTATCTACCTGTCTCTTTCGGTCGCAAAGCTGCTCGGGTTATCAGTATGACCCCTACAATATTGGCGCCAGTCTTGTCATTGCTCTCGCTGCAACAGTAGCGTCGCAACGTGACTACACCCCGAAGCAGAGACACTACAGACACGTTTAGGCTTTAGGCTACAGCTTTCCCGGTCCAGCCCCTGCCCTCAGCCCCTGCCCTGTCCTGCTCACGGCAAAAGCGAAAAAAAAAGCGAAACAATACGACAACATAGCACAGCAAAACAAAACAAAAGCGCAAAAGAAAGGTGGTTTTCGGTCGTCTGCCTCACTCAACTGTGCTGCAGTAGCGATTGGGGGGGCTTCGCTCTAGCGCTTTTGGCTTGTCGCTTTGAATTGCTGTGTTTATTTTCGGACATGTCGTTGCGATGCACGATGCTAAAGGACTTGCATTTAACAGGCTTAGTACTATTGTTCCTGCGATCTAAGTTGTTCAGCTTGCTTTACGTATGCATGCACTTTCTACATGAAGGGCTGGATTGGGATGGGTTAGGTGTCGAGGGCCGTGCCATAAATCTTCAGTTGACTATACCAGACTCCAGAGAAAACACTCCCACAGCTCCATACTTTGAACGATGAACTCCGGGAGCCTTGCCTTCTGCGACGTGACAATACGAGGCTGCCGATCAAGCCTTCAGCGCAAAAAAAGTAAGCTAGGCAAGAGTGTGTAAAGTATGGATATGCGAATCTTCCGAGCATCAATCTGCTCCCCGCACACACACAGAGACACACACCGACCCCTAAAGTGCCGAACATGCATTGCAACAGCTGTGCAACAACTGAGCTGCGCTGCAGGATCAAGCACTGGCTAAGGCCCTCAGGTGGTGCCTCAGAGCTGTGCTACTTCGAAGCTTGAGTGGGAGGTTGTAGAGCTGTGCTACTTCGAAGCTTGAGTGGGAGGTTGTTCAAAGTTACGTTGTCACGTAAACAACAGACCCAACATTAACAACTGCAAGCATGTTGAAGATCTCCGATATCTGCGGCTTACTGGCCTGATTGACCAAACTCCTCACAGGATCTTGCGCGGAAGTCTGCATTGCTTCGATGAGTAGTCTTTATGCCAAGGCTACTTAGGCGTCGAACACCAAGACGTCATCAGAGGACTAAGGCTCATGAAGGTTCTGGCAATATCGGGGAATGTCTTGCGACCTGTGTCAACAAACGCGGAGCTTTGACAAATGCTACCAGCATGGCATCTAAATCTCCTGCCGATGCCGATTGGCTCCATGGAAATAAAGCTCTGAGGCCGGGCACATTGTCCACTATCAAGCCGTCGCCAGCTGCCCCGCCGAAGCCGGAGAAGTTAGACCGGGCCTGGGCAGAGTCTTGGAGTTCACGGCAGCCCACGGAAAGTTGAGTTCAGGGAAGGATTGGAAGGGGTATTTGACTTTGACCCGCCTCCTTGAACATGTACCAGAACTCAGCAAGGATGTTGTTGCCAATGACCTCGCACCTTCGACGGCAAACACAAAACAGCAGCGCAGGGCTGACCGCGAAGTGCCGAAAACTAAGCTGCCAGATTGCTGAGCTCACGGCCAGTGACTTAGTGAGCTGAACTCCAAAGGAACCTGTCCGTCCATGGGCGAGCGTGAGGTTCAATCATGGCTATGTTGTTACAAAGTGCTGGAGAGGTCGTGAGATTCTCCTGGATCAAAGCGCTGCGCAGGGCTTTGAAAGGGCATGGCTGGGCTTGCGTTTAAACTGACAGCAGGAGCAGAAGCAACCGTTGAATCTGAGCGCTCAGGCGTCTTGAATGCACTTTCTGTACTGCAGGGGCCCAAAGACAAACTCGCAAGCACAAACATCAGATCTGCCTTTCTCAAGCAAGGAAAAACGAGTATGAGCCTGTTTATAATGATTAGCAGTGACAACACAACGCAGTAGCAATGGTACGTGATTTGATGGCACCGTTGCATGTTTGCAGTTGCTGCCTGCCTTCAGCAGTGGCCGTGAAGACGGATGGAGGAAGGGCCTCGCATGAAGGTGTGCCAAAGCCGTCTCTGGTGAATGCAGAACCGCTGCAAACCTGGGCCCGGGCGCCACAGGATCATCTGGCAGAGGGGGCGGACTACCAGCCTCCAACGAAGCATCGAATTTTTCTGCAATGCAAAGCCAACCAAGATCGAATTGCCATAAGCGTACGCGAAGCGTCGTAGTCTTTGCCGAAACTGACTGCGTGCTTGCTGCCAGATCTCACAATGAGGGCTGCACCACACGGGCAGAAGCCCACGACCCTGCACCTGAGGAACTGGGGATGCGGTGCAGCGCCGGCCCGGGCAAGTGCAACCATTTGCTACAGTAGCGACTCCTCGCTGCAGCTGCCGGATTCCATCGTGTTCCTTTCTTGGATCACAGAACGATAGAACGACGCCCTTGTGAACTCTTCCACCATCGCCGGTTCAGTCGTCAACTTCACCCGAGCTCTACAGAACGGGATGGGATTTTGCCCGACGTGCAAGCCCACCTTGCAGGTGGATCACTTGCAGGAGAGCGGACAGGAAAAATTCGCTACAGCCGTGCTGCCAACGAAGGCAGGCAGCGAATCCCAGCACTTAGGTGAGACATGAGAGTCCTGTTGGATGTTCACTGTTCACATCCTTCTCCTCACACACCGGGACCGGGCCGGTTTGAAGCTCCAGAGCTGTGCCAGGTCCAGCCCGGCGCCCGCGCAGACTTCAAGAACAAGTTGTCGCACTTTTGGGTCGTCATGGCAGCTGCTCCTGAGCTGCCGAAAGCATTTTCACTGAGTCACGGGGTAGCTACAACTGATTGCCCAAACCCGATGTTACGAGTACTATCTCGGGCATAGCAAGCTGAGCTATGTCGCAGCGGAGGACACGTCATCGCTCAACACAGGAGAATACTTCGTCCATGTAGTCTCGATCCACCGCAAGGCTTGCAAATGGCCAACCCCCGGTCATACTACGAATACAGTCGAGCTGCAAGCGCGCTGATAGTCTGGCTCACAGCCATCACTGACTGCCTTATCTGGGACGTGATGCTGACCAGATTACCACTTCAAGTCAGATTTCGCGGGACTGCACTTCAGGAATTTCAGCTTCCTGAGATACTCAGCTGGAAAACCTTGCCCTGGCCCTGCATTTTCCATCGCAGAACAACAGACAGAGCCATCTACCACCCGAGCCTGAACCCAGAAGCTGGTCAAGTGTTGGTCCAGACCAGACTCGACCCCTCAAATAAACGCGAAAGCCTAAGCCCTGACCCATTACCCGGGAGTCCTAGACTTCCTAAACCCCATTACATCATAAGCCCAGAGCTTGGGAGCTTCGGCCGCGAGGCTGCACCTGAAAGGGTCGGCCCGCACGCTCCAAGGCTTCAGCCGCGCAGCTGTGGGAGGTCACATCCTGAGCTCAAGCTGACCAAGGCTCTGGGTGTGTTTGTGTTTGAAAGTGTACATGTCATGTCATTTCAAGTTATGTAAAGCTATGTAACGTGCAAGTGTTCATGCATGCATGCATGGATGTAGGTCTATCAGCATATGTAGCCTTGCATTGCGAGGCATGTCTTCATTATCTTGCTTGTATCGGAGCCATGAGGTTCCTGCCCAAGGTCTGGCCCGAGGCTCAGGAATCACGGCCTCCTCCGCCATGACCCGCAGAAGATCCAGCACGACTGGCCAGCACTCCTCAGTGCGGGTTTTTGAAATGCATGGCCCTAGAGCCGTCTAGCTCGACGATCAGGGCTCCGTGCCCTGATACAAGTATAGACCGTCTGCTTCAGCTTGCGACACCAGGCCATCTGAAGAATCGCAGCTACGAGCTATAGATTGGACCACGCTTTTGAAAGCCGAAGCTTCGCCACGCGAGGTTGCCAGCAGCACTGCATTGTAGGCAACTCCATCGGGGGCAATCCTGGAAGCGGGAGCCCCGCGAGGAACAGCCAGAGCTCCATGCTGTCCGAACCCCGCCGATACGTGAAAGTCTACAGTCAAAAAAACGCATCAATGTCAGTTCATCCAGCCCATCACGGCCTCTCCGAACGAATCGACCAAGTCATATTGAGCCGCGCCTGTTAACGCAAACTCTCCCCTCTTCCCTGAAATGGCCTCTGGCAGCGCATGCGTTGGAGCAGAGCGAGGCACTGGGTCCACTCCTGACACAGACAGAGAAGGGTCTTTTTGTTCTGAGGTGCAGTCTTGCACTGACAAACAGTACAACAAGATGGATTGACGAGGGATGTCTGACGACAGTCATAGTATCCAGGCTTACACCACCCCCTGTTTCTCATGTTACGGCCGTACGCCGGCTGCCGTCACACTTCGCTGTGCGACATTCGGCTTTGACGATCTCTGGCAATGGCATGCACCAGCGGTCGACACCGCTTGCTGGGCTCCGGAAAGCTGCCGAGAACAAACTGCCACTCCTGGATCTTGGCGCAAGCCCCCAGAGCGGCGCCGAAAGCCACACGATCGGCTGGTGGGCGCATGGCAAGCAGCCCACCTCGGTCAGTCTGCTTGACGACCTCAAGCTTTACGCTCCTCGGCGTATGGATCTTTAAGCCACTTGCTTCAACAGGGAGAAATGAGAACAAACATGAGCATCTGAGCAGCGAAGGCACCAAGAAGGGAAAGGCCCAGCTGCCATCTGAGGAATCCCACCGAGGTGATGATTGCACTCACGAATGGGCCATCACCTTGTGCATAGTCAGAACTCATGAACAATGCCAGCAGGCTGCCACCCATTCAAGCTTAGGTAGAAGTGTGGCACGATATGAACTACCCATGTCCTTGCTTGGCAGGGAGCAGGGCTCTGGCAGAGTTTCCAAAGCTCTGCAAGCTGTCCTGAGTCCCACAACAAGATCAGTTTATTCTGTTCGAACCTCCAACCTTAATTACCCGCCAAGTCGAAGCGAACGCTGGTCTGCCCCATAGCCCATCCCAAGCCCTCTTCCACCATGCGTCGTCCAACTCGCCGCTGCCAACACAGCTCGGTCCACGGTCAGCATTGGTTGCACCGCGTGGGCCTGTAAAGGCTGCGGAAAGCAAGAGGAAGCTCGAGTCTCGTTAATGCGATTCGAGCTTTCTGTGGGTTGCTTCGGAGATAGACTTCCAAGAGTGTACTGTGACCTTCACGCTGGCTGCTGCCGTAGGCACCCAAGTAGCCACCTGCAAAGCCAAGCCCTGCCTGGCAGCGCCACGAGATGCCACAGGAAACACGCCCTCGATGCTCAGTTTACTGGCAGATGTTCTAGAACAGCTGGGCTCACGACGGGATGCTGACTTCGGAAGCTTAGCATACCAGTGTCTATCTCGGCAGCACTTTGCTGGAAAAGTGCCCTTGGTCCAACCCGAACCCGCTGAAGTCCACCCGCCCTGCCCCCCCCCCCTGACTTTCGGCTCTTCGCCGAGTAGCTGCCAGGCCGAGTGCCGGGCCCCAAGCGCTGCAGCAGTCTTCGTCGCAACGAGGGCCCAGGGGGCCCCCCAGGGCGCCTGTGACCACATCACGTCGTGGACTCATTATTGCAGGCTTCTTCGGATCTGCCGTCTTCCAGCCCTCCCACCTCGACTGCGCACCTCATCGCCTCAGCGTGCGATGCAGCGCTGACAGGCTGACAGCACCACGCCACAAGCTGTAGAGTCGTGCGCTCCGCGCTCCGCGCCAGCGCGCCCCGCAGGGCTTTCGTCTTCTCTGCTTTCAGACTAAGTATGGAATTCGAGCCGGTTGCCCCTCCGAACGCTCCTTGAGAAACGACCCACTATATAGAGGCGCCGCTATACCAGCTACTAACGTATTACGTCTGCGCTCTACTCTGCGTGTTTTTTGAATGCACTTTTGAGCTCCGGCCTCGGCCCAGTGCCCTGCATCACCGAGAGCGGCGATGGCCACCGATGCATCCACCTCGTCCTTCCCACGACGCGCACGACGCCCGCGAGCTTCGGGGATGCTACGGCTCTGGGGCTATTCTAGGGGTGACCTGTCTGGAGTCCCAAGTGATGCATGACGAAGGATGGAAGTAGGTCGCATAAGACTCGGGCATACTCGGGCCCAACTCCGCAGCCAGCAGCTTCAAGAATTTTCAACACGGGGCACCCCCCCAAATCCTTGTCCACCACCCCACCTGCCCCTGCCTATAGCCTCCCACCACCTCCCAGCCTCGCCCCAACCCCCCCCCCCCTCCCGCCCCAAATCCTTGACTGGTGCCGTCACCAACCCACCCACTCCCTAGCAAGGCTCTCTTTTGGTCGGCCTGGGGCGCAGCATCGAGAGCAGAGCGCCAGCGCTGGCACTGGCGCAGGACGGAGCGCAGCGACGTGGCGCCTGTGGGATCAGAGGGCTCCACATTGGCCCCGGCCCCCGGGTAAATGCGAACAGCTCTCATGGATAGGTTCTCCCTTAGTCGCACGACCGGCCTGCAAAACAAAAGCAACCTTCCGTCAGAGTCACTGAGGATGGAACGAACTTCTCAGAAAGCCAAGCTACTGCGAGTCTCCAGCTGTGCCGGATCAGAAGCCAGCTGCAACGCAGCCTGCGTTGATGAAAAATACCAGGAGCGTTGACACGTTCGATCTGCAGTGTGGCATCTTCCATTTGTGTCGGCCCGGCTTCAGGCTCACGACTGAAACGTTGACCTGATTACAGAACCTCGCGTCCAGTTGGCGTCGGGAGCTAGGTCTAGCTTACAAGACAGGGCAAGGAATTCCGGCAGTCATTGCAGGTAGGGGGATGCCTTGTTTGCTTATGCTGCAACCACTCAAGAAACAGGAAAGCGACCTGCCACTTCCCATCTCCACCAAGCGTGTTCAGGATGGTGCTCATGCTGACATCATTCGCAGTGAAGCGACCTTCCATTTTAGTGACCCCACCGTAAGGTATACAAACATTTGTGTATATATATATATATATATATACACTCTGTATATATATATATATGCATATCTATGTATAAACATATATACTATGCACAGGTACACAGCTCCTGACGGACACATAAGCTCGTGACGACCATACCTGTATGCACGCTTACAAACATCAGCACAGAGCGTGCTGTAGCCATGCAGACATATCTCGTTCCATTCAATTCGGTTTGCTGAATATATACCTAACTATATTATATAACTGCATGCTTGTATTCAGTAACGCATTTATAAGTAATGAATTGTCAACTTCACATTCAGAAACCCCTGTAACTGCAGAATCCAATTCCCAGAACGTAGTTTCAAGTACCCCCCCTTTTGCAGAATCCAAGCAGCCGTAGCGGCAAAAATACAATCAGAAACTTGCTTAGGTGAAAGCTCCAACGAAAGGAGTCCCCGATGGCCCAAGCAAGCAAACCCAGACTCGAACTCCAGCTTGGCTTCAGCAGGTGGTAAGGCTCTTGGGGAATTCTGATTACAGGCTCGCATCCTTGGGAGCGGGGAAGGGGGGGCTTCTGAATATGAAGTGAACACGTTTTCTCAGGTCATGGATAAAAGACTTTCTGAAGGTCATATTCCACTGATGTGTCTGCTTTTGTTTCTGCTCAATTTATCATGCTGATGTGCGATCTTATGCCTACGTGGCACCAGATCCCGCCAGCACCTGCACAGTTTTCAGGGACAAGACAAACATACTGTCATGTAACAACTCAAATTAAGTAGCTCATGGTTAGGATATTCTAGCCGGGAAGCCTAGGAACGAAATGTGAGATGGCTGTTCACAGCAAGTTGCGCGAGGCCATCTCGAGGAACACCTTGCATCAGCGGGAAAGCAAACACGCTCATGACATGACATGACTCTAGCTGAAAGCCTTCACGCGGCAAAAGCTCCCAACTCAGCTGACAACCAAAACAACCTCTGATTCAATTAAAGTAAAACTTAACCTGATCCGGATCATAGTCATTCCTAGTCCTAGTCCTTGATCAGCGTGCCTCTAGAGACTCGGCCCAGTGCTTCGCAGCTCCCATGGCGCCAAGAGCTGCGTTGTAGGTCACGACGTTGGCCAGCGACGCCTTCGACATGCCGAGAGGTGAGCCCTAAACGACCCTGAACGCAAGGAAAGCTTTCCTGCTTGGGGTTGCATGTGATGACAAGTTGCCAGACCTGACAGCTTGGGCTTACGCGCGGAGCCGCGGACCCTTGCAGCAGCCCGCAGAGCTGCTGAAGTTGAGTTTGGCTTTAGGGCTCCACTTCCGTAGACTCGAAGGTGGCCTTCTGCAAACCAACGGAAGGTCCCTCGTAATCACATTCCACGAATTCCAGCACGATACAGGCCAACTGAAGAAAGGTAAAGAGGATGATTCCTGGCCTCAGTCATGTGCCGCAGCAGTGCTGCCGCATGCTTCCACTCAGCAGCCAGTTGAAGAGCTGCCAGGGCTGAGTTGTAGCAGATGCGATTGGGCTTGACCACCTGTGGCTCAACAAGCTGCTTGCTCCTACCAGTCTTCTGTGCAAGCTTACTGGTGCAAGTACCAGTTGCTAGTCGTAGTAGAAGCCCCAACTAATCGACATGCTTCTCCCCTTGCAATCCTGGCCTGCTGTGGCAGAGCAGACAGCATGCCAAGGGCCTCCTCCCAAGCCGATGCCCGAGCACAGGCGGACAAGGCCGATCCGAAACTGACGAGATCCGGGACTGCGCCTGGTCCGGGGACTCTTTTGCACAACTCGAGTCAGTCTTACTGCCTGAGAAGAATGCCTTCGACCGATGAGAGGAGCTCAAGGGCCACTTTCCAGCAAGAGGAAGCTTTGCACCTGAGCGGGATCTCGCGGCAGGTCCGGACAGGCTGTGCAGAACTTGCAGTGCACAGTGCAGAACCTCTTTGCCGAGGCTTTGGCACGTTGATCGCCTCATTCAGGCTGTAGGCTCCTGAGGAGCATTGCTGCCGAGCGCTCCAACGGCTCAAGCATGCATCCTCCCTCAAGCCGCTAGCAACCTCCGAGAACTGTCGATGGGCAGTCCTGTTTCGACTTTACGGTCCGTCATTGTCCAGAGCACCTGGTGCAGCCAGGAGAGACTCGGCTTGAGTCCGCTCTGCTGTCTGAGGAGCTGCTCTCCCCCTAGGGGTGCGAGCACAAGCAGCGAGGATTTCTTCACTAACGTTGATATCGGGCCTGTTCCATTGATAGAAAGGAAGGGAGGGGAGACGAGGGGAGTGGAGGGAGGGGAGGAGGACCCGCGCAATCTCCTGCCCTGCGGCCTCCAAGGCACGTTGCCACCGCAGCGCATTGCCAGATGCTGTCATGGCAAAGTTGTGCCCGAAGTCCGAGACGAGAGCCTGAGACTTCTACTTAGACACCATCTTGCAAGGCCCAAGCCCAGGTCTGATCCCTGTCGCAATCTGTGCCAATGCTGCGCAGGCGGCTGACTGCGTACGAGCCGACGAGACAACTGCCAGTGCCTCTGCGGCGCGACGGCTCTGAGAAGCTCATCTTCAGAAGCGTGCTGAAGCCGGCAGGGCCGGGCCGGGCCGGGCCGGGGCAATGGAAAAAAACACTCGCAAAGTCTGGAGCTGGACTGCCAGGCCACTTGTTTCCAACGCTGGCATCTGCAAGAGGACAGGGCGGTGTCGAAGGAAATGCTGTCCTGGGAAGGCCGCACAGGTATGAGCCTGGTGCTAATGGCACAAGCCGGAGTTCATTCGGAAGTAAAACCGTTGTCACTCTGTGAGCTTGCTGTGCGTGCTGCCACATCATCGCTACAGTGGTCCATACAGTGTTGTCATAGAGTGCACAACCAGCTGAACTGAAGCAGCAACGCTGCACTGCGATTCCTAGATAGATTATAGGACAAGCAGCCAGAAACAACCCCCCCCCACAGCGCACACTGCCTACTTTCTCGTTCTCACAACTTCCCGAACAGTGACGGTGGCACGGCCGAATGCTCCACAAGGACTAACCCAGTCATGCAGTCAGCATGTCAGCTGGTCTGGTCCAGCTGATGGGAGAGATGCACAGCCATCTGGAGCATCCTGTGAGGGCAAGGGATGGGCGTGTGGGTGGCGCGATTTCTCTAGAGATAGTAACTGAAGCGTCTTACCACCACCGATCAAGTACGTAAACCTACTTGTGGCACCAGCACGACTAGGAGCAGGGTTAATTCCAAGTTGACTTCTCGAACCAACGCCCCCACACTGCAGCGTTCCGACGCCTCAGTGCAGACAACCACTGCGACTTCTTGGCCAGGGAGCTCTGGACAGCATTCCGCGCTACCTGAGATCTATCACCATCGAACGGACTATCTCAGCTGCGAGACATGCAATTTTTCAGTGTTCGTGGAAGTTGGGTGGGCGGCAAACGGTGCGATTGGAATGCACCCAGTGCGGGCATTCCGGCAGCAAATCGAAAGCGCCAACAAGCATGCCACCAAGCCCTAAGAGAAGTCGTGCTGGAAAGCGGAAAGCAATATGACATGATCGAACTTAGCGTTGGTGTTGCCATCTCGTTGCATGCGGCCGTGCGGTCCTCTTGGATGGTGGAGCTTCTATGCACATTGCACTCCTCAGTACGCCTTTGTGCACTCACAGCATGCTGATGTGCATTGAAAGTTGAAAGGGCGCTGGTGGACTAACATGCGTTGAGCATGTCGGGCGGCTTGCCTCTGCTGACCCAGCGATGTTCGGAAGTCATCCAGATGCCGCTGCACTCTACAGCACGGCCGCGCTTGAACCCTCGAATTCCTGTGCAAACGTTGTGACATTCCAGTCCCTGTGCGTCCGCACTGTTGGAAGGCAGGCATGCAATGCAAATGGCTCGTCGAAGCCGCGCGTGCTCTGCATGGTGCCTTCGTGACTCTGCGAGTCTACGAGCTCCTGTGTTCTCTGCCCGGCATAGTGCTCAACAATGGCAGCCATGCAGTCAAAGCCATTGCTGCACACTGCAACCTCCCACTACTTGGCTTTTGCGTCAAAGCGCAATGTTCGTCTCCACACCGGCCGAGTCAGTCTCCGCCAGGACGCACAAAGCCAACACCCAGGAGGACCTCCTGAAGCAGATCAGATGCTCCGTTCTCGCTCGTTTGTGCTATTTTGTGCTCGTTTGGCTTGGAGACTTGGAGATGCTTGGCTACCCGCGGCACTTTAACAGTGGCGACCGCCGCGAAGCGAAAGCCCGAGGTCGCCTTTCGCAGGGCCCCAAGAGCGCTCCAAAGTGGAAGCCGTTGACCTTCGGGGCTCCAAGAACTTACGTGATCTTCCTGACCGAAACTTGCTGAACACTCGCTGTCTAAAGCTCTGGGCCTGGAGCTTAGAACCCGCCAGCGCATGGAGGAGCTTGAAAGCCTTCCGAGGATCCTCCTGCGCGATGCGTTGCCGCAAATAGTGCCGAATCAGTCTGCGTATGTCTTCGCGTTCACAAATGCTTGAAAGAGCGCAACCAGAAAGTGAAGCACGAGCTGGTCTGGAGCTTGAAACATGCGATGTCCGACAAACTCCTGGACTAATTTAATGATTCAGCCGGGAGTCACACCTGCCCACATTTCAATGAAATAAACGAAGCCGGCGAGACCCCCACATTGCAAGGCCTCCCCGCCAAGCCGGCATCGAAGGTGTCTTGCTCAGTGCGAACTCCTTCCTAAGAAAAGCACATTGCTCCTTGGCAGAGTGTTGCAGGAGCTCCGTGGCATACTTCGCACTCGGCGTCGGTGTCCTCTGTACAGGAGCCTCTGACCTGTGGCACACGACACATAGCGACACCTAAATCTCTGAGGGACTATTGTTGACAGCATGATGCGGACTTTGTGGGTGCGTCGCCCCTCCAGATGTCCGGGTCTTCGCGGAAGCGGTCTCTAGACTCTGGGCTGATGTCACAGAATCATACACTACGGTACTTTACACAATTCGTAGAGAACCGCTGAGCACTGCTCAGGCCTCGCGGCCTCACTGCCACAGTACAAAGCACTACAGTATGCTCTTAGACGCTGCAGCTTCAAACTGAGCAGCCCCCGAAGAAGCAGGGCCTGGGCTGCGTCGCCGCAACAGCCGCATGGGCACGGGATCCTGTCCGGTTCTGCGAGTAAAAATGGGGATGGAGTGATATAGCTGTTTTGGCTGCCGCTGACTCCGTAAGTATTGCTCTTTCAACCCCTGAGCATGGAGCGAAGATCACAGGACAAAAGCATCCAAGCCCAAGCGCTCCTGTGCGTGCGTCTCTGGCATTGGCCATCTAGTGGCCATGGTGCCAAGTGCTCACGCCGGCTGTCTGAGAGTCAATCCCCTTCTGATTCTGATATCAGCCCCTCAATGCAGCTCAAGACACCCCAGCAAGCCAAGGTGCCTGCCTGCAGAAAAGAATGCTGCAAGCCGAGAGGGGATTCTGCGTGCTGCAGCCCGGGCATATACGCATACACGCCTTTGGTGCTTCTTATGCAATGGCAAGCATGTGTTTTCGGCCCAAGCAGCCGGCCCGACGGATTGCCGATGGAAAACCTATTCGCTGGATCAGAGCAGCTTTTAAAATGGGTTCGCAGCGGCAGCATCTCCTGCTCTAGGGCTGCCAACCTGCGCTACTGAGGAGCTGCTGCTGCTGCTGCTGCTTGTAGCAGAGTGCAGCTTGCCAAAGCACCAGGAGGCAACTTTGGCCCCAGTACGAGGGCGGCAGCGAAGTGCAAGCATCCCTGCTGAGTGTTCTAGCTTGTCCTGCTCGTTGTATGCAAACTATAAGGAGGCTCATGCTGTGACCAAGCTCTCGTTCTGCCGCCTCCCTCGTCGTAATTAATGTACAAGGCATTTATGGGTTGGCACGCCTCATGCTGGACTTAAAATGAAGGAACGGCATCCCTGCAAGTCAGACCTCTAGTCTCATCGTAACAAGTGCTGCCCCATTTCCCTCGTGGCTAATGACGTACACTCAGGTAGACGGCTGTCAGATAGCAGTTAGGAAGCCGTGCTATGCACACTTACGAAAGACTCAGCCGCATCATCTTCTGCGGCCGAGTTCGTTCGGGACCTCGGCTGTGCACATACAATCAGCTCTCTGCTGCAGTGCGGAGGCAGATGTCCCAGTTCTTTAAGCCCTGGTCTGGGTCTGGTTCACAACCTGTAGCGCGATTCTGCTTCTCATACTTCGGGGAGAGCTCTCCGGCAGCCCCGCACTCGCAACGTCTCCTCCAAACCCTGGACTCCTTAGACACGGAACCGCGCAGCAGAATCCAGCGTCTCGTTGGATTCCGACCGCGTCACGGTCACATGAACCTCAGGCCCAGACAGGGAGATTCACGCACAGGGTAATCCCTGGATGACACAAATACACAGCAGGCGGTACACCGCGGAAATCATCGAAAAGTGCTCGTGTGTTCTCTTGAGAATCAGCCCCGAAAAGATCCTCTCAAACGCCGCCTTTCCCTCAAGAGTAACCGGATATCCGGCGAGGAACCTTTGCAGATGCAGATATTGGTACCTGCGTAAATCGGTGCTCCCGCAAACCGCCTTAACAAAACCTGGAGGTGCTTCGCCACATGCCTGAAGTCTCAACCCTCGACTCTCGCCTCGGATGTATCCGTGGCTGTCGTCTGAGTGCGGGCTCGCAGTCGTACAGGCTTCGCAGACTTTCTAGGACCTTCGCAGCCACGGTGATCGGAGTTGAATCGTACATTCAAAT
Organism: Symbiodinium sp. CCMP2592; assembly: GCA_905221615.1. Taxonomy (NCBI): domain Eukaryota; class Dinophyceae; order Suessiales; family Symbiodiniaceae; genus Symbiodinium; species Symbiodinium sp. CCMP2592. The sequence continues at coordinate 948,811 of CAJNDT010000546.1, forward strand.
CTGCTGTTGACGACAGAAGACTTGACGATTCTCTGGCCTCGCTTCCGTGCCTCTTCGATTGCGTGCTGCTCGAGCTCGCTCCAAGCGTCGCCTAGATGCCAAGAGCCCAAAAGTTCTTGTGCGAGGTCACGACACGCAGCAAAGGAGTTCAATATCTTCCAGAACAGATGCCAAGCATGGTCTCGGACTTGAGGTGCTGCATGGAGTACTGAGTACTGCACTAGGAACTACGGAACGGGTCTCTCCTAGACCCTTTCCCGAGATGCTCGAAGCCTGCTAAGAGACGCCACAGTACTGTAAGCTCTGCATGTCGCAAGGGCGTGTGTTCATATGACTTGAAGAATCGATGGCTTCCTGTGCTTTCCCGGCCGGAGTGGCCCACTTGGCCCCGGAAGGTGCAAAGAGCGCGGAGGAGTTGCGCTGCAGCATCTGCGAGCTGGCTCTCCTCGGGAACACCTCGGGCCAAAATTAACATGGATGTAAATCATTCGTATGTGTGTATACTATGTATATATGTGCGAAATGTCACATTTTAGCTGTATATTGTCGGTGATTTGCCACACCTGGTGGCTCAAATGCACGGTTTTGAGGTTAAGACAGATAAAGTCCAACCAACTAATTGTAGCGACGGTTTAACATGTGGTTTGGGGGGGCCTAACCAAGTAAAGCGGGGGAATGAAGGGATTCGTTGCTTAGGGTTTAGGGGGCAGAACAGCCGATCACAGTCCCTTGGCAAACGCTCTGCAGACACAGACAGCTTCACACACAGCTTCAGAAAAGGCACCAAGACCGAAGAAGCGGAGCAATCCACGGCAGTCTGCCTACACAGGATCTAATTGCAGATTCGAGATCTGCACTTCATAGCACAGGAACTGTGTAGAAGTTTCAATGGTCCACCCAAAGACACTAGGGCATTTCTAGAAAGTCTCCTGGCAAGCCATGCTGTGACCTCGGTCGCAGCCAGCGTTCTCGACCACTTTTCGACGACCCCTGTCATCTCGACCTCACAGCATTTGGCTTCGGGTTGTCTCTCGAAGTCAACATCCACACGAAGAAACAAAGGCTTACAGACTGCAGACCTTGAGTATCAAACTTTACGCTACTTGGACAGCCGTCAAGGCACAGGCACCATTAACCACTGAACACTTCCAAGGCATTGCTTCAGGTCAGTGTGGACCGTGAGCAGGTGGAACAGAGTGCTGTAATGGCATTTCTGCATTACTCATTGCACTTGATGCACTGCAAACCCGGCCGACCCGGTGTGCACAGCTTCTGTGCAAGTTTCAGCGCAGGGCAACACAACAAGGCTTCTGCGAGGTGCCCACTGCATTGACGGAAAGCTCAGTGTTCTTTTGGGGAGTTTGACTAACCGAAGGCCGCCTGTATAGCCATGAAGGTCGTCAGGGCCGCGACGGGTTTGTGTGGGAGGATTCGGGGGGAATTGGCTGCCTCCAGATGTCTCAGCTGCGAGAGTGCATCTGGCGGATCCAAGGCTTCTGTAGCACCTGAAGCAAAAAGCATACTTGCCTTGCGCGAGCATCCCCCGCCTCACAAGGCCTGAAAGCTGGCAGAAGCTGCCAACCCATGGCATACCACAAACCTCATCGTACTCCTGCTCCTTCCAACAGTGCATGAGCCATGAGTGTCATGAAGTGACAGGCCGTCTGACATGATAAGGCAGCACACTTCTGTCCGGTCCTCACAGTCCGAGTCGATTTGAATAACTTCCACCGTTGCTGGCTCACCCTGCCGAAATCATGCAGAATCAGGATGCTAATGTGCAAAACCATGAACTTTGATGATCTCTGCGGAGTTGCGCAGTTGCGCACCAGAACGAGAACACGACATGAACCTTTTCTGGCGCTATCTGCGAACCAGTGCTCCTAAACTGTTCAACCCCTTCCGCCTGCTTGGCATCCTGGTCGGACGAGCCTGGTAGAGCGTTTGCTGCTGAAGAATCAGCTCAACGACTCAAACGAAACTTCGTCCGCGACAAAAACCTGCCCTCCCCCAGCTGTGAACTCGTCTATCTGCGTAGCTGTCTAACGTTTAAGTGCTCAATGTAGCACGCTCCAATGACAGAATGAGCAGCCCACCCGTCACTACTGAAGCAGCTCGGATACTAACCGCCCCCACGCTGAACATCAGCCGGCGCCGCAGCCGATCCTGCATGGAAAGGCAGAGTGACCGCAGCACCGATGCGCGAAACTGAGCCAACGCTGCACCGCTCTGCAAAAAAAGGGCTGAGCAGCTCTCCCAAAGAAATTGGAGTCTATAAAGATCTAAGCTAGACCACCCTCCAATTCTCAATGCAGCATCGGTCCGTGCTCGCCGCCGGATCTTCGGCTTCGACTACGGAAAAAGAGAGCGACTTCCTCGCATAGCATAGCAAGGATTTCCAGGCTTACGGTCTTGGTCTTGGCAATATAGCATCATTTCGAAACTGCTCCCAGCATGTCATATCAGCCAAGACACAGCACGACTGCAGCTGGACAGGACCCGCCCCTGCCACTCTGCAACCAAGAGGCGACTCTGCGGTGGGTGACCTGATGAGATTCGCGCACTTCTCTCTGGGGAGCTCCTCTCTTTTCCGTTATGTGAGAAGCTGCGGTTTCGTCTCAGGGCTAGGAGCAGAAAGGGCGACTTCGAGGAGAAGCTGTTCGACACATGCCGATCACTGGTGCCAATTCGGAAGACAGTTCATTGAGAAGTATTTTGGTTCAAGATGCCGAACTCTTGCCTGGGTTGTGGTACAACATGTCATCAACTATCATAGACTGCTCGGTTTCGTCCACAGCCCACGCCATCATTAGAACCAAACCCTACATCTGTTCAGGCCTCGACACAGGGATTATTGCCGAACGAATTGTGACATATGCTTCCTCCAACTAGGAAACCAAACATGGAATTCCTCGCATCTGGGCCCCGAGGACTCGGCCCGTCCGCGAAAAGGTCGAAGAGTCGCGTTGGGTCCACGCCCACACCTGTTTGGCACAGACAACGAGGTGGGTGCCGGTGGCGAGTGAAAGCTCAGAGCCCTGAAGCCGCCGAGGTGCCGTTTTCCAAGCCGGATCTTTCATCAACCCTCAGATTGGGGGTGACAGAGAGATGCGCGCAGCGACACAGAGGAAAAGCAACCTGTTGTCCCTTTGGTCTATAGTTTGTACCAAGCACCACGAATGACCACGGCACACAAACTGTGATCAGAAGTGAGCTGCCATCCCTCAGCGCC
>CAJNDT010000546.1:957042-1002902 GCA_905221615.1 Symbiodinium sp. CCMP2592
ACACTGACTGTAGCTCTCGCAGTAACCCGCAGAGCACAGGCCGGAGGTCGCGTCACAGTTGCACGATGACGCGTAAGCGAGCTGCTTTCCTGCTCTTTTTGTTGCTCTCCTCCAGCTCCTGGGTTCGTAGGGGGGCGCAGAGCCGAGCTAGATGCAGAATAAGCACCTACAGTCAAGGTTCATTTTGTAAGATGCTGTAAGTAACGTCTGTGGTTCAGGGCAGGATTGAGCTTCCCGCCATTAGCACTCCAAAGTCTGGGCCTGAACGTCGCGATGTGCGGCTGTTACCCCCAAAACCTTAAAGCCTAGACTGAGACGCCAAGCTAAAGCTGAATCAGGCGAATCTTTCGAAGGGAAACGGGCCGGAGCCGTTGCGGCAGTAAGGCCAGGGTCAATTGAACACATCGACGCACCTATCTTGAGAAAGCCCTGGGACTGCAGGATACCTTGGTGCAGCTCCGGCACTAATCTCAGGCAGAGCTCTTCTTCCATCTGTGTCCTATGCAAGAGGTCCAATGACACGAGTTTTGCAAGTCAAGATGCTCGGTAACACCTTCAATTCTACCCACGACAGAATCAGAATCCCTTCAGACAGCGGCGAAGTCGGGAGCCCGCGACCCACGGCCTGCGTGCGTCAATGGCTTCTTCGAAGAATTCCTGAGTGTTGGCTTTGCTGCAGGCACTGCTGCATCTGTGTTTGCAGTGTAGGATCTTACATCTGCTCCGGGGCCGGGGGCTAGTGCTTTGAAGAGCGCCAAGGCTCGGGATCGCGGGAGATGGACTCCAGGAAGAAGGCCAGATCTTCTTCCTGGCTTTGGATGGGGTCAATTCATGAATGTAAGGCCAAGTAAGGCTATCTACGGAACACAAGGCTTTCAACCTCTACCAGCCAATCCCAGAAAAACTCTGATGTTGCTCCGTAACCCACGACGACGGTTCATGCAGCCCGCGGGTCCTGCTTGAGGTCCTTGTGGGACAACACCGACCGCGATGCCCTCGGCAGGGTCAAGCATACTGAAAAGGCATTGAGAGCTGTAACCAGGACACATTTCGCAGATTTCTTGTGGCCAAGGTGCTTCGGGGCCTTCAACAGTGTTGAGGTAGTCGTCGATGCAGTGCCAGCAGTACCAGAAGAGCGCATCTTGTGAATAGTCATAGACTTCTCTCGATTCTCCAAATTCGGGGCCATCGAAGCTGTCGGTGAGAACATGAGGGAACCCGAAGCAGAGGCCCACATCCTTGGGCTCAAGTCCCCAAAACGAGAAACCCAAGAGGCTGCGCGGTCCATCATTGCCACGGAGGGCATCGTAGGGTCTGGGATCTCAGAAATTTGAGAGAAAAAGTCATTGCTGCGGAACACCACACATCATGCATCCATAGACCATGTGCTTGCACGAGTCAGCTTGCATACACCACTCAACCTCAAATCTTGCCGGAATCTCGAACTCAAAGATCCGCAGGCTAGGGATCTCCACTCGGGGCTCGGTCAAATGTTCCGAAGCAACACCAGTTATCCAAGTCACCGGGTATTCCAGCTCAAACCCGACCGGTGCAGTCGGAAGAAGTCCTTCAGCTTTCCACGATGGCTTCGGTCGCATTTCGGTTTTTGGGGGCGGCCACAAGCCGCGGCACTGCGGCCCCGCGGTTTGCTTGAGGGCCTTGGGGATGCCTTTCCAACTTCGGGAGGCTCTAAGCTTGAGGCTGGGGACACCGAGACTGGAAGCATCCCTGGCACTCCCGATCACTCCCGGTCCACTCCAAGAGCCGCAACGCATGCACATCATCTCAGGACATATGCAACCAAGCGTGATTTGCATCGCTTTTCCTCCCCTCGTACCCACTGACTACGGGGGAATACCGCACGTGGCGGGGCTTTGGATTGCAATGTCATGCCAAGAATGTCCTTTGGCAATTTCAGAACTTCCCTCCGCATCGAAGGCGTGAATTCGCATGTCCTCAGGCAGAAGAAGTATACCCGCCGGCATAACATCTTGCAGCATATGACGGCATATGATTCTGTGCATTACAACTCTTTGATCCCTGCAACAGTCAACATTCAGGCACCCTTTGCTCTGGCTTGCTTTCGAAGATCGTCTGAGAAGCTCTGTTGGCCGCCACGAAAAGAATGAATTGGCATGCTCTGACTCAACCTCGCCTTTTCTTGTGCTTGATCTGCCCTGGGCCCTCCCTGCACACCTCCAGAGTCCAGGCAGCTTCTGGTGCAAGACCTGGTCCAGGCTTCGGCAACAACTGTTTCTACCTACCTGCTCGCGAGGCAAGAGTGCTTAAGCGTTGAGCTCGAAGTTGATCCGTGCAGAGCTGCACTGCTGTCTCCCTCCTTGCCTTCGGCGTAGTCGCGGAGTCTGGAGAAGCCCAGAAGTCGAGGCTTTTCGCTCGAGTCCAGGGCCTCGGCCTCGGCCGCCTCGGCTGCCTGTGCAGGGAGGCCCAGAGGGTGAGCAGAGCATAGCAGAGCAGTGCTTACTTTGAGGCCTAGAGGCCAGGCCTTGGAATCCGCGCTTCCGCTGCCTCTCTCGATAACGCCTGGGGCTGGTCAGTCCTAATTAGACGCCCTTCTGAACTTTGTGTCCGGCTGCCCGGCTGCCCTTCAAACTCTCCCGACCGAGATGAATTCGTCTACGCAGTTTCCGTATTTTGCGAAGCACGCGAGCCGAGAGGCAAAAGAGGCGTCGCCAGCACGAGCCTGAGACTTGCATTGCCAAACATTAAAGCTTGCATTCAGCAGTGACTGCCCATGCATCCCAGCCGAGCCGCTAAGCAAACCCCATCCTCCGACGTAGTAAGACACGTGGCCTGGTCAATTCGGGGATGTCTCCACACAACAACGACGGCGACTGGGGTCTCCAGCTCTGGCATGCGAAGACTTGGTGCGCGCGAGTCAATACAAGAAACCACCACCTCTATCAGCTATCAGTCGGCCCTCAGCCCTCATGAAGGCTCCATATTTGGAATCTTGCTCGACCGCAGCCTGCATCTCCGCGTGCCGTCTGGGCTGTGAGGAAATCAAGCCAACGGCCGGCCTCCTGAAGGGGTCGGAACGAGGGATGGTGAGGGGTAACGGTGAAAGTGTGGACTCCGCTCTCAAGCATGCAGCCGCTGTAGGGCCAAGACCTTGGCGCTTTTGGCCAGGAAGAACTCCTCGCCTGACTTCTTGGAAGTGCACTGCACACGCCCCTTGAAAGCTGATGTAGACTAAGGCAGCTCTTCAACCTAGGGGACCTTGTCTCCCTGTGAAGAGACTTGCCTTCTTAGGGCCTGCAGTCACTCCAAAACCACTAGCTAGTTTAAATTAAATCCGCGAAAATGTCAAGCTTGGCCCATGCCAAACTCCGCCGTGCAACCCTCCCTCCCTCCCTTTCAGCCCTGCTGCGGCCGCCAGCAGGGCGCAACTCGATCCCATGCGGGTGCTCGCCTCAGCACCAGGAACCCCGTGGCTTTGCTGCGCGATTCGATTCCGGTTTTCGATCGATGCACTCTTTGACAAAAGGCTGGCATAAGAACCGGACTCGCGATCTCACGAGCGCGCTCCGAGGCATAGAGGGACCTCACGAGCCAGCTGAATCTGCCAAGAAGAAATGACTGCTAGAGCCTGCTAGAGTCGCTGAAGCACTTCGAGGTGCAGAGTCTTGAGTAATGCTGCAGCCGTGCCAGGACCCACTCCCGACCGGGGCTTACGCTACGAGCACGAGCAACATGATGCCAGAATCTCAAGCCATTGGTGCAAGGTGCTGGAGGAGGGCAACTTCCGCACCAGGAAGCACGATGTAGAACGTACCTGAAACGACACAAGAGCAGGAGAGCATCGACTTTTCGAACCTGTCTGACTACATTTGCAGGCTCATGCTAAGCTCTACGTATGCGCGGAAGTCACAAGCCGAAAATGCCAGTCGGTAGAGGACGGGTGGATTTAAGTTTGAAGAACCGTTGAAAGGGAATCCCTGAGACGGATCGGGCCTCGAAGCACAGCTGTGCTGCGCTTGACCCTGGCTCAGCATGGAATGACGATGACCCTTCAGCAAGACCGACTTTTGCTTCGCAGCTTATCTTAGCGTTCATCCTAGATCATTACTGGTCGGCCTAACACAAATCTGCAGCTGCTGCGAGCCTGTACAGCACGAGCAAGGCCCCGCGAACTTCGCAGAAGTAGGCCTTCCACCGGCCTGCTCCCATGCTGCTGAGATGTGAGGTGGCTGAAAGCTGTCAGCACTGCTTGTCGACGGGACACGGTCAAAGGCGCATTGCAGTCCTGTGCTATTGCTTCACCGGGCACGGATGAGGATACGACGACCATCACCAACTCTGCCTGAGGGTCGCCAGCGCAGCAGCACCCCAGGTGGAGGAACCTCACCGTCCGGAGCCATCATGGCTTGGAGGCCTCATGGAGCGGAATTTGATTCCTGCATATTCCTGCAAACATCTAGGGCTGTCGATGCTTCAGGCACTGTCTGCGACGCACCTCTGTGAAGCACGTTCAAGCCCGGCTACTTGCACGGGCTGACAGCACGCACTTCTTGTCTGCAAATGCTTGCGTTGATGTGGACATGAGGAATTCCATCTAGCCACGATCCTGATGATAACGCAGCGATATCCAATATACATATAACATATTCATATATGCGATGCTGCCACTGCAGAAAGCCACCTTCGTGGTCCGGCACTCCAATCATCGCCGAACCTTGGCACCACTCTTCAGCGAAGCCTTGGCCGCTGCAGCTTCGTTGAGAGCATCAGTCGAACAGGCTCTGCACACCTCGGCATACCTCATGGCTTGGCGGTTCGAAGTTGCGGCCAAGTGCGCACAGCCAACTAGGCCAGACTCGTTGCAAGCAGGCGTGCCGCAAATTTGTGACCATGATAATTGGCCAATACTGGCAGCCCTGATACTTACTGTACGAAATTCACCCGCCTCAAAACAACTCAGAGGATCAAAGTAGCTCCAGGTGTCGATGCCCATCGAGAAGAGACGGCCGAAGACCGAACGCTTCGGGCTCGCCACCTTTGGCAGGCCCTCCTGAAATCATTCACAGCAGAGTGTCAGCTTGGCATCCAATAGTCTCTCGGAGCATTCCTGCATAGCAGAAAGAGATACACCGTCGCGAGACCCTATACTTCGACGGAGCTTTGGCAACACAACCTACTGTATGTATATGGCAATCACTCGATTCCCAACGTACCAACGTTGCATCCGCCGCCTAATCGAGTTCTTCAACGGAAATTTGTGGCACTTTTTCTGTGTTCACGACTTGGTGGCGACTCGACGTCTTGCCAGCTCTTGTGCTTCTTGGACGGAGTCCAGGCTGGAAGGCGAGTCAGGCACATGAATGACTCGCATCGGATGCCATTGAGTGCCCTCCGGCGAACCTGGTGGCTCTGGCAGATGCTGGTACATGTCTTGCCTAGATCTCCGAATTTGAGAGCCACGGGCTGGGACGAAAGCTCTAGTAGGGGCAGGGCTGGCGACACGGAGCTCACACGAACAACGACAAAAGCGAATCTCGGTTTTAGGGTTTAGGGTTTAAGAATGCTAGAGACACACGCACAACGTGGCACGATACGACCAGCATCAGCAGCATCAGCCGACACGCCCAGGCCAGCATCAGCAGCATCAGACGAGGCCTGATTTTCCTGTGGACGTCCAAAAAGCCACTTACCCAAAAAACAGAAACGTGTTCTCAGGCGCAGATTACCGACTGGGACGTTCCTTGCATTTTGTCTGGCGTGACTTGGCAATGGCCTGCGCTGCAGGTGTTACTGACGGGTGTTTGAAAATCCACAAGGCAGAATGACAGTTTTAATGAGTTATCTTTCAAACAGGCCATTACATGAACTTGGGTTCGCGTCACGTGCCAAGACTGGAACACGGGTCACCACACCATCATTATAGATTCTCTCCTCCTCGTCGTTCTTGGGCGTGACTTCATCCTGAAGGCAGCTGGCTGAGTTCAGATTCGCAATCCGGGCTTTGGCTCTGGAGCCTCGGAGGCCGTGTCGTTCTCCTCCAGGTCGAAGTTCACGGGGCCCTGGGGGCCCTTTGCCGGAGGATCTGGATCCTCCTCCAACTCCAAGTCCTCGAAGGCAAGACTAAGAAGGAGTCTAACGAAGTTGCAGGACATCATTTTCTAGGACAGTGCCTTACCGTGGGAGTTACAGCCAGGACCACCGAAGCTCCGAATGGCAGCTGTCCTTCTTCCGGTACTCTTCCTGATGCCCATACAGCTCCTGGGTCTCGGAAAGCTTGCAAAGCACGTTAAGCAGGGCCATAGCGCACTACCAGTAACTACACCTGTCGGGCTACTCGTCACACCAGCAAGAAGGACTCGCTTCTGCCATCTAGAATTTTAACCAGAAGCCCAGAGACTATGGGCCATCGGGCGGCTGTCTGAACAAACTGAACATCGGCTTGCAGTCGCTCCAATGCCAGCTTCCTCGGAGAGCTCAACGGTCAGGGTCAAGGCAATCGTGGGACGTTGCAAAGGCTGATGGCTAGGTGCCGCATGCTGCGATCCTAGGCCCTGCTAGCGAATCAACTTGGAGGCAGGCCGCCGCTTCTTATCGCTTCTTTGCCTGTGAGCATGTCGCCCCCGACTCCGCGACCCCGAAAGACCCTCCTTCCAATAGCAAAGCTTCACTTGCGCCAGGTTCACACAGGCCGCGCTGGGCAGAGCCGACAACTCCGCCTCCAGAGCTCCTCATCAACGGGTGGGGATACCCTCTCATTTCTTTCTGTGTAAGGAGCATCGATAGCAACGGCATGGGCCACAGTCAAGCATATGAGCTACCAGAAACACAGCAAGGCTCCTGTCTGAAGGTCCGGGCACTGCTTCAGGAGCTCCTGCAGACCTGAATTCTCGGCGTGGGCAAGTCTTCTCATGATCTGACTAGGTTAAGGATCATGTCCTAGACATACAATGCTAGTCTTCGTCCACATGTCAGAAGACTGGGGTATGAGTGTGGGCCTGGGTGGCCCGGCCGCAGGCTTCACTGACTCTCGAACTCCGACATTTCGAAGCACAAGTCCACCCGAACACACTCGGGTCCGATGTAAGTCTGCCCAAGCCCTGCCGTCAAAGCTTTCGAAAGCCAGGCCGCAGAAGTGCAGCATGTTAAACTTCGGGAAAGGCCCACCAAACGATTGCCTTGGATGTGGCGAAAGCTGCACTTTGCAGTGATCTCAAGGCGCTGAGCAAGCACGCCAACATTGCAAGATTTGCATTCTGCAAGAAACACAAACACTGCTGAGCTGGTTGCAATCATGCATGGCTTTGGCTCAAGTTCACCGTAGATCCATACATTCGTAGACTGTAGACACGACATACCAAGCCCTTCATGGCCGAGGGGCGTCTCCACGAGGTGCGTGAGGCTTTGCACGTCCACGTTTCGAGCCCGCAGGTCGCTGGGCTTTCCATTCTCAGACGGGGCCTGACCTCAAGCTAAACATGGGATTGCTGATTGCACCTGTGCCCCTGCTTTTTCAATCTCTCAAGCATGCCCTTGGTAATTACCAAACAAACACACGCGCTCGAACGATCAAGATGTCAAGAACCACTCTGGCAGTGTGCTGTTTCTCCGCACAATAGAAATCTGGAACACAGCGTCGAAGTGCTACAGCCACGCGAGCGAGCGGCCGTAGTTGACGTAGTTGAAGAGCACCACGATGATCTGCAACAGATTCCTCTCAAACCGGGGATGCATTCCGAGCATCCAGCCTGCGAACACTCTGAGACATCCTGAGGACTGTGGACTTGCGCACTTCTCCGCAGGCCGTCTGCACGGCGCACATCCTGAATTCAGGGGAATCGAACGATAGAGAGGGACTGACATACACTGAGGGACTGATTTTGACAGATTGCGAGTATGCTTCCCAGCATCTGCTGCATTCCATCCCCTAGGCGCTCGTCCAAGGTCTTGAAGAGCGAAAGCCTGATCTGCATGGCTTTCTTCGGAAGAACGTTGGTAGGGACTGCTGTGGGCCGAGATGAATATCAAAAGAAGAGCTTGGGAATGGAGCCTCGGTGCCCTGAAAGGCCGAACTCGACCTAGATGTATAGCTCTCAAACCACTTGCTGAACCCCCTCCCATGCAACCCCAAAGCACGCGCATGGAACTAGACAACACGAAACGCTTCTCTTCCGTCCAAGCACAATCGCAATCGCTCCCGTAGCCGCGTCAACCGTGCCAGTGGCCTCAGATTTAGGCTGCAGGGTCTCAATGACAGCTGCAAGCCCGACTTCAGCCGAGTGGCAGAATCTCGCGCTCCACGTCGCGAAGCCTGCGACATGCTTCGCGGAACAACCGAGCGCACGGTGCTCTGGGCCGCGCTCAGCAGAGCTTGCATAGTCATAGTGAGTAGTGCAGTGAGGTGTCTATCAGGCGGAATTCGCGCACCAGTCTACAAGATGTCCAGGGCTCTAGGATCTTCCAGAACTTATGCTGCGGCAGGCAATGAGAATCAATGAGATGTTGCAAGGGAAAGGTTGAACTGTATTGCCCTCCCTTCATCCTGTTAGGACACTCTATGGCGAGACTCACATCCTATCGGGAGTCGCATGTTCCACTGGTTGCCCTATTGCTTTGCTTCTACAAGCTCGAACAGACAGCTCAGAGCGATTGCGCGCCCGAACCGCCCGAGCCCAAATTCCAAGAAAGCGCTGCCCGAATTCGTCCGACAGATCCCAAAGTTGCCGGGCCCGGAGATGTCGCCCTCGTAGTCTGCCAGAGGTCTGAGCAGTTCCACAGGAGGCAGAACCTGTGTAAAGCGCTCGCACCTGAGATGCGTTTCTGCACCGGGAGTGGCTGCTCTGCAGACTGACTGCAAGCGAAGCAGCACAGCTACACAGCCTTTAAACCCGAGTTCCTTTCACCGAGATGCTCCTCGGCAGAGAGGGCGCAATCGCCAGGCTGCAGTTGATCCAGAGAGGCCGCCAATGCTAACAGGGCTAAGAACTTGCGCTCAACATGAATGGGTGTACCATGGTGTACCGGTGTACTGTGTGTACCTACGCATTACAGTAGCTTGAAACTCTCGTACCCTACCGTCTCGGCACACCCCCAAAGTCGGGCGCCTGCAGTGTCAAGACGCAGCTTCCGCAGCACTATCCTGGTCTTGGCCATGGCCGTGGGGGTCTGATGTTTTCTTGCCGACGCAGATCAATGAGGGGAACACTCGCGTTGCAGACGGCGAAGGTACGAGCCACGGATTTCGGACGCCTCTTGATGCCCAGGCGTCCACCGAGACCCTCTAAGAAGTAAAGCCCTGTGAAAGAAACAGCTTCTTGCAATCTGACACCCTGCGAATGCCGGCCCTGCCGAGGCTCGCCACGTTCTGGGCGTTGGAGCGCGGGAGGAGCTCGACACCTCGGGGCGAGCGGCGCGACGACCTCACAGGGCCCATTTTAAACTTGGACGCATCAAAATCCAGAGGCCTTGGCTCCGCGAGCCTCACTTGAACAAACGTGCTTGTCGTGTGCCTTGACTGTACTTCTTCTAGTTGCTTTCTTGATGCTTCGCGCGGGCCCAGCGGTTCTATCAGCAAATCTGGATGACACGCAAACTCCCCCAGGCCTCGCGGAGGCAGGTGCCTTTGCCTGCGCAGAAAAAGCGCTTCGTAAAGCCTGCCGAGGGCGGAATCAAAGAAGAAGAAGAAGACATAAGTCTGGCTGGTTCAGGAGTTCAGGCGTCCGCTTTGGCAAGTTTCGTCTTGCAGTCAGAGCTGGAGGCCGAGACTGCTGAGATATGCAGAGATGCTGGCCTCCAGGTCCACTGCCGCAGGGTTCAAAGGGCTGGGCTCCTCATCGGAACTCGAGCCCGGCACGGGCCCGTCCGGTGCTAAGCGTCTCTCCGGGGCCTCGGCTCGGCATTTCCCTGTCTCCAAGCTCCGGGACCGGGAGTCTTGCGTTGGAAAGTCCTTACACAAGCAACCACCTTGCGCGAAGAGTGGCGAAAGCTGCAACCTGGTCAGCATTCAGCGTGCGGACCTCAGAGAGCGAGGCAGGCGAACTGAGAAAGGCTGTCTGATGTCTCTCGGCACGGGGCTGAGAGTCGGCGGCCCAGAGGAAGGCTCGAAGCCTCTCCAATGCACTGACACGAGCACCCGTGAACTCCCTTCTTGCAAAAGGCCATTGATGCCTGGCGCAAGGCATCGGTCCTCTTGCGAAGGCTCGTGAGTGGCAACTCCACGTCTTGAGAAAAGACCACCAAGAGCAGAGCGGATTCTTGCAACACGCCCGGCTCGATGAGCTGAAGCCCTTGACCCTCACAGCCTTCGGCATGGTCCGCAGGCGAGGGACGCCCTTTCCTGGGACCGGAGGCCCTTTGCCTGACGCACGTCTTCGAGGTATACCGGAACCCTACTGCCGCTACCGCGTCACCTGCTCTTGAGACCCGGCCTTGGCCTTTTGGCGGAGCTTTGCCCGGGCCCTTTGCGCCTTTGGCGCCGCCTTTGCCACGGCCGAGGCCTTTGGAGCCCTTTCCTCGGCACGCCCAAAGCTAGCCCTCCAGAAAAGGACGAGCCATCCAGGAACATGTCCATGAGCCTGTTTTGATTCATCTGGCTTCAAACTATTTCAAAACACAAGCAACAGGCTCAGACCGCCACCATTTTCCGGACTCTTGTTCTTCGGACTCTCCTCACCAACAAACTCCTGAGCCACGGCCAAATGCAAAGGTAGTCCAACTTGACGACTGAAGTCGATTTGCCCCTCAACCTTGCAAATCGGCTACTGTTGATGGTGTACGACATTCTATGATGATGCTGGTGACATTATCATTGTACTGTTACTACTCCTGCGCTTGCTCCTACTCCTACCCCTCCTCCTCCTCCTCCTCCTCCTCCTACTACTACTACTACTACTACTACTACTACTACTACTACTACTCCTGCTGCTGCTACTACTACTGCTACTGCTACTGCTACTGCTACTGCTACTGCTACTGCTACTGCTACTGCTACTGCTACTGCTACTGCTACTGCTACTGCTACTGCTACTGGTACTGTACTGGTACTGGTACTGGTGGTACTGGTACTGGTACTGGTACTGGGTACTGGTACTGGTACTGGTACTGGTACTGGTACTGGTACTGGTACTGGTACTGGTACTGGTACTGGTACTGGTACTGGTACTGGTACTGGTACTACTACTACTACTACTACTACTACTACTACTACTACTACTACTACTACTACTACTTACTACTGCTACTACTACTGCTACTGCTACTGCTACTGCTACTGCTACTCTGCTAACTACGACTACTACTACTACTACCAGCACCAGCACCAGCACCAGCACCAGCACCAGCACCAGCACCTGCACCAGCACCAGCACCAGCACCAGCACCAGCACCAGCACCAGCACCAGCACCAGCACCAGCACCAGCACCAGCACCAGCACCAGCACCACCACGACCACCACCACCACCACCACCACCACCACCACCACCACCACCACCACCGCGATCACGACCACGATCGCCACCACCACCACCACCACCACCACCACCACCACCACCAGTACTAATGCTGCTATCAGAATCGAACGTCGTCATGCTTTAAGACTCCGAAGCAACAATAGCAACAGCTGCTGTTTGGCTTCATGTTCGCATGAATTACATGTCACATGCTGTATGTTGGACCGTTACTCACCGATTGTGCTCCTGATGCTACCTGCACCGGAACAAGTATGGCACCGTGCAGTGTCTTTCAGTTCAGGTCGGTCAGGTATCACGGGTCAGGGTCTTGGCCATGCCATGACGATATGCCAACTGCAACTCCTCGCCTCTATCGGCTGCAAAAAGAGCGAAGAGCTCGGTGAGTCGGTTCGGGCAAAGGCCGGGTTGTCGGCCTGGTGGAAGAATTTGAGCACATGTGAGTACAATGTTCTTGCGTTTTCAGTCACTCTGGTCTATAACTCTGGTTGCAATGCTTGTACTCCAGGTTTCGGGCTTCTGCGGGACATGCATGACCATCCCTCAATTCAGCTCCGCCCCACTGAGTCGTAGCAGTGCAGATCTCACAGAGAATTACCAGCATTGTGCTCCAAAACACAAATGCTCGTTCCAAGCCTGCTCTTCCTCTTACAGATCAGTGTCAACTCTTTTGTCATTTTCATCATCGAAACTAAGTCTGTTCACCATTATGTGGAGTTTGCGGGGTTTGGTGGATGCCGGCGTAAACGGCGGGGGATACCTGCAGATCTTCTGCGATGAGATGAGCACCTTTTAGAGCATCAACAACTTGACTCAGTTCGAAGACACTGAACGCTGCTGGTGCTGGTAGTGCTAGCCGGCCCTTGAGTCTGGTAACATTACGGGTCTCGCAGAGCGCTCTGATTTTGCAGGTGTAAGTCTCGTCATAGAGTCTGGGGACAAGCGATTGGTCGAAAATCCGCGCCTTGTTTCCCGGATCCAGACTTCGCCGATCAGCGATGCTCGCGATTTTCTCGAGCCACTCCTGCAAAGCAGCCGGGGCCCAGTCCCATCAGGCGCTGCTGACAGTGTCTGGGTCCAACTCAGGTCTCTGCATGGAGTGGGAAGCAGGAAGTTTCTATACCCCAACACATGCAAAACTCAGGGAGGCCGGAAGCTGCATGTGCAGGATTCCATCAGCTTCGCTCCGCCGCCGGCGGAGTAACACAGAGAAAAGTGATGGTGGCTCTGTGGCTTCATGCATGCATGTCAGGCAGCCTGAGCACCCGGTTCTGTGTGCACTCAGGATGGGTGGAGTCTTGGGTGACAACATATGGCCTCGCGCGTCGCAGCTGTCTCGGCCGCAAACCGGAGCGTTTTCTCACCTTTGTCGAGCACGACACTGCATCAGAGAGGATTTGCCTCGCAACTTGGCGGCATGTGTCTGAAATTTCTGGATTTGCGCGCCAGCATGAAAAGCAAAGTTGGCCACACGGAGCTCTGCAACGGAAGCGATCTCAAGCTGCAAACGGACTTGGCCAGGCCCCGGGCGGCACGCCACCAGGAAACCGAAGTCCACCGGGGCAGCAAGGAAGAAGTCGGTGGCCTGCGCAGTGAAGGAATCAAAGGGCGTGATTTCGAAGTTGCTGGGATTGGAGGCATCACTGCGAGCCGTGTCCGGTAAGTGCAGCTTTCCAGGACTTCACAGTTCGCGTCTTAGTGAGTCTGCAGTGCCGATTGGGAAGTCGAGCTCAGATTCACAGGAATCAGCGCATATGCAGCCAGTGAGACATTGCCATTGCAAGCTCCTATACCAGCAACGGCAACGTTCCTCGTTCCAGGTAGCATGCGAAAACTTGACCCGAACCTTGGACTAAGCTTGCACCTACCCCGCCTGAAGGCTTTCTTGGAACTGGCACTACTGGCATTTACCACAAAAGTCCGTCCATTTAAGGTCCACGAAGCTGCCCGAAGCCTCAGCAGTTGAACCGCCGACGTCTACATCGTTGGTGAGCACGTCAGCCTGCGAACCCGGAGACTTGACTTCTGCTTTGCGATGCTGGTTCGGCTCTCCGGCAGAAAGCACGACTTTGCCAGATGACATGCCTGCTCCGACGTGAACGTCACAAGACGTTTGTTTGAGGTAAGCTTGACATAGCCTTGGACATCCGAAGAGCTGCACCCGGAGCTCAAGATGCACTGCGTGGCGTGCAACTTTGGATAAAGTGAATTGCAGAATAGCATTGCATGCAAAACGCGTAAGGTTGTACACTCGTAGATAGAGTTTAGCTGATGCAATCAGGCCATGACTTGAACAGTCTCTCCCACCGAGTGTGGCATTCGATGACTGCGAAGTAGCCCAACCCACCAACTGCACCAGGCTGCTGCAGAAACTGGTCATGAGCCTAAAAATTCGTACCGTTTCGGGCAAACACATTCTATGCTGCAGCGCGACGCCAGCGCCACTGAAGGAGCTGCTGGCTCCGCTTCATGAGCCAGCCCTCCATCACGCATCCTGTGCGGCACACACCGTCAAGCGGTAGACTCTCAGACTGCCAGCCAGCACGTCTGGGAGCATCGCTCTCATCAATGCTTTGACAATAATGACTTAGTAATGACTCCAAAAGCGACGGCTCTGCGGGCACCTCCTGACTCTCTGGCTCCTGCCGCATCCGGCTCGGAGGCCATGGCAGGTGGTGACTGGCTTCAGGGCTTGAAAGTCTGGGTTTGGCTGTAGGGATCAAGGGCCTGTGGCCCTGGGCTTTCCCCCTTCGGGGGGCGAGAGGCGAGTGAAGGGCTGTGGGTTGGCTTCGTGTGGTGAGGGCCACATGCTCGCCTTTGAGCACTTCGGTCCAGTTTGTCTAGTCTTGGAAACTCTGGGACTTGGAGGTTCTGGATTGCATGTCAGCCTTGCGTCAACCGCCTGGATTGGCCTGGACGGTCTTCTTGTCAGCTGGTCATGTGTCTCACTATATGTCTTTCAACACAAGTCCCGCATCTGCTGCACGCTTTGGCTGAGCCAAAGTTAAGACCGGCTCCAGGCGATCAGACAGGAAAGACTAAACCCGTCCACAAACCTGCTTCCTGCTACAAGACTACAAACAGCTGGCTGCTGCAATTGCCACTCTCTCAAGCATTGGGTCGAATTTTAGAATGGTCGAGGTGGGGCCTTCAGCGAGCGTCATTTCGCCTGGAGCCTTCCGGCCCCGGACCCGGAATCCCTCGAATCCCTAGGCCCTAAACCAGTTGCAAGTGGCCGGGTGCGGCACGAGCAGGTCGGGCTGCCGCCCTCGGCTCGGCTGCAGGCCAAGGAAGCTTGAAGACTCGTCTACTTTTGGCCTTATATGCATCAAGCAAAAGACAAAGCACCCTCGTCATTGCCTCCGTCCCAACTGCATGTTGCGTGTTGCTTCGCATCGACCCAAGAGGCCGCCTGGGTGGTCCCGATCTTCGGAGCGGCCTCGACATTTGTCAGTCCAGGCAGGCGTCGAAGCACGAAACGCTGCCACACTTACTCTAGCCTCTATGTGCTGGAGGCTACATTCGAACAGGCGGTTTGAAGCGCCTGCGTGGACCTTTGCCACCGCCTTTGCCCCCCTGCAGCAAGACGCGGCACTTCACACCCAGAACCGATCAACGATCAACCTTTTCCTACATCCGGGTCGTTGAACCAACTTTCATAGCGATCAACCTTTTCCTACATCCGGGTCGTTGAACCAACTTTCATAGCCTATCGATATTGACGAGAGGACAAGGGCGGTTGCTACGCAGCCTGGACACAGCCGTCACATTTTGGGGAGTCATCGGCCACAATTGACCGAAACCACCATAGCCTGTTCGCCCCGTTCTTTCGACATGACGCTGCGCGCCTTGCCCTTGCCCTTGCCACCTGAGGCAAACAAGGGCGTAGACGAGTTCGAAAGGCGACGTCAAGCATTCAGGCTCTGAGAAGCAGTCGCTGAAGGGAAACATGGACAGTGTGACGATGTCGCGATGGTTGTGCTTTTAAACTTTCGAGGTACACTGTGCTGCGCATTGCAAGGTTCACGTGTTGTTTGATCAAGCCCTCGTCTTCAATCTCTATCTTGACATCGTGTTGGCACTTTGGGCGTTGATCCCAAACCATATCCGACCCGAGGCAATGGTACCGGGACGATACCAAGTCGGTGTGTACGGTTCGCGTCTGGACCCCGTGACCAGGGGGCGGACGGCGTCCTTTGCCTCCCATGGGCTCAACACTTCTCCTGTTCAAACGGGGACTCCAAGCCGACTCTGCGCATCAAATTGCCGCTGAGATTTAGGGGAACCCCAGGCCGAAGCCAAAAGACGGTGTCCCGTGTGGGTCTGTCTCGAGACTCGATTTGCCCTGAACATCTGAAGAATTAGCGCCCGACCTTCGCTACAAGCAGTTTCCCCAGCTGTCTGCGCAAGCGCGACATCATTGGCTGGAAGGCGGAAGACTGCTGGCTGAAAAATTCGGTGACCAAGTATGGCAGCATGCGCGCTTGTGTTCGCAGGCGAGGGTACCTACTTCGACCTACATCCGAGCCGGAAAGCTATGGCGCCAGCAACGGTGTGATCGCGGCAATGTCCTTGAGCGCTACTCATCCATAGACTGGGGCAACCTAGCTTCATCGTATTGAAATCCCAGAACTCTGCTACTCGCGTCTAGGGCTTCGTTGCCGGCTCGGAGGCCTGTCCGCTCTAGGCCAACAACCCGAAGTATGTGCCCAGCAGAAGCCGATGCTTCCATCAAACATGATAGCGTCCTTTGCGACACAAGCACACGCAAGCTCGGCGCGGGCATCAGCTATCCACTAGTATTTGCGCAAGTGAGACATATCCTGTGCCGGAGGGCACATGGCCAATGAAGGGCAATGAAATTGCCACCAGTCCATGTTTCTGATGAACCAGACCTGGCCTGAAAAGACTGTCAGGCATAAGGGGACACAGATCACGGCAAAGCTGAACAACTCTCGCTTGAATCAGACACATGCAGCCAAGATGCCAAGCCTCTGCGGGCTCTAAGATTTTGCCGGTGTCTCGCTCTCCGCCTGTTTTGGCAGTGGGTCTGTGCATCCTGTGCTGCTGCTGAAAACAACGGAGCCTAGCAATGCATCCATCCGTTACAGGTTCGTGTTTCGATGTATTTCGATGATCAACATAGGCCAGCCTTCTTCACGGCCTTCTCGTTGGATTTCAACCTTGCTCAAGAAAACTGCCCAATACCCCTCCATACTGCCGCCCTTTGTTGCATGTGCCCTTCACACCTGCCACGCGGAGGGGGAGTTTAGGTTGTTCAGCATTGCCGACAAGCCGTGTCAACCACAAGCAGTACTCGTTCGCCGCATCAATCCGCCTCCCTATCTGCTGACTGCCGGACACTGCCATACTGCAACGCAGAAGATGTACATTGTCACGGATCCAGTGGTGGCTTTGTATACTCCAGATGTAAAGCAGCACAATTAAGTCTGCTCGAATGCTTTGAGGCCGGAGGCAAACTGAAGCCAGTGAAAGCCCCGATGTTCCCGAGGATGGCCAGCAGCATGACCTCATGGAGACTTCGCGGGTTCTGCATCGAAGCAACTACAAAGCAGGCTCCAACCCATCAAGACCGCTGCGGTCTCTAGGAAAACATGCTGCCAGTCCATTTCGGCTGGCTCACCGCGCTCCACACGCCGCCGGGCAAGGTCTCCAGACCCATGCAAATGGAGAGCATGATGGTGGCTGCCTCCGAGCGCAAGGAAGGTTCTGTGATTTTAATATGCTAGGCTCGCGAATGGAAGTGAGATGTCATGCACGACTGAAGCCCATCAACACATGCAACTGACTGAGCATGACTTCGAATACTGATCCAGGTGCGAGCACGAAAGGAGTTCCGCAAACTCATCCTTCATCCAGCCTTGTTGAAATTGCCAGCAAATGCTGCATGACTAGCCGATAATCTCTGGACCACAGTGTACTGCAGGACATTGTATCCTGAACCACCAGGCGGCTTCAAACGGGAGTAACACCCAACCGGCTCATGGACACGACACATCCCTGGTGTTCGTCTTAAGGGCCTGAGGGGTTGGAGCTTCGACTACCAAGCAAAGCTCTAATCAGCTATCACGGATCGTTTGTTCCTTACGCTCCTCCTGAGACCATTCCAAAGAGATCATGTCTGAACATATCTTGCAGATTCAGGGTAGCAGGAACATGTCTACAGGGAGTGCTGGAAGGGTCTGGAAGGTGGTTCTCTTGTCAACTTGCAGTCTGATTTGGTGGATGTCTCACCGCACCTGCAGCGATGCATCCGGAGAGGATCACCCAGAGCATCGTCGTTGGGCTGAGCTCCATGACCTTCTGAAAGACCTGCGACAAGGCTGCAAGCAGTGCTTCCCGATTTTACTGAGCCCGTGGCAAGCCATGTCGGAGGCAACAGGGGTAGTGTGCCTGAAGGTCGGTGATGTCGCCGAAGTTGGGCCACTCCACCGGATGCCTGAGCCAAAACTCAGCCTAGCACATCGTGGTCTTGGCTCCTTACACGGCCACTCGCTGCACCCAGTGTCGCCGCTTGTCTTCCCAACCGCTGCACCTATAGCACAGCCTTGCCAACCTTGCCCTGAATTGAATCCGGGTTCATCAGGAGGATGGAAGCTGGCAGCAGAAAGAGAGCGCAGGGCAGCGCCATGTAGAAGATGGTGTCTACCTGAAGGCAGCACTTCCACATGCAGCTGGTACAGAACACCTTCTGAAGCACAAGCCCGTGGTGGTTGCTTAAAGATTCTTGGCAAGGAGCAGGATTCAGCGGTGGGTCCAGCGAGCTCCCAAACATGTTGCCAAGGATGAGGTTGACTGCACAGGCCGCATCGGACCTGACAGGAATGGGCGGGTTGAACTACAGTCACGGAAGCCAACATGCATGTAGCCACGTAGTAATAGTAATGTCAATGCATGACGCTGATTCATGAGATGCTGTCAAGCAGCAGCGTGCAGACGAAGACACCCAGCAAAAGGTTCTTGGACTCGCTACCACCATGATGCGAGCCTTGCCGCGTTCGGAGTGACCCCGTGTCGCAGCTGTTCTTCTGGACTCTTCGTCTTCGTGGAGTACCGAAACTGTGATTACTGCTAAGGACGCACACGGCATGACCCTGACAGGAGGCCTTCGCTCTTAGCCAGCGTAGCTACAGCTGCGAAGACCACACCTTCCGCCAGAGAGGACACTTTTACACTCTCTTGAAGATCATGCGCTACTCACCGGTCTCAAGTCGATCCTTGCCTGCCACCATCAAGGTGACCTCCGTCATCCGGACCTTCTGCGCTAAGTCGGGGATGCCTGGGCAGCGAGGACTGGGCCGGCCGCGCTTGGCAAAAAGCCCAGGGCAGCCCGTGAAGCAAAGTTGAAGCCTTCCGAGGTCGGCGAATCATCTGAGAACTCTGAAACTTCAAGATATCAAGTCTGGCCGCAAGGCAACCCAGACACACCACCGGACCCAAACATCCTTCAAAATCAACAGACAGCCGGCACCCATCTAATTGATAGCCCTCTGCTTGGGAGAGACCACAGATTGACAAGACTTATCGACGAAAGGCTTCATAATTCCAAACAGGGTGCAGGGTCCCAGGATTTGCTGAAAGGCGAGGGTGACGATGGGCAAGCAGGACCTGGGCAGAGAGAAGGTGCTTGGTTTGCTTCGAGGCCCGGCACGGAAAGCGGAGAGCGGGACGCGGTGGAAGGTGCTGGGTCTTCCCAGAATTGCGCGGCTTCACAGCGAACCCACTGCTTGGGCTTGGGGTGCGGCGCGGCCCCTTGAGCCCCGAGCTGGCAGACGCTGTTGAAATGTGGACCATCTGAATCCAAAGTCACGTTACGTGCACTCAATCTGCCTGAAGCTGGCCAGGCTGCCGGATGATCATGTTCAGCGAGACGGCCAGTAAAGACAGACTGAAGTTGTTCAGGCCAATGTTCACGGAGAAGGCGAAGGAAAAAAGAATCACACAGGCCACCTGACAGAAGAGTGCAGGCAGACGTGTGCAAAGCTCGGTGGGAGTTCACCCTTTCAGGAATGCGAGGTTGCCACATAGAAGTTCACAGAAGTGACGCATTGAATGCTCGTCTGCTCTGTGCTATGCTGATAAACTTCTGAACTTCTTCCTCTCCGTCTACTCGGGACTTGGCACCAAAACACTCATCTCAAAAGTGCAGAAGCCACAAAGCGGTGGGGAAGCATGAGTCATTAATGACCGCATGACGGCTTTGCAAAGCTTCCGGCTGGAACTGAGCATGTCCCGCACTGCCTCAGACCAGCTTTTGAGCCGTCGAGGGGTGTATCGGTAGGGCGTGCAGTACATCGCTGCGACGATGATGGCCAACCTTGGTAGATGCCACAGCATCTCGCCAGCTGGATCCACATGAGGATTTCCAGCAGAGAGGACGAGGCCGCAGAGGAAGCATGCAACTGGTTGTTAGATTGGCTGACCCTTGTCGGGATGGACTCTGTCTGACTCTCTGCACCCCTGACCTGAAGTCGACATGTGATGAAAGCCCAGCCAAAGTGAGCTTGAGCCCTTGCCGAGCCATGGACACAAAGAATGCTACAACCTGCTGCACTGCCGTGACGAGGAAGCCGGCAGGAACGCCGTCGATGCCTGCAGAGTCTGCTAGCTGTGACTTGGGTGCACTCCGATGCTGTGAGAGCCCAAGGAGCCTAGCTCTTGTGAGATGACCGAGTTGGAGAGGACAACCTGAACAGAGAATGCCGTGCAGACACCCTACCTTGGCTTCGAGGAACACTGGCTCTCTTGCAAAAGGTCTCATCTCCATCCATGAACTGAAAACACGCAGGACTGCACTCGGCATGAAGGCGCTCGACAATGAGCCCGACCTTCATGTAGAGGGTGAAGCCAGCCTGCAGCAAAAGCAACACCGAGCGACATCACCGCAGCAGTCGCAAAAGCGGACACTGGAATCTCGGATCTGCTAAACCCAACATGTGAAGAGCTTATGATTCTTTGCTGCCTGGCCTGAGCCCCAAAATAGATGGCAAGGATCCCGGCAGTGGTCAGCTGGTACCACAGCAGCAGCATGCCTGGCACATGGCAACAGGATATCTTGAATCAAAGCAGCACTGTTGTACACATGGTGTCAGCGTGACATGCTTTCCCAGCCGTGAACTCCAAGGAATCTGTACAATCAGCATAGCACAGCATCATTTCCGACCAGAGCGAACTTCCAAAGTTGCTAAGAGTGATTGTGGCTGATTGCACCTGCAGCGAGGGCACCCGCAGGAATCATTGCCTCCTGTTGAGTTAGGGGATGCTTCCAGATGCTTCCAGGCTCCTTTCAGGTTCCCGGTTGCAGGGAATGGATCGCCAAATGATCAATGCTTCGGCAAGGTAGAGCTCAAAGGCTTAGAGTCCTCGGGTTGGTTCCAGCATGTATACGTTGAGCTATGGCGCAGCCTCACTATGAATTCTTCATTGTTTACCTTTCTGCTGTGTTTTGCGGCTGTGACCTTCTCATGCCACGATATCCTTGCATTGAGGCATGCTGGCACGGATCCGAAAGCAGGGGGAACCGGAGAAGCCGCGAAAGAGCCTGCAGAAGCTTGTTCTCGCCCCCGTGGTGATGATGCTTCCTTTGCTGACGAGAAAAGCATGTCGCTGCATCACAAGAGCACAAGTCCAATTCCAGGTGCGTGTTTTCTGGTTCTGACTGCATGCAGAACACTCTTTCGACCTGCAAGCCTGACCAGCCGAGCATCGCATGCTTGGGCTTGGGGCTGCTCGGTGCGATCTGCTCCTGAAAGGTTTTGCAGACAGGCCATGTCGATAAAAAGTCAGTGGCAGCAGTTTCCGCGAGAGCCCTTGCCTGGGGTGGGCCGGTCGACGTCTCGTGGTTCATGGCCTTCAAGGCCTTCGCGATCCAAGAATGCAGGCAGAGCTTGCTACATACCCGGCATCCGTTGCATGTCTTGCCTCGGCCGTCCTGGTCTCTGCTGCCATGGCATCCGCCTGCCTTCGCAGGGCTTCTCGGTGCTCGGACATGGCCTCTGGAGATCGCGGACAGGGCTTCTTCTTTACTCTGATTCGCATCTCAAGATTGTCGTGAGCATGTCAAGGTATGCCCTCCCACTTGCTGCTTGAATTTCATAAACTCGAAAATTGCTTCGTTTGGCATCTCTGGTGAACGAGGGGCAGTATGAACAACAGGGTGATCAAAACACCAGGCGTACAGCAGTAGCTAGATGTAGCTAGCCATTGTGACCGTTTCTCTGACGAACATGAATGACAGCAACGCAGACGCTGTCGTACGCTGCGACCTGAAGCTCATGTCCGACAAACAGGCTGGTTTTACATGCCTACGTATTTCTTGGCTAGCACGGGTTGCAATAAAGGTCGGACATGCACTGGCACCAGAGGCCATCCGCTACGCTCCCACCCCTGACTCCCCAAAACAGTAGCCTGGAAAGTCTCGAGCTGCAAGTCATGCAGCATGTCATTGGGCGGCTCCGCCTCCTTGCCTCAGTGTTTCTGGGTTTTAGGTGGCGCCGGGAGATCGGGGCCGTGCGGCGGCTTCACCTCCCGGAAAAGCATGGCCTACGCTAGGAGAATTCCATCCATCCTCCACCATCGCCTCCCTGAACAGAACACTAGGTACCTGCAAGGTGAAGCTTAGCGACTGCGCTTCAGCTGCACAGCAGTCTGGAGGAGCTCCGTTCGAAGGGCCTGGACCTCCTGAGTTGCAAAGCGCGCTCGGGCCCAGTGACAGCGCCACTTCAGGCCGGGAGCATCACGTCAGAGGCTAGCTGTATAATGACTGTGGAGGGAACTACAAGATCAAGGATAGCCATCACAGCATTTGTTTACTCTTGAGTAGGACCCATGTCCTCAGAAGCGCTTCTGTCGTGTCCAGCGCATACAGCTTCATCACATGTAGTCTCTTCGGCGTCCACGAACTCTGCATTGCCTCGGTGAAACACCGTTGAAAAAGAATTCTGTTGCCAGCCGTGACCAACTCAACACAACAATTTGATTGCTTTGTCGTGCTAGAAAGCAGCCTCAGCTAGTCCGCTGCACAGGCAGCACAGACAAGATTATGATCCCTTGAAGTTCAAAAAAAGACCACAATTATGTTTGCCCTCGCATCCCAGGTGCCGATGCCCCAAAGCACGGCCGTAGCCGTCAAAAGAATACGGTGCATAGCTGCGCACTGAGAAACCATGCCTGGGCACAGGCCGAGCAATGTTCTGCCCTCTCTCGCAGCACGACATACAACGATGCACAGGTGGTATCTTGGACAACCAGTGTACATGTGTAGTAGCAGGCTGCAGACACCGCTGCAATAATGTGTCCGACCGGCCTATTCTATTATTGTTAAACCCTTGACATGATTTTCGTAGGCATCTGCACCTCAAGATGCTCTCTGACTTCGATTGTGATTCGGGCAGGTCCGACGAACCCCAAACATGAGCCAAGTCTCGGCAGGGTTTTCCACGAGCTTCTCAGCGGCTACTGTCGTGAGCCAAATGCAAATGGAGAATGCCACGACATGGAGAGGCGGAAACTTAATTAGATGATAATGCAGGGAATCTCGATGAATCTCGGTGCTGATCTCAACAATACACACGCCAACCCCACGGGCTGGATCCAGATACTGTAGACAGCAGTTTGCGTACAGCTTCGCCCGAGTTGACTCGACATACAAGAACCGAGACCAACTTAGTCTTAGACTCTGAAACTGTAAGTGCCAAGGTCGTCTGGTTTTGCTGCTCTCCACATGTCCCGTTCTTTGGAGACTGAAGAAGATGCTGCACCGACAACGTTGTCCGGCCAATGCTTGCTCGTGGCTGTCACCTCACTGATGTTGTCACAAGAGCACGTCACTCGACACTCGAACGAGGCCCGTAAAGCACCAGGTAACCAGTGGAGGCTATCTACGGCTTGGCCGGATCAGCGTCGGAAGAAGACAGGCTCGACCTCGGAAGGCCCCTGGCCTACGTAGAGAAGAGGGCAAAAACAAACCTTGAATCCATGGTACGCCGCCAGAGTCTGTGTCGTACGATGTCGTACGAAAGGTTGGGACCGGTTTGGCTATGTGCCTATCTGTCAGGTCGCATGCGGTCCTGAAACCATCAGTTTGAAAAGCCTACACGTCTATCTGTCAGGTCGCAAGCTGTCCTCAAACTCAAACAGTAAATTTCAAACGAATGCCAACAAGAATGTCCAGGCTACTTTGCCATACTGTGACCCCCAAGACCGCCATTCGTGCGAGCGCTTACCTCATAAATGCAAGTGGGAACCGGGCTGCAGATTAAAACGACGAAGTAGAGTCGGTCAACCCACTCAGTCAAATCACGAGCCGAGTTATGTTCGAAGGTCAGCATCGTCACACTGACTACTCGAGTGCTGCACTGCTATTGGCGGTGGGAGCTTGTTAGGAGGAGAAGAAGTCTGAGAATGATGACGATGATGATAATGGTGACAACAGTGGTGATGACGATGCTCATGAAGAAGAAGCAGATGATGAGAATCAAGTGATATCCATGAAGATGATGCTGAAGATCTAACTCGGGATGACTGCGATGATTGTAGCTATGATGCTCCATGGTTTAGGGTTTAGGGTCTCTGTTGTTGTGATGAGAGTATGGTGATCGTTACCATGATGTAGTGGATGAGAAGGCTGGCGACAGTCACTCCGCTGCTGATGATGACGACGGCGAAGATGGATGTTGATGATGATGATGACGATGATAGTGATGCCACTGGTGGTGATGAGGATATATAGCCAAGATTGTGCGGCGATACGGATGCGGTGACTATTTTTAGTATGTGGTCCCAACGCTGATAGTCATTATCTATATGCTTAAGCGACCCAGCCAATTTGTGGCATACTGTAAAATGACTATTGCTAGGGCGGACAAGTTTCCAAAGCCACGCCAAATTAATAGCAGCCTTCATGTCTGCCGCCGGCTAAGCTGAATGGCCATCCGCATGATGATGATGATGATGACGGTGATGACGGTGATGATGATGATGATGATGAAGATGGTGATGATGGTGATGGTGATGATGATGGTGATGATAACCACCACGACACCGTCATCACCATCGCCATCACTCGCAACACCGCCACGCTGCCACCACCACCGCTGCTGCTGCCGCTGCCGCTGCCGCTGCTGCTGCTGCTGCTGCTGCTGCTGCTGCTGCTGCTGCTGCTGCTGCTGCTGCTGCTGCTGCTGCTGCTGCTGCTGCTGCTGCTGCTGCTGCTGCTGCTGCTGCTGCTGCTGCTGCTGCTGCTGCTGCTGCTGCTGAGCTCATGGTCTTATCATACGCTTCAGCATCCTTAGAATCTGAATACAAACTAGGTTTTCAATGACCTTGGAATTTGATTACCAGTAGAATTCAGAAGAATAGGAGTGAAAAATATGACTGCAATCAACAAACACATTCCGAAGTGCACTAGACTTACGACGGCTTCGAAGCTGAAGTACTACCCCCACTCCTGGGAGCCATCACAGCTGCCTGCAAAGCCCTTATGCAACGCATTTCGAGGCACCGGCATCACTGTCGGAGTCCTCGTCATCCTTAGGCCCTCGGCCACCCGAAGCCTGGTGCGGCAGACTTGGCTGGGAGCACCTAATAGGCTTCGGGAAGGGCCGAGGCAAGGTGTGCCGTCTACAAATTGAAACCCCCCCCAGCCGTTCTTATTGTTTGGCATGAGTTGGGCAAGCCGTCCCCTGATCTTTGCTTCTAGTCCGTCTGCATGGTCGCCTTCGCGTGAGATACAACTTTGCTAACTTAGGCAAAGGACGGTGCGGAAAGTCCGTTTCGGCCAAGCTCGGAGTCGCTTTGCATGATGTCACGATGCCCCTGCAAGCCATGCTTGAACCGTTCTGCAATTGCCGACTGCATGCGCAGTTTGTTTGCCAGAACCAGAACCAGCACCACCTCACCACCACCACCAACACCACCACCACAACAACAACAACAGCAACACCAACAACAACACGAACAACAACGACCACAACCACAACCACGACCACAACAACCACGACCACGACCACGACCTCGACGACAGCGACAGCAGCAACAGCAGCAACAGCACGAGCGAGAGCGAGAGCGAGAGCGAGAGCGAGAGCGAGAGCGAGAGCGAGAGCGGCAGCAGCAGCAGCAACAACAACAACAAGAAGAATAACAAGATGATGAAGAGAATGCCAGGAGTACCTGTGGGCCGGAACAAGACGCGAACGACACAGACCCGGCTACTGCTGCCGCCGCAAGCCCTGACGATCATAGCAAACAGGAAGGACGTGCATCCATCACGAAGGGACACGAAGCAAAGAAAAGCGCCATCGACCGACCTGAAACCATTGGACAATGGAAAAGACGCTGTGTCAAACAACAAGAACCGGCAGGAGGGGAAAAAACAAACCCCAGCACAGGCCGAGCGCAAAGCCCTCATGCTGGGCAGTGAGGCAGCTGGCATCATGGAAGGCAGCGCCTCGGAGGCACCCAGCCAGGAGACTCGAAAAGCGAATCACAGCTACTGTGGTTGTCTGACATCCTGCCGCACCAGTTTACAGGCGACGGAAACACCAGCAGCCACGCAGCAGAATCACAGGCCCTTCGAGGGCCATGCAGATGGAACAGCACCGCGCATCTGATGGGCAATATGATGATGCAAAGTACTCTCACTGCAAAGGCTTTCTCAGGTCGAGGGGCTTCAGAGAACTGGAATAGGCACCTGCACAGAACTCGGAACAATGCCAAAGCCCCAAGAGGTGTAACAATGAAGTCCTCAATCCATCCCAGGGTTAGCTGCCCCCCAACGGCCTTTTGGCGCTGGGCGATCCAGTCCTTTGGAAGTTGGGTTGGGTTTGCTTCGACGCCCTTTAAACACCGTGTTGATGGGAGGCTTGAACCAACTACGTCCAACTACTGTATCCTGAATTCTATCCATCTGCTATGTCTCAAGTCAACCATCTCAACACTCGTTCACTGTGCTGTTGTTTGATACAGTATTTTCCGGAGCAATGTCGGTCAGCCTCGCTGCGGACCGGAACCTGGCTGAGCTCCGGGCAAGCTCGTCATCGCCACTGTCCTCTGGCTGCTGGCGAAGGCTTCGAGGCACAAGGAACCGATGCAAGGTCGAAGTCCTCCTCATCGCTTTGATCTTTTGCTGCTGCCAGCGCCCACGCCTGGCTGGCATTGCAAGATGCGACTGCAGCTCCTAGCTAGGCAACTCCGAAGGTTGCATGGAGCTGACGGCAGTGGCAAAGATCCATGCTTATATAGATTCATGAGATGCAGGCACCCGAACTGCACCTTTGTTTATGAGCCACGTTCCCGGTCGAACGATTGCCTTGTTCTTGGAAAGCATCTCGATCAGAGCCGTCCAGGATTTGCATCCAGGAGTGTGGCAACTCAAGCTCGGCTAGGCGCAGCCTTCTCGTTCTTCCCGCAGGAACATGACCGCTTGTCAACTATGCATTGGAGTTGTCCAGGCAGAAAGTTCTAAATGGCAAGAGACGGCCACAGAGTGCACATGACCAGTACAGACCGACACCGACAGCCGACCTGCACACTGACCAAAACAGCCGACACCCCGACCGAGACACCGACTGATGCACGGACAGGCGACAAGGGCCCTATGCCCCATTCGCACGAGTGTTGAGTTTAGGCCTGAAATACTACTGCGAACGAAAGGCTGCCCAGTCTCATGGCAGGCGCCTGAATCGGCTGCCTGAGTGACTGAATCATGCAGGATTCCAATCATGCTGCTGCGACCCGTAGATTGGAACCACTTCCAGGGCCCAGATTAGCACGCACCTCAGCTGTACCATGACCACACGGTGACCGCACGAGTGCAGACATGGCGAGCGGCGAAATTGGCCAGACATTACGTCGCCGGTGCTGCTGAACGGCAAGCTCGGCAAGTTCACTGGATTGTGCTTAAGTGCTGTAGTGACAAACATCTGAGTGGAGACGTCGCAACACGAACTGCGCAACACTTTGCAATGCGACGGCATTGCTGTTCAGCATTAACATTTTCTGGCAAATGAAGTCCTCACGTCGTCAGACGCTTCAAGCTGCCTCTTTTGTGCAACGTCTGCTTGCCGGATTGCTCTTGTTGCACATCTCTTGCTGCTGTGCTCTCAAGGCTGTGAAGGTCCCCAGCCGGCTGGAACTTGGCCATGCTAAAGATCTCTTCTGTACCGTCCTCCTGGAAAAGTCGGCGAGAGTGTCTGTCTCTGTCTGTGCCTGTCTCCATCTGTCTCTATCTGTCTTTCTCTGTCTCTCCGTCACTGGCTGTCACTGACTGTCTCTATCTGTCTCAGTCCGTCTGTCCGTATGACTGTCTGTCTGTCTGTCTGTGCCAAGCATGGAACCTGAAGTCTTATAGACCCCGAGAGCTGATCCAAGTTCGGTTCAAGTGGTGATGGCTGGGTTCGCTGCTGACGGCAAGCAGGCAGGCAGGCAGGCAGAGAGCCACGCACACGAGCAGAAACAATCCCAGAAACCAGAGACACAAGGTGAATTGCAAAAACTTTGCTTCTTCCAATATCATTAGATGACGTATAGAAAGCAGCTTCGAGATTGTCCTCATCGGACTCATCCTCACGAACGGCGGTTGGTGGACCTCCACTGCAATCACTGCATGGAACATTGGTCTGGCTCTGCAACCCGGCTGGACCTAACGGGGTCATCGGCCCTGAAACTCTCCTGCGATCTTGCACAAAGAGCGAGCACGTGAACAGCCTCGCCGACCTGTGGCTGCAGGCCTCCGGTGAGGGCAGGGCCGAAGGGCCGAATGGGGCCGGGCAGGGGCTTGACATGGACAGTTGCATCCCTTGCACAAAAAGGCGAGGGGGCTGGCGATGAATCAGCAGAATTAGAGGCAGCAGTGAGCAGCATCATAAGCTCGTGCTCCTGTCTGTTTCAATATACATGCCACGTCAAGACAAGGACAGACTGAAGCGATTCCAGCCTCGGGGACTCTGGAGCATATCCACTGCCTGCCAATCCAGGGTTTCAGGTTCATTTAAGCCCGCGGACTTGTCGAACGTGCCAGTGCGAGGCTACAGGCTTGGTAATGCTGAGTTATGCTTGGTCCAAGGAGGAGGCTGCGCGGACTGATGCAGCAGTCAGAAGGCCAGCTGAGATGTTGTTGGCTCAAGGCTCAGATGGAAACTCTCCTACGCAGCACACAGCAGCAGCAGCTGTACTAAAGATAAGATGCCACAGGCTTCAAACGAGCCGCACCTTTGGAGTCGTCCCTGCTCCTGAACTACGAGTTGATATTAAGAAGCAGCATGGGAGTACCCGTGGCTATGTGCAGGACAATGCTTGTGTCAAGCTGCTTTCAGGCTGCCTATGTGATTCGTCTGAACCTCTTGCAAACTGAGTGTGTCGCCCCTCGCGTCTAGCGACGCACTGAATGCTCGTCGATCCCGTACTGGGTGCTTCGTAGTGCTCGTGGCACGGTTGGACGGCTCATACCCGCTTGCCGCCAAGTTGAGGAACTGGCGGCTAGTACCCTCAGTGAAAGAGCTGCCATGGAACAGCCCTGTTTGAGTGTCAACACACTATCTCAGCCTCCAGAAAGAAAGGCTGAGAAGTCAGACTACATTATGCAGGAGACCCTCGCCCATTTCTTCTGAGCACGAGCTCGTGGTTTGACGGCTGCCGGCACTGAGCGCCGACAGCAGCACAGGTTGTAGCCTACAAATCATCGCAGTGCCCAAGGTCTTCTTGGGAGCAGCAATTCAAGCTCAGCACTGTCGCAGTGTGAAAAACCAGGCATGTGCTTTAATTAACTGCCATTGTGTGTTCTCTTGTCGACGATCTCGTTCGCGACACGCTACGGTTAGCAATCATCATGCCATGGGTTTCATGTTACCCACTTATGGCAGCACGGCACAAGTTGAATGTACGACAAACAGCCGCAAAGACAGCTCAGTCGCGCAAATTCTGATTCAACGCTGGCTACAAGGATCGCCACTTCCATGGCTGGAACGCTACATCCCTCTCTTCCCGAGGCTTTTGATGCACTTGTGTGTCGAATGCTGTTTTTGTCCAAATTCCCCCGGGAGTGGAAGGATACAAACAAACGGCCACCATGTCAAGCCAATCGCAAGCTGTCAAAACACCCAAGCTCGCTTTAGTTGATTAGCTTCTCCATCTGCTGCGCATTCAGGTGCTGCCCGAATACGTACTCATCCTGGCATCGGCACTGGCATTTCGACGGTTCTTACCCGCGGCCTCCAGCGACTAAATTATCCTGACAGAGAAGCTAGCACCGGCTCCTGCTCGCCATCCCAATCCAGCTGCCACTGGTTGAAGCCAAAGCGAGGGTTGTCCTGACACCATGGCGGACTGCTCGCAAAGCTGGAGGCTAGAATCCTGAACTATCTTGAACTTTGTGAAGAGAAGCCGGGAGACTAAGATTCGTAGTACTCTGAAGGTCGCAAACCTGAATGCAACGGGGACGCAGAGTGACTCAATGGGATGGTTTATCGGCAGCATCTGGACATCAAGAGAAATGTGAAACAAGTCACATGTACACCACTTTATCCAGGATTCGCAGACTAGCCCTCCGCTCCTGCCGGGCAGACAGGAAGAAGTCAGCGTTGGTGATGGCATCAAAGACGGCGAGCTTGGTTTCGTGGCGCAAAGCGTCGGCATAGGGCGGCAGCCTAGGGCATCGGAGTTGAGACTTGAGAGTATTCACACTCCGTTCACACACCGATTAGACATTATACTATTTACAATTTTTTAGAACATAGATCAAAAAATTCTAGATTCTAGGAGTTCAAGAGCTACCCTGATGAGGCGAAGGCGGTTGTTGGCATTGCTTAACATGACACACCCTCTCCGTAGGCGGCGGCTCTTGGTCTCATGTTCTTTAAGCAGTCCTTCTCTACGTCCGCCTGTCGCTACTTCTTTTTTGTGTTCGTTTCTTTGTCTCCTTCCTTCGTTCGCGTGTTCTTTCTTTCTTCCTTCCTCCTCCCCTTTCGTCTTTCCTGCATTCTTGCCTTCCCTTGTTCGTTCTTTTGTTTCGTTGCCGTTGAAATCAGGCACAAAACACCATGGACACAAACTACCTCGAAGACGAAAGCCAAGCCCACCGCAGCCCTCACCATCATAACAAAGCCTGAACCATGCCAGACCCGCGAGACTGCTGCTGTTGATACAACCTACACTGCTCACTTGTGTCCTGGGCTTTGGAAGAAGTCTTTTCATGTCTTTCTCATCCACGCCTCTGCCCTCCACCCCCAAGGTCAGCAAACTCTGGCTATACCACGGGCCATTACAATGATCCAAAGCGCTCTGTGCACTCAAGCAAGATAGCACGGATCGACGCGTTTTTCTTCAGGAGCTCCTTGACCTTTGGAGAAGACAGGCGATATCGACTCTTCACTGCTTCCCGTTGTCTTTCAAGCTTTGGGAGTTGGATGCCATGACTGCATGCTGCTCTTTGCTAAGTCCCCGGCCATGTAGACAATGCCCGGCTGCACGTAGTCGACGTCCACCTGCCAGCGTACACTCCTCAAGCTGTGTCTGTCCCCAGGCACAAGCCACACGGGGTGTGGCATGGATGGCAAAGACAGCGTGACATCCCTCTAAGTGAATGCGCCTTCTCACCTTTTGCGACGGCATCGAAGCCTGGAACATCCCTGCACATGCACGGCATCTGCGATATGGGGTGAAGCTGGCAGAGGTCGGGCACGCACAAGATGGAACAAGGCAACGTCACTATAATCGACCATAGAGAAGCAAAGACACTGGAAGAGCATGCAGAGCTGTGTATAGAGTCGTAGAGCGGGAGATGGAACAGACTGTCGGATGGCGAATCAGAGCTATGTAGTCAGTTGTCGGTCGGTGTTTGACACTCTTTTAGGGAACGACATCTGTTTTGGGGGATTGAACAGAGAAACGTGTTTGCCGGACCACTTCCTGAGTCAACTGACAATCGGTGGTGGTGCTGGTGGTGGTGGCGAGACTTTCGCGAATAACATGCTGGAACAAAATCTCCTTTAGTTGGTTGCTGGCCATGCGGTACCATGAAGACAAGACCACACAGATACTCTGATCATCGGGCGCCGTTGGGAAGACCAGGACATGTAGTATGTCCAAGTTCGTTCCATCTGCCAGCCAACTCTGAAGATTACCGCTGCCCGCAAAGCTTGAAATGGAGTGATAATCTTCAGCAAGTCCAATGGCCAGAGAACTCAATGGCAATGAAGCAACCGGAGGCTGAGAACACAGGCAGCGAGCCCCAGTCTCAACAAGGGGACGCATTCAGAAACAGAAGAGGCGGCACATTTGCCTGGTGAGCTAGTGCCGGTTTGACGACAAAGGGGCACGGCAACTGCTCAGGCACTTGAGTGTCAACCAGGAGACTGGCAGCCCTTGATCATGAATCGGGCATCGTCGACGTCGAAACCGCAGTTGCTCAAAAGCGTCTCCTGCAGAGAAGTCCACGAGTTTGGCATTGATGCATCATGTGTGCACTGACGAGCAAGCCGTCTCCTTCTGCGGCTTCAGCGAGTCATCATTCGCGGTGAGAATCAACACCTGCGAAAACACGGGGGCATGCATAAATGCCGAAACATTACATCCTGAATGCATCCAGTCGGAAGCGAAATGGTTCTTCGGGAGACTCTTTCGGGAGTTTGCGGTCTGTGGACGATCCGCGAAAAACATGCTTCGCACCCTGGCACCGCGCCATCTGGGCTTGGCCCAGACACAGACCTAGGATGAAAGATAATGAAAGTCGTCTGGCCCATCCTTGTCGTACTTGTCGAAAGCAACGGAGATCATCGGACACTGCATCATGGAGCTCCTGGCAGCAAGCTGTTGCTGATGGAGCCGCGTCCTCAAGCTAACTGAAGGTCCAGGGAAATCTTGCGTAACTTACCTACTAGCCGGATGTCATCTTCGTGACAAGCCACAAGCCATTGCCCTGCATCCCAACTCCAGGAAATAGAAAGAAGAACAGAAAGACGGACACTGATTGGCAGCAGCGGCTCATGAAACAAGGCACACGGGCCACTTGACCTTGGATGCGAAGTGCATCTGCGGGAGCATTGGGGCAAGGAATCCGGACAGCCATGCATGGAGCTGCCTGGACCTAGTTTAAGGGGGAAGACAGCTCTTGTGCACAGGTTGCGGTTATGAAAGTATGAAGAAGCTGTGTCCATGCGTGCATCGCCCTCAAATATGCCCTGCACTAACCGTCGCAAGCCAGATCAAGAATGCTCGACGAGAATGTCGCAGCGCTGTTTTGATCGCAATTCATGACTCCGTAAGCGGAGGCAAGGACTTCAAGTCGAGTCAAGAGGCGTGCCAGAGGCTGGAACGCCATCATGAAACCACAGTCCTAAGTTATCCCAAGCTCGAAGAAGAGCCAACAGAGGAGGAAACCACTGTTGCGTACACGCACGCACATGTGCAGGTCTCCAAGCTGAGCTTTGATAACATTGTGCCTGACTATCTCAAAGCAATCTCAAAGCGATCTCACTCACTCTTGCCACGAAATATGTCACAAACTGCAGGTACGTCCACAGGCGTCCCTGTGGATATCCTGAGGTCATGTGAGGAGCTTTGTTGGAAGGAGCCTCACATGCCTCCTCCATCCCCCTGCATTTACATTTACATTTACAGAATCCTTGGTAACAGGAGGTACACACACACACAAACACGTGCACACGCGCATACCCTTGCGCATGTATCCGCAGCCTCCGACCTTTCACCTTGTAGTCTGAATGGGGCCATGCCCCATGTGCAGTATCAGTTATCAACATCGAGCCTCAAACCTGTCGTCTGGACTCAGGAGGCTCATTCTCTCGACTTGATGTCACATCCTAGGCCATGGTGAAGCAACACCGATTTAGGGGCATTTCTGGCGGCGGTCTGTGCAGGTACGTCACTGAGCGTCCTCAGTAATGTCCTCACCGCATGCAGGCCAGCTTTTCTTAGCTGAGGAGTCTGCATGGGTGCCTCTGCAGCGTGCACTATGACGCGAAAGAAAGGTTCCATTGGTAATACGATTTGACACACACACACTCTCTCTCTCTCTCTCTCTCTTTTTCTCTCTCTCTCCCCCCGCCACCCACTGCGGTTCTTGGTCTGTCGGTTCCTTTGTCTCCCTCCCCTCCCGTTGCCTGTGGTGTTCGCCATTGGTTCAGGTAGGCAGGAACACCGGGCCTCTCTTCGGTATCGGAGAGGAACCAGAGAAGTACCGGAGATATGTGCAATATGTGTTTTGCAATGTACGCACAAGCTGTCTTATCTTAGCCTAAGATACCGGAAAGGCAATCAGGTACTGGAGATATGTGTCATGTGCGCTGCCCAATGTAATCAGTAGATGTGTTATCTTAGTCAACTAGGTACCGGAGACATCCCTGGAGGCATCAGAGAGGTGTCGCAGATAAACGTCTGTGCAGGGTTTAAGCTTTTCTACCTTGGGTTTGGGGTTCAGGTTCAGGCCTCTCAGGTACCCTGACAAGATGCGAATGAGATGCATTTACTCTGCAAGTTACCAGAACCGATCATTGAGTCATGGTCAGGCCCGCAGACATGTCTATATCTACATCCCTATCTATATCTATAATACATATATGACATGTTACGATATGCTTCAACACTCTCACATAACTGCTATGCACACACATACATATAGATATATGTATATATACATAATATATCTATATATATATATATGTGTATTTTGCTATACATGCCAGATTCTTCGTTTTTGACAGACAACGTGGCAAAGCCATCCAGCTTCTTCGCTCTCACCAGAGCAAGCCTTGGCATATTTGTACACATGACATATGTATGTACACATACCTGTTTGCCCTTTGTTTTAGCTGTAGCTATATATATACAAGAAAGATGGAGACGCGCGGGCGCGTGCCCGCACGCGCGCACGCACACACACACACACACACACACACTTGACACATCGTGTCGCAGGTCTGGTCAATCAGTGCATATTGCTGAAAGCTGTCAGGAGAAGTCAGAACGTGCGATCTGAAGTACTGCCATAGAACAAACACAAATCACTCATGTAAGACTGACATATGCAGACCCTCACTCATGACTGTCGCATTAACAGACAAACTCTTGAACAAGAACTGAGCAAGAAAGTGACCAATGCAAGCCCTCACTCATGACTGTCGCATTCACAGATACGCTAAGCTCTCAAGCTGCCACAAGCGTGACCCATGAGCAGCTTTATGCAGGTACAGGTTCACACGTCTGTGAGCCCATCCAGTCAACATCCATAGCTTCATTGGCGTGGCTAGGATGCGACTGCCACGCCCCCTGCTGTCTAACTCACTCACGTCTCTTGGAAACAGAGTTGGACACACACAAGCCCCGAAGGGCTCTGTGCAGTGTTGATGGTCGTTGCGCGCTGTTTTCCTCACGGATTTTTGCATCGAAACGTCTTGTTCTTGGCAGATCTAGGAGAGTGGGCTACGAAACTTCAGGAACCGCAGTCTGTACACTAAGTGTAATTCGACTTCGGCTTCTTCTGCATCAGAATCGAAGTACATGCAACACTGAGTTGCAGTTTGGTATGCAGCATTGGCCAATGACACGATACTCACTCGCAAACGCTTCTGTGCTAGGTCTACCACAGCGCGCATCCACCGTTTGGAAATGCTGCCCAACGTGGTGCAGGCCACGGCATTGATTTGAACAAAACGTATGGTGGTATGCAAAGACTGAAAACCCATGGTCAACTCAGCCGAGGAGGACAGCCGAAATTCTTGTATCCCACGATGCAAGAACGTGTACGCCACCATGGTTTCGGTTATGGGTTGTGCCTCTTCCGGGTCGTCATTTCGGTCGAGGCGGGTAATGAATGTGATTCTGGCTCTGATCGGCAACAGGTACGTCAAGAAGTTCTCGAGCACGTCAGAAGCGGCCCAATCCATGTTGTTCAGAATCTACAAAGCTTCCAGACTGCTTGATACAAAACTCTGTTACATGTCTGATGAAAGCAACTCACAAAACGGCAGAACTTGCACATCCCTGACATGTCTCTCCGCACATTCCTGCACAGCACTTGCACATACCTCGCACGTCCCTTGCACATCACTTGCAATCCGCTCTTGACACAAAGCTTGCATAACCCTTGCACATCCCTTGCGCATCACTTGCACGTCTCTTGCACATCCCTTGCAATACACTTGCAGCAACACTGGCACACAGAGTCTTCTTTGCAACTGCTCACGTTTCACTCTGAGACCTCAATCACTGCTGGGAGTGTTGGGGGCAACTCTGAGGATTCTTGCTGCTGGAGAGAGTTAACACAATGGGAAGTCACAGATTGAATGGAATGCAAATCCGTCAGCAGGTTGCCCACCACTTCGTTGGTCTTCTGAAGCTTCTGAAACAGTTCTGTGATGGCAGACATGACTTCTGCCATCTGCGACTCAGTGTCCCTGATTTGTGTGGTAAGCACGTCGAGTTGGGACTGTTGGATCTTTTGGACGGAGATAGCTTCTTCCCGAAAGTGACGAAATTCACCTCTCATTCTGATCAGCTCTTGTTGTGTGTAGGAAATCCAGCGCTGAAGAGGTGCCAACGGATCACACGCTGAGTTGCTCGACATTGGTGCAATGGGGCGAAACTTGAGCAGGATGCTGCAAAACTGTTCTGATATGCATTGCAACATGAATGAAGTGATACTCACAGCACTTGCATCGGATGCACGTTCTTTCCTTACTGCAAAGCTCACAGGTGCCACAGATGCAAGCAAAGGTGCCGAACTTCTGTCACTCCGGACATACTTAGCTGAGATCAGACGATTGACTGCGTCGAAATCGGCGTGATTCACGCCTTCTGGTAGGCATGGGTTTAGATCTGATTGGAGTACCTGACGTAGCTGAAGATGTAGGAGCAGCCGACGACGAAGCGGTACTCGACACCAAAGGAGGGTCAGGCGCACGATGCACCAAGCTTCCTGGCAGTGCCGGGGGGGGAAGGACAGGTGCAGAGGCACTGGGTGGGGGGAAATTGGGAGGGGGAAGAGGAGGAGGGAGGGGAGGGGGAGGGAGAGGGGGAGGGCCAGGGGGAGGCAGGGGAGGAGGTGTGGAGCTGGAAGACGGGTTGTCAGTCACTGCGATCTGCACACTCCTCATTGCTGGCGAGGGAGGTGGAGGGGCATAGGGATGGGATCTGCAATTGCCACTGGACGAACGTGATCCTGAAGCTCCACTACTGCTGGGACGTTCCTCACGCAGAGTTGCTCTATCCCTCTCATTCAAACGACGCAACTCTTGCTGCAGCATTCTTTCTGTACCTTCACGC
This sequence comes from Symbiodinium sp. CCMP2592, assembly GCA_905221615.1. Lineage (NCBI taxonomy): Eukaryota > Dinophyceae > Suessiales > Symbiodiniaceae > Symbiodinium > Symbiodinium sp. CCMP2592. The sequence continues at coordinate 993,778 of CAJNDT010000546.1, forward strand.
ACAAATGCTGTCAATTGAAGTACAAGTGCTTGTCGAAGTTGAGGTCGTGATACAAAGTTGAGCAATCTCACACGCGCTGAATGAGTGAGCGTTCTCAAGAACTCATCGATGCTGGGATCCGAAGGTGGCACCGCCGACATGCTTGCTTTCAAGGATGTTCTCGTCTCTTAGCCAAAAACACTGCGACGCCGACAGCTGCAAGTCTCTCACAAATAAAGAACTCAAATGAAAACATGCTGCATGTGTGTCCGCTGTCAACTATCAACTGACTAAATCAGACACTCTTTTACCGTTTCATCAAAGCTTCACACAGGTGATATGAGTATCCAAGATTCGCTAACCACCGCACAAAAGTGTGGACAGCTACTTCCGCTTGACACGTTGGCCAAGTGTACTTGCGAATAAGGGAAATTCTCGACTTCGCGCCTGACACCAGCAATCTATCGCTACCTGCACTCATGGGATGTCGAACTTGCCAAAGGAACTTTGGCTGGAGATAGTAAACAGTTCGGTTTCGGACGTCGATGTCAAATCCCTAAAAGTGACCATCACCGACAGCTTCAAGTACAATCGGAGAGCCATAAAAGGTCTCTTGGCTGAAGACCTGAAAAGGCACACTGTTTTATGCACTTCGGTGGGTGCAATCACCAGTCTGTTGTCCACATATCTTGCGAGAAAAGTGGAAGGGAAACTCGAGATGTGCGGGAACATTGCTGCCCAACCGAGCTCAGTCATCACCACCGGAAGGGAAGAGAGAACAGGACTGATTTGGTTACCAATTGACGTGCCATCAACTTGTTTCCACACTCTATTCAGCGCAACGAACAAGCCGCACTCAAAGCTGAGGCGAACAATGGTGACCAAGTCGTAAGGATCAATGGTCTTCCAATCGAAGTGCCGACGAATATTGGAAATCCTCCCATGAATGGAACGAAAATGTTTGCTCTTCTCATTGATGCAAACCGACAGTTTAACATCAGGGTGTCTGACAGTGAACATACGAACCAACATCTCCACTGCTTCCAGAATACGACTTTGGGGCACCGAGTTAAAGAACCCGACAAGATCGTCATTGAGCAGTTCAAGTTCAGTGTCCAACGAACAATGCTTGAACACTTGATGAATGTGGTGCCAAATCTGCGGAACACTGCGTGACAATGAACCAGGCCATACTGTGTTGACCATTTGGTCAATACAGATCGCTGCGGCTCTAAGAATAGGGCCCAAGGCTGTATTCTTGTAGCTGATGATGGTTCGTCCTGACTTGAAGGACTTTTTGCGTTTGAGAAAGATCTGCCCCACAGGCAAATTAGCATCCAACTTGAATCCCCAAGGGTACTTGCGAACCAATGAAGGCGGAATATGCGCACACAGAAACAGCTTTGCTGACGACACGGACATTGGCATGGCTCTGAACACCTTGACATCTGACCATACACGTTGGCAGGATTGGAAGTAGAATCTAGGGCAAAAGACCATAAGATGCGTTGACTCGTGATCAGCGAGGTGAATCACCCAATCTGTACATACAATGTCCTTCAGCTGCAGCGCATGACCTTCCTGAAATTTCGGGCATAGGCACATATGACGAAGATGGAAGTGCCACTCATAATGAATGAACCGCTGCCACATGGGGAGAGTATGCAATGGAATAAAATGTGTCTTGCACCAAACCTTGTACGCGGAGGTCGCCTGCTTCATGTACTTGACTTTTGATGGAAAGACAAGGGATTTCGAGTTGGCCTGAGCAAGTTCTCTGAGAACCGGTTGGCGAAATGACAGCGTCTCGAGGCCAGTAGCCACATGTCCATCCACCAAATCCACATTAGGGTGCTGCTGCTGAAACTGTTGGCATCTGCATGGAAGTTGATCAACTGTTGTCTCAGCAAGCTTCTTCTCCCACTCAAAGTGATTGCGAAGAATAGAGCCCAGTGATTGGGGAGCAGACTCTCTAGGCGTCTTGGAGGGAAGGTGAAACGGAATGCAAATGCCTTTAAACTGCTGAATGGTATGAGACAAAAACGAGGAGACATGGGAAGCAAAAGAGGGATGAGACAGAAACGGTAAAGTGACGGACTTGCTGTGCCTGGGTACGGAGCAGTTACGAAACTGTAACGCAGATTTGAGCAACTGCACCACCCTAGATCTGAGAGGTTGCTCCATGATCTTGGCCATCCTGAACATCGCGTACAACTCTAGCACTGACACTTTGGCAGACCTGACAATTTTTGCAGCAGAGAAAGATGCCGAGGTCAGCGACGCCAAGTCGTACAGAAGTGACCATGCTTGGCTTTTGTCCATCAAACATCGAGTCGGAGTACTTGTTGAAGCAGCACGTCTTCGAACTTTTGCCCAAAGTCTGGAAAACAGTGAAACATTCTTAAGAGAGGGACTTGGCCTGAGTCTCTTGAATCCCAATGCTGACTTTATAAAGAAGCGATCAATGAACGGTGAATTGAATCTGGGCTGCCATCGATCAATGAGTACATGCTCTTGCACCCAGGCTTGTTTGTAGTCATCATGAACTGAAAGACAAAGTGTAGAGAAGTCGAAGTAACTGCCAAGCGAAGCCCAAATGCGAATAGCAGGTTCAACTTGAACATATTGCTCACGGAGAACTTGCTTGAGTTTGGACTGACGGTTGAATTCACGCTTCGAAATAGTGATTGAGGTGCTTCCCACATACATCCATCGGTCTCGTTGCTTGAACGACGAACGGGTACTCCAAGACACGGGAGCTTTCAAATAAACTGCAAAAGGACGCTGAAACCGTGTGAATGTATACTCAGACGGTGTAACTCCAGCTTTCTGCAATTTTTCAAGCAGCCGTTGCTCTGGCGAAGTACCCCTGGAGTAATAGAACAGTAGAATCAGATGACAAAAACCTTGCAACCAAATGGCCATCACTTTGTCCACATGCGGAATAAATTGAAGCACAAACGACATGAACTTGCCAATCTCAGTAATGCGAACATGAGCTGACCGAATCTCCTTTGCGGAGAATTCATTGGAAGCAAGGCTGTGTGCAATTCAGACAACTTGAAATGCTGCCGCTGCGATGCACGTAGAAAGACTCTTGATACCCATCCTAGATGCAAACGTCGCCGAGATCCCGAATTTGACTGCAAGTTCTTGCAGTTTGGCTTTTTCCTTGCCTCCATAGTTGATCTGCACAAGCTTGGAGACAGAAACAATGTGCTCTTGAAATTCTGCAAAGCGCTTGCCTAGGGGGCGTTTGAAACTCTGGATCCACTTGTCAACGTCACCCTCTCCTGATCCTTTTAACCGTGCTTTGTGATCATTCAAGGCTTCTGCAGGAACACTGTCGATCTTGTTCTTGAGGTCAGTCTCCCAAGTCTTCGGTGGCGTCCCGGATTGTGGACCAGGAGCACTGGATTGTGAAGCAACCGGGAGCTGTGCTTTCGAAGTGGGTTTCGTAGGGGTAACAGGAAGTCCTGCGGCTTGCAACTGTTCACGGCGGCGGTTAAGCTCTTCCGAAATTTGAAGGAACTTCTGGGATTGGTCAACGCCTGTGGACACCGGCATGTTGTCAAACATGAGCTGAACGATCTTGTCAATCAACGGCTGAAACAGGATGGCGGAATCTGTGGTCTTGCTGGGAACCATTGTGGACGGATTGGCGGTCTGAAAAAGTTGTGTAGCAACTGCATCGATGTCAACCTTGCGATCTCGAAGGCTTTTGGTCACTTGCGACACGAACACCGCTTCGGCAACTGAGGCAACTGGCACAACACTGAAGAACTTGCCATGGCTTAATGCTCTCAGACGCCAATCTGAAACTCCATGGAACAGGAATTCCTGAACAGGAATGCAAAGTGGATCTTTCCCTGCGATTCCTTTCTTTCGCGACCACGGGGTGGCTTCAATGCACTTACGAAATGACAGACCATGAAGTGCAGTTGAGTCATAATGATCACGATCTGACGTCCATCCATTCGGTAGCGCAGGTACAAGAACAGGACCTTGATGAAGTGGCATGGGAGTGGACGGCGAAGATGAAGGTCCCGAGGCAAGTGGAGGTGGAGGTAGGGGAGGCGGCTGACTAGCAAGAGCAGACTTGGGGAAGTTGGGATCATTCCAACTGCCCGAGCTGTACGGCTGAAAGCGATGTTGACCCCACGGTTGTTGGGATCTCCCGTATCCTGTGCTGGAGTTCCACTGTCCATTCCATGCCATGGTTTCCGAACTAGAGACAAAGCTAAGTCCAAGGGAACGCTAAAGACACTTCGAATCAAAGAGCTCCATAGAAGAACAAACATGCTCAACGAAATCTCAAACTGCAGCACTTGCGTCAATCTTGCACGACCCTTGCACAGCACTTGCTCATCTCTTGCACATCTGTCGCACACCCTTGCACTGCTTCTGAGGCTTCACTTGCACAACACTTGCATATCCCTTGCTGGCACACCTCTCGATCCGAACTGGCATGTTTTTATACATGTGTGCACAGATCGCAGTTGGCAATGGAAGACGCTTGAGAACATGGTTGGTCAAGGCAACTTACGGAACTCAGACCTTCCAAAAGACAAGAAGTGCTTCCGGGATGAAACATGAGGAGCGAAAGACCCATCTGCCATCTTTGGCACGGGCAACATCACGAATGTAACTGCAGGAACAGGCTCATCAGATAGTCCGCAGTGCTTTGCATCAAGGAGCTGGGAACTTGCAACTCAAGATTGGCCTGTATCTTTCTCGAAATCTCACATGCCGACTTCATACGGCCAGGGCTGGAACTGATCAAGTGACGTAGGGTAGTAAACATGAGGTATAATGCGACCCAATTGAAGTTGGCTGAATACACTTGAATCAGCTTCGCTTCTTCATCACGCACTTCCAACCCACGAAGTTCAGGAATCACGAAGAAGTTTGAATCTTGTTCCCACTCCACTTCCACATGCCCTCTGAGAAGAGATCGATTCCCAAGATGCTCATAAGATTCTTGCAAGGGTTTAACCCGAAAGACGTAAGTCTGGTCCGCACTGAGCTGCCACCCTACACGATCAGCATAAGTACCAGGAATGTTATCGCAAATCGCACGAAGTCGGATGCTGTTAGGATCTGCAACAAGAGAAACTCCGCTTCCATGGACTTGCCGAAGTCGTTTTGAGGGCTGGGAGGAATCATCCGTCTGGACTGTGAGGTCTGACTGCTGGCTCTGACCAGAAGTTGCTGCATGACTTTGTTGCGAAACAACAGTCTGCTGTATGTCGAGCAAATTGTTGAGACCGGCATACACATCTCTGTGACCTCGGACATGAGTCAAGTTTGCCGACATAATTGCTGAATATTCAGCAAAATCGGCCACCGAACGAAACGACAGACGGAAACCTGAGCCATCTGCATGAAGACTGATGGCTGGTGGAACATCTTGCTGTGGAACAGGTCGATCACTTACAGCACGTACGGCTGCAGAGGTAGGAGCTACATCTGCTGTTCCCAATCCAACATTGCATGCAGAAGAGATCGGCAAAGATGACGAAGATGGCGTCGGGCAAACTGCAGGAGTGGGAGGGAAAGCGGGAGGGGGAAGGGGAGGGGGGGGTGGAATCCACTTCGCTGTGGTGCCACGAGAGGAGGGCTGGGCAGCAGTGGGGAGGGGAGGGGGGGGCAAAGGAGGGAGGGGAGAGGAGGAGGGTGGAGGGAGAGGCGGGGGAGGAAGAGGGGGAAGAGATGTCCCGGTACTGCGTCCTTTGTCTGAAGTATCCATGGCAAATTGATCAGCAACTACCAAAAGTACAGCTCATGTACTCAACTTGCAGCCGAAGACCTGCGACAAGTCACCGGTAAAGTCAGTTCGGGGGATTCAACCAGATCATAACAAAGTCGATGAGAGAATCAGCATTCAGTTTCGGAAAACGCATTTGGGAAAAACTCACTGAAAGAGTCAGCATGCAAGCATGGATATGAAGTCAAAGGAAGTCATCCAATGCTTATTCAATCAGTCGGGAAAGTCAGCGCCAGAGCTACCTCTGGGAGACACGGCGCCCATAGGGAATGCCGTTGTGAAGCACACTTGACACATCGTGTCGCAAGTCTGGTCAATCAGCGCATATTGCTGAAAGCTGTCAGGAGAAGTCAGAACGTGCGATCTGAAGTACTGCCATAGAACAAACACAAATCACTCATGTAAGACTGACATATGCAGACCCTCACTCATGACTGTCGCATTAACAGACAAACTCTTGAACAAGAACTGAGCAAGAAAGTGACCAATGCAAGCCCTCACTCATGACTGTCGCATTCACAGATACGCTAAGCTCTCAAGCTGCCACAAGCGTGACCCATGAGCAGCTTTATGCAGGTACAGGTTCACACGTCTGTGAGCCCATCCAGTCAACATCCATAGCTTCATTGGCGTGGCTAGGATGCGACTGCCACGCCCCCTGCTGTCTAACTCACTCACGTCTCTTGGAAACAGAGTTGGACACACACACACACACACACACACACACACACACACACACACACACACACACACACACACACGCGCGCGCGCACACACACACACGCACACATGCGTGCGCGCACCCGCGCACACACACAGACCCACACGCAATGCAACTGCAGCTATGTTACAAGGACTTACAAGACATTTGTGGGTCAAAGCATCACCCGTGATGCCGCTGCAGCCTTTGTTTTCCAGCCACTTCACAGCGGCAATGAACTCCTGTGGCAGGTGCATGACACTACGTACCTGAAACGATCCACGTACAAGTAAGGCATTGTCTGCTTGTGCCATGGTTTGCTCAACAAATTTTATCCAGAGGGGTTGCCTCGACCAGCGGAACCGGGTCTATCGAACTGCGGGCAAAGTGCAGATTCTCGGTGACACAGCTGAATTGTCAAACCTGCTTCGGAGCCTTCTCCACTTCCGGAGACAGTTTGCCCGCTTGCGCCATTTCAAACGTGAAGCCCGGAACCACGCGGAAGAGAACCTCATAGCAGAGATCTGCTTCATGAGTGGAGTTCTGTTCAAGAGACACGCGTGCGCGTGAGCCGTCCCCACAAGTCTCAAAACTTGCATCGCTGAGCCCTTCAGCTTTGTAAAGCCGGCCCGCATCATAGTCGTAGCTTCCCGGGTGATCGATGTCGCCTTCGGCCGGCGGATAGTTGTAGTCCAAGCGCCTCGGTGCTCACTGCAGTGGGCAAAGTAGGCTCACATAAGACAGGCATAAGCCGTGAATGCCGCCAGCAAAACAGAATCAGGAATTTGGGAAATTGCATCTTTTGAATTCCTTCAGTCCTTCAGTTAAAAGCCACTACGACCCATTCAAACCAGCGAGTGCCTCGTTTCGGCCTGGAGCGATTGACCTGAACTCAAACCTCTGGCATGAACTATCGACAAACCCATGCCCATGCTGAAAGTCAAGTGCGGCCGACATCAAGGATCTTGCAGGCGCTTGGATCCCTTATCATGGCGTCGGCATTCCGACTGAACTATGCACCTGCTGCAGCCACAGGCACAGAATACCCAGCATGGGTGCCTGTTGCTTTCGCACCTTCTTCATGACCTTGTCCAACTTCTTCCTTAACAACAATATACATATTACAACTTTGCCACGGCACACGCCAAAAACACAACCTCTGCTCAAGTGGACTACAGAAAAGCTATCACAGCGAGCTGCTTTTTGTGGATCGCCCGGGATTTCTTCTCCTCCTTTACCTTGTGCTTGCCTCGATACTCGGCTCAAAAATTCAGCATAGAAAGAGACCATGATCAATGAAAGGGCCGACGTGAATTGAACTTAAGTCGCCCTTACATCGCTACTGCATTTAGTGTGTCTCTCTCTGTCTGTGTGTGTGTGTCTGTGTGTCTGTGTGTCTGTGTGTCTGTGTGTCTGTGTGTCTGTGTGTCTGTGTGTCTGTGTGTCTGTGTGTCTGTGTGTCTGTGTTTCTGTGTGTCTGTGTGTCTGTGTGTCTGTGTGTCTGTGTGTCTGTGTGTCTGTGTGTCTGTGTGTCTGTGTGTCTGTGTGTCTGTGTGTCTGTGTGTCTGTGTGTCTGTGTGTCTGTGTGTCTGTGTGTCTGTGTGTCTGTGTGTCTGTGTGTGTGTGTGTCTGTGTGTGTGTGTCTGTGTCTGTGTGTCTGTGTGTCTGTGTGTGTGTGTGTGTCTGTGTGTGTCTGTGTGTGTGTGTGTGTCTGTGTCTGTGTGTGTGTGTGTGTGTCTGTGTGTGTGTGTGTGTGTGTCTGTGTGTGTCTGTGTGTCTGTCTGTGTGTGCTTCTTTGTGTGTGTGTGTGTCTGTGTGTGTGTCTGTCTGTGTGTCTGTCTGTGTGTCTGCCCGTGTGTCTGTCGGTGTGTCTGTCCGTGTGTCTGTCTGTGTGTCTGTCTGTCCGTGTGTCTGTCTGTGTGTCTGTCTGTCTGTGTCTGTCTGTCGTGTGTCTGTCTGTCTGTGTGTCTGTCTGTCTGTGTGTCGGTCTGTCTGTCTGTCTGTGTGTCTGTCTGTCTGTGTGTCTGTCTGTCTTTGTGTCTGTGTGTCTGTGTGTCTGTGCGTGTCTGTGTGTGTGTCTGTGTGTGTGTGTGTTGTGTGTGTGTGATGTTGGTGTGTGTGTGTTTGTGTGTTTGTGTGTGTGTGTGTGATGTGTGTGTTTTTTTGTGTGGGTGTGTGTGTGTTGTGTGTGTGTGTGTTTGTTTGTGTGTGTGTGTGTTGGTGTGTTTGTGTGTGTTGGTGTGTTTGTGTGTGTGTGTGTGTTTGTGTTTGTGTTTGTGTGTGTGCTTGTGTGTGTGTGTGTGTGTGTGTGTGTGTGTGTGTGTGTGTGTGTGTGTGTGTGTGTGTGTGTGTGTGTGTGTGTGTGTGTGTGTGTGTGTGTGTGTGTGTGTGTGTGTGTGTGTGTGTGTGTGTGTGTGTGTGTGTTTGTGTTTGTGTGTGTGTGTGTGTGTGTGTGTGTGTGTGTGTGTGTGTGTGTGTGTGTGTGTGTGTGTGTGTGTGTGTGTGTGTGTGTGTGTGTGTGTGTGTGTGTGTGTGTGTGTGTGTGTGTGTGGGTTTGTGTGTGTGTGTGTGTGTGTGTGTGTGTGTGTGTGTGTGTGTGTGTGTGTGTGTGTGTGTGTGTGTGTGTGTGTGTGTGTGTGTGTGTGTGTGTGTGTGTGTGTGTGTGTGTGTGTTGTGTGT
>CAJNDT010000546.1:1005502-1246789 GCA_905221615.1 Symbiodinium sp. CCMP2592
GGCGGTGGCAGCGGCAGCAGCAGCAGTGGTAGTAGTACCAGCAGCAGCAACTGTAGTTCGTTGGGTTGGTAGGCAGGTGGATGGGTCGATCGCTCTGCCAGTCGTCGGTGGTGAGTCGGCCATTGGTCCAGGTGGTAGGTGGTAGAAGCGATAGATAGCTGGAGTAGCAGTGCTAGTACAGCTTCAGTAGTCACTAGTCAGTAGGAGTAGCAGCAGCAGCAGTAGCAGCTGCAATACCAGTAGAGTATCGGAGTGAAGGCAGAAGTAGCAGTAGAAGCAGTAGCAGCAGTGAATGCTGCAAAGAGTCGTTGTGCCCAAACCTGGGGTTGTCTTGGTGGGCAGAGATATAGAAGTCGGCAGCTGTCACTGCATCCTTGGCTCAGTCAGCAGGAGCTCTGAATAAAACTTTTACCTTGAAACAGTAGCACGAATGGCTGAATAAACATCTTCAACAGTGTCATCGGCGTCATTATCAAAAGGGCCACGATCTCTTCCAGATCATGGACATGACCGCTCGCACTACAACCTACGTCAGCATGACTGCTGCTTTGTCATCTCCATCAACATGGCCGTCATCGCATTCATGCCTATCACTTTCGCCATCCCCGCTCGTATTACCACGAATACAATAAGACTCTACCAATCAATCAACCAAGTTCCTACCTTGTAATCAGCAATCACCACAAGCTGATGCTACCAGCATTTTTGTGCGGCAGGGCAGAAACAACAGACGAGATCAACTAGTAGTGGGTGGATATCAGCACTGACCGTCTTCGCTATAAGAAATGAGGCAACGGAACCATGATAACAAGAGCGACAGCACCGATCCTCATGCTGAAGATATCGCCGCCAGCATCTGCAGCAGCAGCAGCAGCGTCATCGCCATCTTGACCACCATCACCATCTTACCGACTACTTTCGACTTCCTGCCTGTTCAACCGTATTGCTTATACTATTGCTGCTACTACACTGATACTGCTACGACGACTACTACTTATTATTACTACTACGACGACGACGACGTCTACGACTGCGACTGCGAAGACGGCTACGACCACTCCTCCTCCTGTCCCTGCTGCTGTTGCTCCTGCTGCTGCTGCTGCTCCTGCTCCTGCTCCTCCTCCTGCTGCTGCTGCTGCTGCTTCTGCTGCTGCTGCTGCTGCTGCTGCTTCCTCTGCTGCTGCCTCCTCCTGCTGCTGCTACCCGCTACCTGCTACGTACTGCTAGAGGCTGCTACCACCTACCTGCTGCTGCTCTGCTACCTGCTACTGCTACGACTAATTACGACTACTAGTCGTACCGATACCACCACTACCACCATAGTCCATTCTAATCTTGCATGACGGTATCCGAGGACAATTCTGAAGACGCGGTCTCGTGTTGTGTCGTGGCGGCCTGCAAGAACTGCTTGTGTCCCATTGTGGAGGCTCTGTACACTGAGACGCCGCGGTCAATCCAGCCATTACTGCCGCTGGTGCAGCACTCGTGCGATGACCGAGCAAGATGTCGGAACTTGCCGGGTGCGTGGCCAAGTTCTGCACAGGCTCAAGCTGAAAAGGAGCAATGAACTGTCTTCCAGCTTTGTAATCACAATAGGGCTCCACAAGGTAAGCCTTCTGCAACCTTGGTCCACATCTCGCCTGATCAGTGACCGATCAAGAAAGCCCCTGATTCTATTGAATCTATTGTCAAGCCCTAAGCCCTGCAACTGAGCCGCCCAAACCGGCAAGCCAGTGTGATAGCGCAGCGCGTCTGCGTAGGGCGGTAGTTCTGTGCACTCCTCGGCGTGGGTTTGCCGCAGAGACCGGGGATGAAGCTTTTCATTTGGACGCGGCACTCATGCACCACACGCAGCACTGCGAAAGTCAACACGCAACGAAGCCGTTCCACACAATGGAGTTTCCTGTTGAAGGGCTGGTCGCTGTTTAACAGACAGGAGCGAAAGCAGCTTGGGATGACTCTCTTGCGGTGCGCACTCTTGTGGCTGAGGCCATGCAAGGAAAATGCAACCCGAAGTCGGGACACAAGCCTCGTCATAACCGACAAACTGAATCTGAAGATCCTTTCTCCCAGTCGCTGGCCTCTACTGTCAAAGCAACATCACCCCGTCCTACGAAGGCACACCGGGAAAATCAGTACAACACTGATTGCATGTGCCCCAAATTCGCAGGGGCTGGCCGGCAGCCAAGGCACCAGCAGGATGGCGGCAATTCTCGGGTGTTGCTTTCGTGTCTCCTTCAGACGCTGTCTCAATGCTTCTCGCGCACCGATTTCTGTGACAACTCGGCTCGGGCGCGTTCAGGTCCAGAGGGACCTTCTTGGAGCGAGCCTCTCAGTGATGCTGAGCATTGGATATTTGATGCCCAGGAGCGGCAACTATTTTCGGAAAGCTTATACCTCGAGTCATGGAGTGCCCGGCCACCGTTCGGACGAAAACACAAGTCCAGTCCTCCATTCTTCTGCTAGAACAATTTCACAACGCAAAGCGGCAGACTTTTGGAGGGGATCACCAGGCGGCCCTGGCCCTACACAGGGCTGCTCGGCAGGTCTCCTGCACCAACTTCACGATGCCAGGCTGGACGACTTCCAGTGGGACCTCGGATCCGAAACTTCCATCACCCCGGCAGTCTCACTTACGATTGTCCTTGGGCTCTAAAACCACTAAACCTATTGCTTCACAGAGGCCTTTCCTCCCAGCGCCACGGCTTCGAAGCCAGGCACATTCTGGCAGCCCTTGATGAGAAAGCGGTCCTGGCGATGAGTTGCATCCTTGTGCTTTGTCGTGCCTCCCTTCCATCATGCCTTCTTGCATGCCTGCATGCATTCATACATACATGACGGTCTCATGGACGGACAGACAGACAGGCATGCAGACGAGCAGGCGTGATTCGTTCCCCGCAAGAAGACCAGGACCCTCCTAATGTAAACAATTATCGGTGCAAAACATTTAATACGAGGGGGTGAGTCTTTTTATAAACCCACGCGGGGCTTATCTTTGTAAGGGCAACAGAAGGAGCCTAGACAAGCATGTCAGGGTATCTCCCCAGAAGGGCCAGATGCAGGCAACCACTTGTTTTTTGGCAGCTTTGCCTTTGGCTTCATATGAGCAGGCGGCACAGCAGAGGCCTTCGTAACAGGTAGAGCGGACTATGCACAGACATGGAAATCCGCTTAAGCTGTTTTGAATCTCTATCTGCTCGGCCGCTCCTCGTCGACATCGAATCCACAGCTGCTGAGCAAGACCTGCTTCTGCGGCTTCAGGTGCCGGTCATTGGCCTTAGGCTCTGTTGAGGACCGCTCGAGCACAGCTGTCTGTTGACCACCGGAGCTCGTGAAGCAGATTCGTTCTACGCCAAGGAGCTGTCAGGAGGAGAATTTGATCCTCAGGCTCGAGCGAGGCAGCGATGATGGGGCACTGCCTGGGATAGGCTGCATGTTGTGAGCAGTCGCAGCAAGTCTCCGGGCTTCTACGATCCCAGAAAGGCATTCAGCAGCTCCCTCACCGAGCAGAGAGTAATCCTCGTTGCACTCTGTTCGGTCAGGCAGCACCATGGAGGACATGAAGATCGGCTTGGCCGCAATCTTCCTCCAGGGCCACTTCAGTCCCTCAAAAGAGGAATTGGGTGAGACCAGGACTGGGCCGACAACGACCAATGCCGCAAGCTAATTTCTTCATCAACTCGGCAAGATTGTGCTGTGGACTGTGGAGTTTTGCAGCGTCGGCTGCTGGTGAAAGCCTCTCCTTGCAATCATGTGGAAGGCCATCATGAAGCCGCAGTCGCCAGTGATGGCAGAACATCCTCGAGCCTTTCGACTGACTTTGGTGGGAGGGAAGGGTATGGAGAAGGGATAGAGTCTGATAGAGATCCTCCAGGAAACTCCGGCGTGTGTTTTTAAATACACGGATATTTGAATAGGTTAAACAGGTATATTACACTACCTCCGTGAAACATCGCCCGGGCCCGCCTCGAAATCAAATATCCGGAAATTGGCAGATCATTGGTGGGTTGGGGGTTTAGGATTTTGGGCTTTAGGGTTTAAGGGTTTAGGGTTCAGGTAGAAGCCAAACCTTTCAGCTTTAGGTTCAAGCCAAACCGAGCCAGCCCTCCAGCCTTCCTCAAGCCTTCCAGCCTTCCTCCAGCGCCAAGCCCCAGCCCTCCAGCTTTGCCGTCCAGCCCCAGCCCTCCAGCCCTCCAGCCTTCCTTCCAGCCGACCAGCCAGTTTTCAAGCCTTCCTCCAGCCCAGCCCCCTCCAGCGTTCCAGTTTTCCAGACCCAGCCCTCCCTCCAGCTTTGCCCTCCAGCCCCAGCCCTCCAGCCCTCCAGCCTCCGGAGGAAGGCTGGAAGTCTGGAGGAAAGGTTGGAAGGCTGGAGGGCTGGGGCTGGAGGGCTGGGGCTGGGGCTGGAAGGCTGGAAGGTTGAGGGTGGAAGGCTTCAAGGCATTCCAGCCTTCAACCGCTCCAACCTTCAGCCGCTCCAGCCTTCCACCCCTTTCGTGGGTTTGGGGTTTAGGGTTTAAGCGTTTCAGGGTTTAGGGTGGAAGCCAAACCTTCCCGCTTTCCAGCCTTCCTCCAGCCCTCCAGCCTTCAACCCCTCCAGCCCTTGCAGTCTCCAGCCTTCCAGCCTTCAACCCCTCAAGCCTTCCAGCCTTCAAGCCCTCCAGCCCTAAACCCCTTCCAGCCTTCAACCCTCCAGCATTCCAGCCTTCACCTTTTTAAGACTGAAGGCTAGATCACGTCATACTGGGATTTAAATATACGGATTTAAACAAATATTTTATACTACCTCTGCGGCCAGACGCACACCCGTGGAGCCTCCATGACGTCGTCTTATCCGTGTGATTGACGATCCTGCGCTTTTTCTGATTCCCAACTCGACGCGCCTCCAGATGCTTGATCGCATCGGCAAAGCGGCGCTCTACCGCTTCGGGGAAGTGACCCTCCTGCCAAAGGTTCCGGCTTTACAGCTGTAAGACCTCCTCAGCGCAGCCGTGACATGCATGCAACACTCAGGTGCAAGTTGATGACGGAAGCAATTTCTTTTGAAGCCCCAGCGGCGGCGGATGCTTCGTGCTTTTGTGCCCCGGGCCTGGCACATCTCGAAGGTCAACCCAGGGCAGCAGCGATAGTAAACCTCGTAGCCGAAGCTGCCTCGCAAAGTCGCGGCGTTGCTGCCCAGGGTCGCTAGGTGGACTTGCTGAAGCTGGTTCCTGCATTATTGGTCTCTAAGGCTTCGCACCTGGATGGTCGGAGTCTCCGGGCGCTGGCGGGTAGTCGTAGTCCAGGCGGACCACGCCCAGGGCTGGATGCCTGAGAATTCAAGGGGCAGTGCTGCGGCGTTGGATTCGCAGTCCTTGTCGAATCGCTTGTCAACTGCGCCGCTTCGCGTCAACGACACAGCATTGCAAAGCCACTATCTCACCGTCGTTCTCTGCTGAATCACATTTTCAAGTAGGTCTTTTTGTGACCCAAGCTCCTGTAGCCTACGACTGCAGTCGTATTTCTTGTACATCTGTTGCATCTCCAGGCCCTGCTGCCGCCGAGGCACTTGGCCTTCTTTTTGTGCGGTTGTCCAGGTGCGGCGGCGCCGCCGCCGCCTCCACCGTTTTTCCTGGGTACGAGTAGCTTCAAAGAGCGGACGATGGGCGGTGCAGTATCCTGTGATTTGCACAGCCTTTGCCCTGGCATCCGTCGACCACTTACATTCTTGCTGACTAGACTAGCAGTCGAAACCGCATACTATACATACGTACATCTACATACATAGTATCGTAGTAGCCGTGTGTAATGTAGCATCGACCTGTATCGATGATGCGGGGTTATACTTTGAGCCTCTAAGTTGTAAGCTTCACTTGGGAATAAGGCTGTCGGTTGAGGCTCGGCCCAAATCAGCGTTTACGGACTTCGTCAGATCTGTGCCATCTAGTCATGGCTACCTCTTGCAGGGGTTCTGCCTGATACTGACCTGTACAGGCTGTGAGCCTGACCACAAAGCCCCACAGCAGCCGCGGATCTTCAAACTCTCGAGGAGCTCCTGGTGTGCCCTCATCAACTCCACCTTGGAGTCCCGACTCTCGTGATCAGGGTTGGGAGTTTCATCTTCAGCTCAGCTTCAAGCAATGGACGGCGAGCTCAGTACGCACGCACTTGGGGACCAGTCGTTCTTACTTACATAGATGAATGCTGTTTGTGCGAGATTGTTAACTTTTTCTTTCTTTCTGCAGAGCATGAGGGTCGTCTAGTGACCCACAGGCTCTTGGCCCGTCCCCCCCCGTGGTGTTAAGGAGTGGACGGCTTTGGGGTTTTCAGCAGAAGGCATTGAACTACAAAATTAACACTCTCTCTCACGATGGACTGATTGCCGGAGTATGATCAGTTCTTGCTTCCCATCCATGTCCACAGCTTCAGCATCGCAGCTTCAAGTGTCTGAGTCTTTTCGCTGCAACTTCTCACTACTGGTGCGTGGTAGACGGTATGTAACAATGTAAGTGCTTCGGCCTATAGCTCACACCTAAACTGAAGGCTCAGCGAGGCTGAGCCACATGATGCTTGGTGAGGTCACTGTGCCGCTGCAGGAGGTCGTTGTGCTTGTCCTGCGACTCCTGGCTCGCCACAGATTGCAGGGCTTCTTTAGCACGGCTAGGGAAGATCTGAGTTCCAAGGCCAGTCCTTCAGGCTCTTGACGATGTCCTTGTACGCCTGCCTCGGAGGAACCCTAACGAGACAAGCTACACGAACTGTCCCGACAGCAGCAGCGACTAGCCAATGGCCCTCCACCGGAAGGTGTCTGTACTCGATTTTTCGGGAAAGAAATTGTCTATACTAGGACGATCAACCAGCAAGACCAAACCCAGTCACTGAGGTGTAAAGCTCTGGAGAGCCTGCAGCCACGCCGTCGGCCCCGCGCTAGATGTTGCCGTGCAGGCGACTCCAACATCAAGCTAAGACTCATGATTTCACCGTGGTTCTTCGTCTCGATGTTCGCCAATGAAGAAGGCCCGGGCCCAGCCGGCCTCTGCATGGCAACAGTTTTTTGCAGAATTCGGTGCTCAAGACGAGCCGCAGGGCATGGCAGCTACTTTTTGCCCAATGCAGCCGCGAAGTTACCGGTTTCCTCCGATCTAAGGACATGTTCAACCTGCACCCCTCGGCCATACTGCGTGCTGCAAGGTGAGTGATGGTTGCTGCTTTGCTGTTCAAAACCGATTCTGCCGGCGGGTTACGACATATTTGCGGAAGGGACTTGCAAGCTTAAGCTGATCACGCAGATTCCTTTTGTTACTATTACTAGGACTTAGGTACCTGAGCAATACTGAGCCAACAGCTTCTTAGCAAGCTTTTCGGAAGACAAGCGGTTTCCATGGCGGGTGGCTCTGCTCGTATCGCCTCACCTAACACCTCACATCATTGCACCACAGCCATGTATGACTAGCCGAGCCGAGTAGCTCCCTGCTCAACCATGGCGGTTACATCAAACGAGCAACCTGCTCCGTAACGCAAAACCCTTCACTGTCCAAATCATGTCGGGTCGCTCATGTGGCATTCCATACATCGGCACGATCGGAGACAGAGCCTGTAGCACACGACGTTTCACTCTCTGAGGAATTGAAGCTCAGCCTACCTTGTCACAGGCTCTCACTGGTGGCGTTCAACAGCTTCAAGACGTGGTACAAGTACTTGTAGCATCAGGCATAATTTCAGGATGTCCAGATCGGATTTCCACACAAGTCTTCTCTGCGCCAATGTCAACACGTGTTTGTCCGATCAATGGATGCACATTCTTGCAAGGACACGTTCGAAGAGGACATGACCAAGAACTACGCCCGTGACATTTCTCTCCCGATCTCTCCCGTGGCCTGCTGTGGTTGTGTGAAAGTCATCGGCACTTCCGTCATGTGGCCAGCCATGCCCATTTGCCTGCAAACATGGAACACAAAATCTCCAACGCACATTGTAAGATTGGGTTCTTGACTTCATTTAAGTTACCATAATAAGGGAACCCCATTATACACTGTAGATCCCTACTGTAACAGAACTCGCGAAGCTGCTCGGCCTGCTTTCCTTCAGTCGCTGAAGCTCCATTTCCAGCATGTCCAGGCGGCCGTCGAGCGGGGTAGCGAAACCAGGCCTCAGGGAGCGGATGCTTGGAACAAGCACCCAAGATATCAATTCGCTGCAGTTGAAAACAGTCGAAAGAAAGGCTGTTGGGAATCGTGTAAAGGTGCACATGTACCCTCCCATTGACATACATACTGTACATGCACGTAAGCCATGCAGGTACACGAGGCTGTAGAAAGGACGAGCACTTAGGACTCATCTTAGTCTTTCAATCAACGACCGAATGACTTCGTAGCTCCCAACTCTGAAGCCAAGCCGCATCATGGTCCCTTGAGGGCTCGATGATGGGTCCACACCCCCGCTTGCTCAGCTTTGGCCACTTGGATTCAGAAACGCTGCAGCGTCGGTACGGTTTCTACGCCGCTGCGCCCGACAAGCTTACCCTTCTCTACGGAGCAATTGCTTTGTCTGAGACGGTTCCTTTCGCTCACAAGCAGAATACTTGCAGTCTGGGTTGCGAAGGCCAAAGTTGCAGTCGGGGTTGCGAAGGCCAAAGACATACAACCCAAACCAACAATCAGGCAAAGATCGCAATCCAAGGCCTCGTACTCGATGTTTGAGAGGCTAGTATCTAAGCCTAAGCCGTGCGACTGCGTTTGGAGTTCGTGCCGGCTTGCGGCACCCACGATATCCCAGAGATGAGCAGTGCCAACAGTTATTCGTGAGATCTCTTCACCACGGAAACACTCCGAGTACTTCGCGGCTTCATGTGGTTGAAAGATTGCTTGTATGCAAGGCGGAGCTGCATGAGCCTAGCTCCAAACCCCCTCGAGCCCAGAGCTAAAGATTCCCACGCCTCCCTGGCCCTGGCTCTTCCGGGAAGTCCTTCGAAGTGCCCGACTGGCCGACATGCCTGAACCGCCTGCTGGCTCCCTGGCCTTGGACGTGGGACAGTGCAAGCCAGTTTCAAACCAGCTCAGCCATCCCGGCCCTATGTCCCCGTAACAGCTGCATCAGCCTCTCTGCAATACCTGTCATCCCAGAAGCTGCAGGCAGAAGCCCACAGAGTTGTTGACCCCCGCCCGCCGACCTCCTGCAACTCTTTTCGACGCGCCGCCTTGCACTGAAGTCAGATACGACAACATACACCGTGGCGATGTTCTTCTCTGGCATGCTGGTGCCTCGTCCGCCTCTCGTTGGCGCTCCTGGCGATCGGCTGGTTGCTGGGCATGTCATTTTCCACGTGACAACGGAGAACTTCCGCTAGACCCGAAAGAAGTGCGGAACGCGCGAAAACCCGGAGGAGTATCCGCGGCTTTCCAGTCCCAGGCCGCTATTAGGCTACCAGCTCAACAAAGCTCAACTCAAGGCCTCCTCAGCTCTTCTGCGCTCCTCCTCCTGCCGCCTGGCCTTGTGACAGCAGTGCGCAGGTTGCGGGGTTTTCATGTTTTGACTGTTTCCACTCAACTGGACTTCTAGTTCTGCCCACTCGACGATCAGCTTCTGCGTTCTGCGGCTCAACGCCCCGGAACCCTCAATCCTTTTAAGGACTAAGCTTACAAGGCCTCACATGTTGAAGAACCAGGGTTTGGTCAAGCGCAGAACTCAGACCAGCTCGCACACCCTTCCCCAAACCTCTATCGAGAAAGCTAGAACTCATCTTAATCTACCCCCGAGACGGCAGGCTGCTTTCTGTAAATATGGAACCGGGCAGCTTGGAGGAAGTGATGCTGGTGCTGCAAAGAAAGGCAGCCCCCGACCCGACCTCCTCATCTTTCTGCTTCTTGGCCTTGATCCTCTCCTTCCACTACACGGCGGAAGCAAACCCGCCGTATCAGCTCTTTCAATGCAAGCTGGTTCACGAAGGTCACTGACACATTCCTCCCCTGGTTTGCGTGAAGGGGTAGAGGACAAGGTCGAACCAAAGACTCCAGGGTCTGAACAAAGAGTCATGCGAAAAGACACGCCAAGGTTGAAAGCGAGAGCCTGGCAGAGGTCAAAAGTAAAACGAAAAGGAGGGCCTCTCTGCCTCCGCAGAACGGGCAGAACGGTGGTCCTCCTCTGCTCGCTCGAAGGCCCGGCCTCGCTGGGACTGCAAGCCGCAAGGCACAGCGAGCTTTCGGGCTTTCGCGGGGACTGGGCTCCAGGCGCTGTTCCTCCAGGCGTCGGAGTTCTTCCTGTCGCTGCCGCCTCAGGAGCGCGAAAAAGGCCGAGCACCGTGATGCACCGTCAGGGGTGGGGTGGGGGTTCGTGTTATTGGCTCCAGGGTCTTAGGGTGACTTAAGGACATGAGTTTTCAGCAGAACGTGCAGTATACTTCCCACTGTCGTGGGACTGCAGGCCGTGTAGGCTGCTACTCAAGTGAACTCAAACCCTCAGCAGACTGTAGAGTGGCTGGAAGGTTATCGGATGTCTCTGGCAACTGCTTCGAAGCGGTTCTACGCGAGCGATTCCCTAGTTTGACCATGTTCAAATCTCGCCCGTCGCACATCCCGCACGCCTTGATTTGTGAAATGTTGGAACCGTGCATATGTCACCCTGCTTCAACCCAAAAGCACGGCCACCAACTCCAGTTCCCAGGTCATCCATGCGGCACTCCGCATTCCCCATTGCAACACGAATCAAATCTCGGCCACGGCACGTTCGCTCCGCCTCCGCCCTCTTCTCTACTGCCTTGCGCTGCCTTTGCGTGCGCTCAGAGGAAAAGTTCGCAAGGGAAATCAAAGTCCGTGCTGTTCCCCGCAGGCCCTATACAATATACAGCAGCGACCGTGCTGCAAGCACCGCAATTGACCGTATTCCTGGAAACCCAAAAGCGCTGGGGCTAACCGACAGGAGGCTAACAAAGCTCACCACTTAGACGAGTCCATCACCCCTCACGGGGTTGGGGTTTTAGATTTGGCGAGTGCATCATCTCAAGACAGCAAGCTCGCCCACGAGCCTTTCTTCTTCCAGACGGCGATTCTCTTCTTCAAGTTGGCGCCTGCGCTCCTGCATGAAACGTCGACACTTGGTACATGCCGCGCATGTCGCGGTGGCTCGATGAGGCTGTTGTACCTTCCGGGCTTCCAGTTCCAGTATATCGCTGATCCTCTTCTTGCCGTCTGTATCCTACGAGGGCTTCTCCGAAAGCATTCTTGGCAAAGTTCTTTTCCTCACACTATGCGCTAAACGAAGGCTGCAGTTCAGCGGCCGACTGTAGTGCAATCGTATGCAGAGTATGCAAAGAGATGCTTCCGTTCACAGGACACCATTTCACTACAATGTCGGTCCAACTGCAGCTGTCAAGCTTCTACGAGCAGCACACGAAGGGGATCCTGACAAGCACCGAAATTCTGAGGAAATGAATGACACCAACTTCATGAATTCAGGCGTTCGCCTGCCATCCCGTTTCGCGAGCTCACCAACCCAGAAAATACAGTGTGTGTCTTGATGCAGGCTCCGCTGTGGCGGCTCCGGTTTAAAAGGCGGCGAATCCTCACAAGCTGGGGGGTCCAAAGCCCTCGAGCCAATGGTTTCAACGCTGCAGAGCTTGTAGGCAGAACAACACCCAGAATGGCTTCGGAACGGCAGCAGAGAGCGAGCTAGCAGCTAGCACTCTGCCACCGCGGTCATGCTTCGGAAACGCCATGGACAAAGGACGCTAGGATGTCTCGGACTTGCATTCTTCGCTGGATAGCACTATGCGAGGATCTTGCTTTTCGTTCTCCTGTGGAGACATCCGCATCGCTGTGAGCCTGTGTACAAGTAGACCACCATTGCGCTCCGCACGTCGAAAACTAAATACTGCTTAGTTACCAGTTACTCATCATGATGCATGTCGGATGTGGCTGAGCCCGATTAGGATGCCCAACAAAAACCTCAATGGATGGGTGAATACCCGTTTTTTCTATGCACATGTGTGTGTGAGAGAGGAGACCGTGCACATACACATGCATACCACACCTGTAAGCCTTCCATCATAGCCAGCTCTTTCACAAAGCCAGCAATGTTTAATCACAATGGCATTCCGTGCAGTTGCATTAGTGGGAGAATGTAGTTCGACCTCGGCTGATGAACACCTTGGTGTGCTCACCTCCATCCTCACTCACCATCTTTCCCAGCATGGGGTCGTAGACGCCTGGCACGATCGATCATAGCTGCCCCCTACTCCCTACACACACACACACACACATTCCCTGCGCAAGAAAACCTATGTAGTTTCGTACAAATAGAAATATTCTGATAGTATGTGTATGTATGTGTGTGTGTGTGTTTATATATGCATATATATGTATATATGTATATCCGTGATCTTGCTTTCAACCTCCATGACATGTGCATACTGTCTGGTCAACCTCGCTTCGGAGTCGGTGAACGACATCATGCTACACTCTGCGGCTGCTGCTACAAGCATCTGCAGTATGGCAGTGTGCTGAATTGTGCGGGCTTCCCCGCTTTGCGTCATTTCCTGTGATCTGCCATGGTCCTTCGTAACTGCTCGAATCTGCTATTGGAGATAGCGGTATGTTGAACAAGGCGAAGAGCACCATGGCGTTGCTCTCCCCTGTAAGCTCGTGGGTATAATGCTTATCCACAGAGTATCCACACCGTGCCATGCATGTACTGTAACAGGCTGTGGGTGCTAGGTCCTGTCGAGATCGCATGGGGTGGATGGGACCCTAGGCTTCAAAGGTAGCGAAAGTGCGCACATCACACACACACAACATATACATATACATGTTACATGTACAGACACAGACATGTCCGTCCCCATGAAGAGCCTGTCATATGAGGACGCTTGGAACAGAAGAGCCAGCTTATGGGGAGTACGGAGTGTCACAGATAAGTATCTATTCGGAAAGGAGCCGGAGCCCCCTCCGTTTGTCCGAATGCCAGTTATCCACCGCCACACTTCTTGCCACCAAGACTCTGCCGCGAAGAGCTTCCTTCAGAAAAGCTATGTCTTGCAGAACTGATGGTTTGACTGGCACATAGTCGACATGAAGCATTCACAAAAACATGAAGGCGCCCAGCACGTGGTTATCCCAGAATGCCCTATGCGGTCGAACAAATTCCAATGTCGAGGCTGAGCGGGTGCAATGCATGCCACTTGAACAGCGATGCAGATGATTTTATGACTTCGGCCATCGAGACATCCCGTGCCACGTCCCGTGCCTTTCCGAATCGGAGACGGCCATCCAAATCCTGGCCACGACGGCCCAAGGCACCGGCTGCGGCTGCAGGAGGACCTGTTTACTTTTGAAATCTTGCGACCGTAGCTGTCAACTTCCGACATGCAGCTAACAGAGGCTCCAAGCAACGGCGGCTCAACTGCAGCCTGGAACAAGGAGTTTCTGCTGCAGCTGCTCGCGCCGAAGATCCACAAAGCGCTCCGCGTACTTGTCCTGCCGAGGAGTCCGAAACAGGTCCCACAGAACATCCAATTCTGCGCAACCCGGTGTATCGCTGGTTTGTGGACGGCCAACCGGAGATGCGGGTCGAATCCGGCCATCCGGCCCACTTGCTTTGAATCGTCACCAGTTCTCCGCCAGTTCGCAGGCTCCTTCCAAGGAAGCCTTTGGCGGGGAAGCGGGCTCTGAGCCGGGTCCGCACAAACGGCGCGGCAAGCGGCGGCAGCGGGCCTCGCCCGCGCCAGGTCGGCCTGGACTTTCAGGGTTGACTCGAAAAGCACGAACGAGGCCTTTGGATTCCTGGCCTCACCAGGTCTTTCCAGGGCACAGCGCGAACCGCATCGGCCGAAGTTACTGTGATAGAGGATGCTCCACAGTACCTGATGGGATTTCACATAATTCGCAGCCCTTCCTACACGATCGTCTGTCGCAGCACTTCACAAACGTTAAATTTCTCCTGTCCGATCGCATGATTCGGATTAGACAGTGTCCAAGTCTGGCGCAGCGCCCACATTTGGAGGATCGCGCCTGGCCCTGTCGCTCTGCAGCCGCCCGCGAAACGCGCTCCACGCGGCTGTAGGCGCAGAGCTCGGGACCTGGTGCAAAAGGACGGAGTTTCACGACTCCGGAACTGTGCGGCACCGGGCACCAGCACCGGGCGCCTCGACACATTTGCTCAGGTCCCGGCCATCGCTGGCAAAGGTACACAGAAGCTCCCAGAGCTCCGATCCTGCTAGGACTCTAGGGCATGGACGATGGTGGAGATCCTTCAATGTTCCTGGACATCCGACCAGTAGCCAGAACAGACCAGAATGCCTTGTTCGGGACTTCTGAATTATGTCAAGAGAGAAGACACACGCTTGTCTTCTGCCCTGCCGTCTGCATCCCTCACAGAACAAGATCGGATCGGACAGCAACACCCAACTCCTAAACCCCAAGTCTGGCATCAACACTCCCCAAACGCCAAGAAGGACAATGAAAAAAGTCCTGTCAGATATCATGATTTCACCGATTTTCAACCCGTTATCCCATTTTGCCGCAACCCATGAAAGGGTTCTTGTTAAAGGATTTAATTTAAGTTATCAGAGATCTACACTAAACGTCTTCTTATGTCTGTGTTTTTCCGTCTTATAGCTTAAAATAAATCCTTTATCAAGAACCCAGATATACCCAGATTATCCCATTCCCACTCCGCCTAAGGGGCACGGCACGCAGCGGCATCGGAGCTCCTCCGCCTGCTTCGGCTTCCGGTGAAAAGGCTGAGGAAGGGCGCGTTGGGAGCTTCTCCTTACCTTTGGTTAGGAGGGAATGGAGGAATGGGGTACAATGAAAACTACTATTACGGCCATTCTTCCATTCCGTACTGACCGAAGGTAAGTCTCTGGATGAAGAGCTCGCTAACAAAAATCGACATCCTCCTTGCTGTTGTTGAAAATGGGGATACTAATTGAAACTAAACGCTCCGTCTGACCTCGGAGTAGATAGTCATCTACGCTGCGCGGATTTGATACTTAGTACGAGTACCTGTCAGTTCCTGTTCTAAGCACCGCACGTCATGAATTCTACCAGAAAACCACAGAATGCCTCCACGTTCGTTTCCACGGCACCTTGATGCCAAGCGAAATGCTGCAGTTCGAGCAACATGATCTGGGCTTCAAGTTGAGACTCATGATGGCTCACGTACAGTCGCTTCGAGCCTGAGGGCAGTACCAGTGTCGACGTAGACAATGTCGTACAAGCCACCAGGTCGAACAAACTGGCTGTGCTGTCAGAGATGAGACAACTGGTGCAGTTTCGCATCTTGGCGGTCTCCCACTCATGAGTTGACATCGACCATCACAGTTTCAGGGTTGTGGGTTTAGGTTTTCAGGGTTTACGGTTTAAGGTTCCCGAGTCATGAGTTGACATCGACTATCTAGTGGCGGATGTGCATGTGGCCTGGACGACGGCCCCAATCCACATGTCGGCGAAATCGTCAACGAGACGGTCCTCGTTTCAAATAAAAACCCCTTGCACGGATGAACCGGTTCACTCACAAGGATGGACCTCTTCACGCAAAATGTGGTAGGTACAATCAACTCTCGCAAAACATGAAAGCTTCTGCATGCTCGCCCAGATCTGGTCAAGTAGCAACCTGCTCGCCCACATGCCATCTGCTGTTCGGCTGCGAAAGCTCCTGGAGTCGGAGATCATGCTGCGGAGCATTGCGGAGCTGCATCTCGTGACTTCTTACTGCAACAAGCAAAAGCAGGCTCTCAGGAAACCAGGTCAGCATGTCAGCAACTGGACTGGCCTGCTATACAGGTTTTCGACCCTGGTCACGGTCGAGTCCTGGTGGCTGGTGTCGTCGGAGCCAGCGCTTTCCTGAAGGGCATGAAAGCCTTCAAGCTGGCCTCTCGCCGCAGGTCCAGTCTCTCTGCGCTGTCACGTCGACAAATCGTTGCTTCCACTTGCCGACGGCACATGTTACCGCTTAGACAAACTGGCCTGCACCCACTCCAGTGCGAGTGGAAGTCGATGGCAATGGCTTTGCAACTGCGTAAACAAAGTATGCGGCACCTCGGCAGGTGCTGAGAGGATTCACGACACAGCCCCTGAGCCCCTGTCTCGGACAAACCCTTGCTAGGAATCGGCTGAGCTTGGGGCCCCAAGGGGTGGTAGCACCTGCTGCACCAACTTTGCCAGAACACGAGCCTCCGCGTTGCATGAGCGCACATGAGCGCCGGGTTTGGGAGGGGCAGGAATTGGTGGGTGCAACAAATGTGCTGAATTCTGAGTATCAGTGAGTTAGTAAGGTACGCAAACCGGCACAATGATATCACAGGCTACCACATGAGAACATGCTTGGCCCCCCCGTCCTGTTTCCGCCCTCAGGTGGGTACATGTCGATGCATTCAGATTGCAGTCCGAATCATGTACCCGAATTACACCAACTGTGTTCATCTCCTGAAAGCCGTTCGTGTGCCCTGTTGCTTGCAGTAACCCTTGAGACTGTCGTGGTCAAAATCTCCCCATGCGTCGGCGCAAAACGGATGCGACCTTCGGAAGATCCCTCGTGTTGAGGGTTCTCAGCAGCTTCAGCGCTTCCTGTTCGTGCGTAGGTCTACTCTGAAAGTTCAGCGGCACAGAAGTGGACACATGCTACGGTCTGCTTGAAGCTCGCAAGCAAGAAGCACCTGAGTCGACGTGGAGACGCTGATGTATACGGTATACTGTAATAGCTCTTTCGGCAAACGGGCATCAGAACCCCGCCCTAGAGACAAACTCTATTTTGTGAAACTCAGCAGCGCCTCGAGTTGCCGCCCAGGCTGGCGCTGCCGCGCAGGGCCGGCGAGCACCAACTCCCAGTTCATGGCCGAATCGCGGAAAAACTCGAACGTAGCTGCGGAAGTTTCACGAATTGCTCTCAAGTCGTCTGGGAGGGTGATTTGGCTTCTGTCTCAGTGTCGACCATGCCCGAATCACAAGTCATGAAGTCCAGTCGCTACAAAATATCATCGCACTGCGTACTTTGTGGGCGTTTGTACGTTGGGGGAGTTGGCTGAGTGTACATGCCAGGCAGCCTCTACTTACACTGTTTCGTCTCATGTCGTGGCTTGACTTCTCATTTGCACCACGCGCGCAGAAGCGACCGGACCATCGCAAAAGCCAACGAAGACAAGCTATGCACATCAACCCCGAACACTGTGAGCTGCAGAGCGAGAGTCCGAGAGAGCGGGAGAGACGGGGAGACAAACAGACCTCCACCGTTCTAGAACAAACGGCCGTTGCTGCGGTGGGGCAGAACTCATGCTGTGTAAGGGCTCAATGATGGACTATATTATATTGAACTGTTCGTCCAGAGAGAGAGGGCAGGGCCGGACAGGTTTTAGCAACTACAACTAATTCCACCTGTGACTCAGAATACTGCGTGACTTCTGACAAACGAGCAGAAGCGGTGCTCCTCAGCAATCTCTGTTGCCATGGGAAGAACCTGTGAGACTCCCGGCCCGTCCTCCGCCTCCCTCTGCTGCTGTTGCTCCATGCGCAACGCCTCCTTCGGACTCAGAAACGGACCGGTGCTTGGGACGCAGCTTCATAGTTGGTTGGTCAAGAGCAAAGCACAGGTTCCGTGCTGGCTGGCATTCGGAAAGAAACTTGCCAGTTCCTGAGATACTTGACCTCAAGGTCAGCGTAACAGCCTGTCCAAAAGACGAAAACAAGCGATGCTTTGCCACGGCTTCTCTGCTTCTCCTCTTCGGCTTGCCGCACTTCTTCCTCCAGCCTGCAAAGCAGCACTCAAGCACTTTGCGATCCTTCCCGATTCGGCATGAGATGACCGAAGCCAAAGCACAGAAACCCTACCATTTGATGATGCGGTCATGAGTCATGACATGATGATGTGACCGTATGTTCTGAGCTTGCCGGTGACCGGCCCCGTTCGGCGGAGGCACCTCCTCCTCGCCTCATCCTCCCTTCGCCGCTCCTCCTGTCTTTCAAGAAAAGCTCGGAGGGAACACTTTCGTCTGACCGACTGGGGCTTGAAGGAGTTAAATTTTAAACGGGCAGAGTTGAAAGATTTGCAACTCAAGTCCCCAGGGTTCTGGCTGCAGAACGGACTTGCGATGAAGTGTCCTCTTCTCGCCTGCGCTCTTCCTTCAGCTGTTCCGCACGTCGTTGAATCTCTGCCTGCCTTGGGAGCCGCGAGGAGCAGTTTTGAGACCTACATTTTATGCTAGACTGCTAGAAGCGAAGCAATGGATAGCTACGCCGCGGTTAAGGCCCATCTCTCTCAGGCGGGCACTCTTCCTCGTCTCGGCGACGCCTTCTCTCTGCTTCCATCTGCCGGTCAGGGTTCGCGAGTAGCGAGCTGCGCGTGAGTTAGAGAGATCCACGCTGGAATTTGACATCCAGCCCAGCAGCATCAATTCCACAACCCTTGTCCGTAGCTAGAAATTCACCATGCTCCGCGACTCCGGCCTGTACTCTTCGTCCACCGTACGACCACCACTGTCGTGATTGCTGCGTCGGCGGGTAATGCTTGGGCCGCTGCGGCAATCCGAACTTCTCCAAAATGCGTTGCACTGCCTGCCTTGTCAGCCTCCTCTCTCTCGCGGCGGAGCTTCGCCATGGCTTCGGCTTGCTCCTTCGGGAGATTTGAAGTTGAAACGGCACCGAGCATCCGCTCGATTTGTAAACTTGAAGCAACTGAGGCGACGGGCACTAGAGATGTTGCGGTGCTGCGTCTTATCCTATCCCAGTGCATTCAACTTCAAAACCAAGGCCTCCTCGCTCCGTCGAGCGGCCTCCTCGTATTCACGCTCCTGGAAAGCCGAGGCCCGAATTGTAAAACTCAACAAGACCTCGAACCCCGCATCACCGCAACCTCCCGCTGCTGTTGCTGCCATTCTCGCTCCAGCCGCTCAGCCTTCCCGCAAAGGGCAGTTGCCGAATCACATGTAGAATACGGTTTCGGGATGAATAGAGCAACTTGTGTGTATGGGTGTCTGTCTGTCCGTGTCTGTAAAAACATGTATGCATGCAAGCATGCAGGCAGGCAGATAAGTATGCGTTGTATATCTGTATACGTGCATATATCTACATATACAGACATGCATACATGTATGATATGTATATATATATATGTGTGTGTATGCACATACATACATACCTACATACATACATACATACATACATACTTACTGACGTACATACATACACACACAGAACATTACATAACATGCTATGGCACAACATCTTATAGGACAGCATAACATACAACAACGTATCATACAATAGCACAGAATAGCATACATAACGCACAGATGTTACATGTGTTCCAATCACAAAGGAATAGCATTGCATCCTGCCGCGGCTCGAATACCAGAAAGTGAAGCTCGTGCATTGGTTCGACCCCAACACAAGATCTGGCTCTGGTCTGGTCCTGGGGCAGATCCCGGTCCAGCCTCTTCAGCTTTTCGCCTTTTATCTGCCTCAAGGCAGACGTGTCGGCAGTGAAAAAAAAGGACGGACAGCAGCTGGAGCTCGGCATTCAAGCAACTGGGCAGATGCCCAGTCAACCCGCGGATCCAGTTAGCATAGCCGCGTGCACCAAAAGCACGCGTGCGCGCACGAACACACACACACACACATACACACTCTCTCTCTCACACACATACACTCATTCACACATACAGACACAATCACACACACACACACACACACATTCACACAGCACTTGCACACGCACGCGCGCACAAACAATCACTGATTCACACAGACACACAGCCGGAAAACCACCAATCAAGTGCAAAACTGACAGTGACATACCAGTGCACTAGTTGTTCATCTGCGCTGCCCTTAGCAAAAAAAGGAATGATCACTTGCTGACACTTTGCCGAGTCCACAGAAAGAGCCCTAATACTCTGCCAAATCTCTCAAAATGACGACCTTCCCACAAGGATCCTCGGCCATCTTGTGTGCAGGGTGTCTTCGAAGGCGAACCCCCAACAAACGAAGTAGTCTGCGCAGTTACTGCTAATACTACCATGCCTCCATCTTCACTTCTTTCTCTGCCCGCTCTCGCTCCTGTCGAAGCCTCATCGCACAGGCTGGGAAAGGGACCGGGCTTGGTGCCAAGGTGTCAGACGCGACGACCACAACAACCCATGGAGGCATGTCAAGAATAGAAGGCACTTCTTCTAGCGCAATCTGTTGCTTTGAGTGACCAACCGATCGGCTTCTGCTTTCTCCTCGCAGAAGCCGGCAGCCGCTTGCTGTCAAGCAACGCATTGCCAAGCTCCGACTTTAGGTGTCCATACTGGTCTGGTGCATGTCTGTTCAACCCACTTGGAAAAAGCCACAGATGCCCAGTTCAGAGATTGGGCGTCCTCCGCTTGCTGGCGCTGATACTCGAGCAGCCACGCATATGCCTTCCACTTCTTTACTTCCCGGAAATCATGAATCACCAGTACTCTGAGCTCAGAGGTACATGTCTGCTGTTTAGGCGCAGCAGCAACGGTGCTCTCGGGCCGGGCCGACTGCATGGGCAACTATCTTTAACTTTTTACAGTAGTGGCCTAGTGGCCCACCGGACCGAAACAACCTTTCTTCGCAAGATCTCTAAAGACATGCTGCGAGAATGCTGGAGCTCTGGGGGTCTTTCAGTTTCACGTCTCCGGCCTGTTCCTTCTTCTCGCGGGCGGCCTGTTCTTCCGGACCTGAGGCGAAGAGCTCAACGCTTTCTTCCAAAAACTGCATCACACTGACCCACCTCCCCCCCACGAGCAGTGCTACAGCGTCCTGTGCTCACAAGCTCCAAAACGACCCGTCTTGCACAGGACACGACTTTCAACCTTCGTCGCAGCCTTCTCTGCACGTTCCTGCCACTGGATTTGCCGCGGGCATAGCAAGTGTGGAGTGGCTTGAAGAGGAGGGGATGAGGTTCTGACGTCCCTGAGTGCAGCATGACTTGAGCTGTACGAGTTCCAGCGACGGAGTGCCGATCTTGCCTGGGCGGCCTTCACGGCACCCTGCATCATGACCTGCACCGGAGCGCAGAAATCTCGGAGGCCGGATCCCTTCCCGAAGGGGCTTAGGGGCCCACTCGCACGCATTTTTCGACCGGAGGCCATGTCGGGCAGGCTCCAATTTCCGCCGATAGGTCTTGACCCACTCACTGGCATTCACTGGTGGCCACACAAGGTCGCACTCGTCGGTCTCCCTTTGATAGAACAGAGCCACCTATCTGGAAGCTCCAGCCAACTCGAGATCTCAAGCATCGGTGACGAATTCGGGAGATCATGCAGCATGTCATGTGTGTGTGTGTGTGCATCTTGACGAATTTCAGGCAGCAAGGCTCTGGCACTTTCAAGCCAGACCGACTCACGTGAGTTCCTGAACTTCGGAATCCATCAAATGCTTGGAATACGAAGTCGTCATCCAGGCTGTGGGAGTCTGGGCACGGACTTTTACTTACTCATGATCTTACTCATCATCATTCGTACGAAGCATCTGCGGCAGAGAAGTGGGGCACACTTTCGTGTTGCCGGAAAAGAAACTCTGCATCTGCACAACTTGATTCCAGGAGCAGGGAGTTCCCTGCTCGAATTCCAAGCAGAGCTGTCAAAATGGAATGGCGCGTGAGCCGACATGCTCTCGTGCTCGACTGCACTAACAACTTACGGACTCGACTTGAGCATGCTCAGCTGACCAAACCGGAGGCTCTGCGAATCGTCTCCGAGCTGAGGCCTCTCACAGACCTTAGCCGCGTGTGCCGCCGAGCAGAACTGCGTCCATTGCCCGCGATTATGAACAAAAGCACACACACTGCGATTCGGAAGCTGAGCAGAGGCCCATGTCCTGGGCCCCGGCGCATCGTGGAACCTGATCCATGTTTGAGGTCCAGGGCATGGACTTCCTGTGCACGTCGTGTCTGCGGCATGTGGACTTTACTCCTTACATGGTTCTTCCACTAGGACTAGGTTGGCAGGGCCCTTGCAGTCGAAACCGAGACGGGGCAATGTTGACTGCTTCACGTCGCAAGCTGCAAGATCGCAAGTTCTTGCGACAGCGCAAGCACAGGCGAGACCAGACTAAC
The DNA here is from genome assembly GCA_905221615.1 of Symbiodinium sp. CCMP2592. Classification (NCBI taxonomy): domain Eukaryota; class Dinophyceae; order Suessiales; family Symbiodiniaceae; genus Symbiodinium; species Symbiodinium sp. CCMP2592. Next base: position 1,027,529 of record CAJNDT010000546.1, read on the forward strand.
CTCAAACAAAGCATTCAAGGAACACGCTTGTGCAGCCTCGTGCGCATCCAGGATTTGAACCATGCCGGCACAGTTTGTCTCATCTGCGATGCCTCGCAGAGGGCTCTGGAAGCGGAGCCGCTGTCTCTCCCGATACGACAGTGTCAGCTCTCAACCTCCGGACTCTGGGCCCCATGCGGGCGACGGACTCTGAGCAGTCAGCCAGGCGATTCACCTGAGATCACCATGCAGGCGCCCTCCATCCAAACCACAACCTTCGAGAAAGCCCAAACTTGTCCCGGAGAATCCTCTGAAAGACTTCTGCGCTACTAATCGCCATCCAGATTCACGAACAGATCATAACTTGTAAGGATTTTGGCCAGCAGCCAGCATCCCCGTTGAGCTCACACTGCCGACAACCGAAAATGCTACGCACAGTGCCGCGCTATAGTGGCCGAGTTTTCTACTGCGACACGCTGTTAGCTTCTCTTGGGCCCCCGCGAAGGAGCGCAGCGACTCCGCGAAGCCGTAGACCCAGCAAGGCACGGCGCCGACGCCCAGCCGCCTTTGCTTGGAGGCCAAAGCTTTAGAGCCGGCAAAGAACTATATAGGAGGACGAGGGCGGGTGCATGGACTCGTGACTAGCACTACAACCCAGATGCGAAATAAATACCAGTTGTCAAGGATCTTGCATCAAACACAACTGCAGATCGTCGAAGTAACACATCGAGAATGCTTCCCTTAACCGCACACTTGCGCAGGCGTCGGCTTGGTTCAACACGGCCTGTTTGATTCATGTTTCTTAACATACTCAAAAAATCGAGGCAATGCGTCCACACTCGCTTGACAAAGTCGGGTTGCTCGCTCAAGGTTGCAGAGAAGTGGATGCAGTTCCTGGGCTCAGCCACAGCAAATCCAGACCACAGAAACAACAAACTCATTACAACACTTTCTAATCTGTCGAGAACGCGAAAAGAACAGGACATCGCCCAACTTACAGCATGCATCGTACCACTAAGGCCAGCAAAGGCTCCGAGTGAGTGGCCCATAGCTCCGTCCAGGCCATTCCTATTCTCAGTGCTTTATCGCAGTGAAAGCTATTGCGAATGAATGTGATCTGGTGTCCTCTGGCTTGGGTCATGGGAGCGGCAAGCAGCAGTACGAGTATATGCACACGTGCTGTTGTACCGGGCCTTCTTTAGTTCTTTGATGATCTTCTTCAGCTCTTTGCGGTCCACCAGAGTGTTGCCCAGCAGAAACGATTCTCGATACCTTGACCCACTGACATGACTTATGCCAGCAGATCTTCGTTTCGTCTCAGTTTGGGGGCCCTCCGTGTTCCTGTGCTGACAACCGCAATTTCAAGATCCATGTTCGCGCTCTTCGGGTAACAAGTGGATCACAGAGGCGGTAATTGAACTTTAGCTTAGCAGTGTCACATTAGCAGCAAAAAATGCCTTCGCTGTTGGAGTCTCAAGATGCCTAAGCCTAGATGTGTTCGTCCAATCTGCTGATTGCACGCCACGACATCCACTCATCAAGGGCATTCAAGCGTCCCGTCCATGTCAGCAACATCAGAGTCTACTGCCAGGGTGTTGCTAAGCCTATGAACAATGACGGCCTCGTGCACAGGCTATGGTGCTCGGTTCAATTCACACACATGCTCAAGGACTGCAGAGACACTCGAAATCACGGCTCCCTTCCTCAGCGACGATGCAGTTGGTGTGTCAGTTCCATATCGTCACACTGGGTTCTGGCAGAACTTCTGGGTGTCAGACTTTGACACCACGGCAAATTGAAGACGTTTAAACAAGCGATAACAGGCAAGCTCCGTCTTCGAGGCACATGAGATGACATGACATGACATGACATGGATTGAATCGTCTGCCCAGCTGCGCATGTGCCGTGTTATTTTTTGGCACTGAAGTGTAGACCCCGCTGCCCCTCTGACGGAGTCCGAAGCTGTACTCATAGCCGTGGACCTTCCATGAGGGGAGAAGATAGGCACGTAGAAGAGAACCATCTTCCACTTCTGGCTGTTAACTCACTTCATTCCTGAATTGCCACCCTGACGACGCTGCCTCGATGCCTGCGTGGAAAAGACCGGCGCCTGGAGGGTTGCAATCGGATCCATGCTTTCCGCACTTTTGAATTCGAGGCATTCCTTTTCGGCAGTCGACGTGTCCCACACAAAAGGGCATGCGACGAGCCTGTTGTTCCGAGAAGTGTTTTCTTCCTATTTCGCTCGCATTCAGAAACAACATTTTCGCCTCGTTGGATCAGCACAAACAATCAGAACGAAAAGTGGGCAATCAGACCAGCAGTGTGCTCGAACAGCGAAGGATTGGCAAAGCCGTTACATACCCTTACATACCCGTACCCGGCCTGCTTGCCGAAGTGCAGAGTTGAGAACAGGGAGTTGGAACGAGTCCGTCAGATCATAGACATGGAGCCAAACTGGCTGGCCGAAGGTGACCTCCTGCTCCCAAAGTCGCTCATCTCTCCACATTCTCACTGCGGTGTGCTCGCTGCTACATCCGAGCACGACGTGGCAAGAATACGCGTGCCCCCAGTCCTCCTGCACCACTCCTGGAAAGTCCTGCACGGGCTCCGCAGGGGACTCGCCGGCAGCATGTTCCCGCAGATGGCTCAAATCAGAACCTATGCGAGAGGTCGGAGGTGCAACAGGAGGTGGGGCCGCACTAGTGTAAACGGTTCTTGAAGCCCGCCCGCGTCTGGCAGCGGTTCAGACGACTGGTACGTAGATACGTCGGGTCTCGAATTGCGGGGCACATCACAGAAAGCAGCATCAGCAGAGCGGGCAGCCAGCAGCAACTCTGGTTGGCAGGCCCGGGCAACAGAATCCGATCGATGTTTGGCACAAGCATAAAAACCCTCGACTTCAGAAAACACCATGACAGAGGGTGCCCACACACTTTCGGGCTTTTACTGTGAGCTGTGCGATCGGAACCCTTCCGTGCATGACAGCACTGGTTGAGGAGGTTCCTGGACCCCTACCCCGTAGCTCAACTAAGTAACACGCCTGCGCCTGGGACTAGACAACTTTGCAAGATCGGTAGATGCCGGTGCGGCCAAAAGGCTGAACTCCAAAGCCACTGGCAGCGGCACCAGGGTCTTGCACTCCTCGCTGTCGATGCCCGTCAGCAGATGCGCTGGCACCAGAGTCTGATAGTTGGCCTCGTCTGACCCTGCGGGATCGTCTCCTTCGGGGGAGCGAACCACTGTCTTCCATTGGCAGCTTGCCTCCCAGCTACCAGCAGCAGCGCTGGACATATCTGACACACCTAAGTCTGGTAAAGGTGAGGCCGAAACAGGCAAAATGCCTCAGTTCATGCAGTGACTTGAGCCGTGCGCCAGCAAGAGGGAGGCTGGCGATCATCTACTTCTTTGCACAAGATCGCGTCTTATGAGGCGGGTTCACGTGATGCATGTAGCGGGTCCTCAAGTGCTGTCACCTCTGCGGATGTCGCGAGACTCCACATCATAAACCTGCCCTGGGATTCTCATCTCAAGAAAAACCAAGTAACTACAGCATGCAAAGATGAGAATGCATAGAACCGGAGTGCAGCAGACGAATTGGGTGCCCTTACAACAGGTCGACCTGCCAAATCTGGGTGCCAAACCGAGGGATGGATAATAAATAAATGGATGAGCATTGATCATCACCTAGATTGGCAGGTAAGCATAGAAAGTCCAGCATGTCACAAGAGATCGTGCAATGATGTAGTGCGGTCCTTCCCGGAGAAAAAACCTTGCTTACGCGACTGAAGCGAAGCGTGTCCAAAAAAACTGAAGCAGGGCGGGAATGTAGCCACAATCTAGAAATTCCTGCAATCGGGCAAAAAATCAAGCGCTATTTCTGGACATGAAGATGCTCTTGAAGCTTGGGGCGAGGGAGCGCTCTCCCACTCAAAACGGGCCTGGTCGGGGCTGACGGGCTCGTCCATCGCACTGACAACCTGCAACGCACGGCTTTCAGGCTAGGTCCTCAGCATGGCTTACGTAATTTATGCTCACGAGCTCCATGATGTCGCGTCTGCTACTGCGTCACTGCACTTCTCCTTCGATTGCAATTCTATGACTGTTTGTTTGTTCTATACCGCGTCCTTAGAGCCCAAACAAAAACCTTGTGAAACTGCATGCTCCACACATCGGCGCCTTGGCCAAGGCCTCAGCCTCCGCCGCGGCCGCGCGGCGCGCCGCCTCCTCGGCCACCTCGGAGCTTCAGAAAACAGAAACTGATAAGGCATGGGGAACATGGCCACATCTGTATGCCATGTGCTACATTACATCCATGCACATTCCATGCACACCATTTGTCTAGACCCAGGGCCTCTAGGGTGCACCTGTGCACCTCTCACGAAATCACACCCCGCATGCTCCGAATATTCAGCAGTCTCCTTTATGAGGGCATGGCAAGGTAGCGGCTAATCGGCAAAGTGAAGCCCGACCCAGCCAAATCCAAACAGTCCGCACATGACATCTGCTCTCCCATTTCGGACTCGCTGACTGCATTGGGCGAGCCTCCTGCTCGTCGGCAAGCGCCTGCCGCCTTCGGTATGTTGAGCGACTGAGAACAGGGAGGAGGAGAGAGGAGAGAGGAAGGAGGAGAGGGGAGAGGGGAGAGAGGATTGCCATTGCCAGGAAATATCCGAAGCTCCGACTTTGCTTCCGCCTCCTGCCGGCACCTGCGCGGGGGAGTAAGAAGTTCCCAAGTTGAAGTCGGGTCTACAGTGCAACAGGAGAGAGGCTTCCCTCGTGGATGGAATGGATTCACAAGTCAGTTTTAATGTCCCGGCACCTTCTTTCAATCTGTCAGTTCTTTGGACAGGCCTACGCAAACCTTAGCTGTGTGTTGCGACATAGGCGAGAGACTTGGTCGGCGAAATTCGGGCGAACATGCTACATGTGACTCTGTGGAAAGCCCACGCCTCAAAAGCATATTCATGTGGTTCTTTAGCACTGTAGCTGCCACAACTTTCACGTGCCCGTGCGATTTTGTGTACCGGACCGCATGCCTCTGCTGAGACGCGGGTCGGGGTCTGGACCGGTGACGGATTCTGCTGCACAGCTATCACGCGAGCGCGCGAACACCTAATCCAAATCCTCAACTACTTTCGCGCCGACCTCCCAGTCCCCGAGTTTCTCCCACAGGCCTAGCCATGATTTCAGACAAGGAGATCCGAATTATACGGACAAAACTTGCGCTGCCAGTGGTCCCGCGCCTCTCCCTTTCTTGCTGAAGACGTCTCTCCCGCTGTTCTTTGAGGAGCCTGGGCTGCTCTTGCGGAGACTGCACGCAAAATATCAAGCGAATCTGTTCTGCACATCCTTCGTGCTTTACGAGTTTAGGATCGCTAGTAAGCGGTCACAGTGCTGCCACCCTTCGGGCTCACAGGTTTAAAATATTCGATTCACAAGGCTATGTCCGGGGAGCTCGAAATTGATCTCCGCAGCAGGGGCATCGCCGATCAGCAAAACCTTCCTGCACATGCGAGGCGGTATTGAGAATTTCAATCGCTGTCAGCCTCTTGTTGGGATTTGCCGACATGTCCCCCCCCTCACACGTGCTTCTTCACGCGAGCGACAAGAAGCTCACCGGGGCTTGCACTGAAGCATGGGGTCCGCAGCCCATCCATGTTGGTAGAGCTCGCGCCTCATTTCATACTTTAGGAACCGCTGACAACAGGTTCCGCACCTTTCGATCATCTCTCGCTCTGGACGCGGACCACCTGAGAAACCCCGCACGCCCACGACGATGATGTCCGCGGCTGTTCCGCGTAGCGGGGCTGAAGGCGGCGAAATCTGGCAATACGAATTGCACAGGAAAACACGAAGATCAAATCATCTGAGCCGGGAGTGAAAGCTGCTCACGAGTACATGGCTGCTGCTGTGGGCTACCGATTGCCCACGATGGGTGTTACGGGGCCCAGACTCTCGCAGCGTTGGTGTAGCCCTCCACGGCCTGAATCAAGTGATTCAGTTGGGAGTAAGAGTGCAGTATGCGTGCTACGTGACTGTGGCTCACATCAACTTTCACCCCAACGAAATTCGCAAGGAAAATCGAATCGCCCCGGTTCACTACGAGAAGTCAATTCGGTGTAAAACCTGCTCGTCCAACTAACACTGACTTACCTACTCCTCGGCAGGAAGACCGGTCACCAAGCTCAATGCATGCAACACAGGATCGACACGGCTCAAACCTGCTTCACAATGTTGGGACCGAAGTGATCCTGGTTCACATACAGCACCTGACCAGCGCAAGAGAATCCACGGTGGTGCTTTCTGTGCCAGCTATCCTCATCTCCGTTCCTGCTCACAGGCAGTACGTAGACTTATGTGTTTGCGTCTGTGTGTACATGTGTATGCATGTACGTATATGCACACGAAGCAGAGAGAATTTCCCAGCAGTTGCCTCAGTCCCTGATCAGTTCATGATATTATGACAACAGCTTGGCCACCGGCCCTTGAAACAGACATGCCCTCCGGAATTCGAAGAGCGATGGAGGAGTACCCATCACCTGGGATTGTGTTGAGGTGATGTCTTTGAAGGCATAGTCCGGGCACTGATTAGCTTGCGGAGCTTGTAGCAGAGCTCAGCATGCTTGCCTTCTTGGCGAAGTATATAGCTATCTAGACTTGCTGGATTCAACTCAGGACTCGATGCGTAAGGTGATTGTGCTTGTCAGGGTCTATTCACTGAATTTTCCTGAATCGCAACGCGTTTCACACGATAATGAAAGCTTATCCTCTTCTACTTGATACTCGCCTCGGTCGGTCTCTGAGAGGGCTCTTGTTCGCAACAGCTGAGATCAAGGCTGGCATCCTTGCTTCCATTGGGATGGAAAACTAACCTCAGCACTCGATGTTTTTGGGGGCTCCTCCGGAGTGGGAGAGCGTACTTGACGTGGCACATAGAAAAGCAGCATCCGTGGCTGGGACACAGGTGCTGCAACGCTGATCCGGATCTTCAACACACGGAGTGCTGGCCTTTGTAACAAACATCTGTTGGCCTTCTGCCCTGTTTGGAGCAACTTTGCAAACGATGAGGCGAATAGCCTGTCTTCGAGGCTCCGCAGGTGAGACCGGCACTTGCTCTGGGACCAACTATCGGGTGTGAGAAAGAGTGATAGAGAGAGAGAGCGAGAGAGAGAAAAAAAAAAAAAGAGAGAAAGAGATAGAAAGAGAGAGAAAGAGAGAGAAAGAGAGAGAGAGAGAGAGACAGCACGAAAAACATACAAATTTAGCTCGGTCTCCGTGTCCAGAGCTCCACGGTTGTGACGTTCGGACATTCCGCGAAAAGCCCCGCACTCATGAGTTCCGAGCATGTCCAAGCGGGATCAAGGGGGCTCCAATGATGCGGAACACATCTAATCGCTTGGCGAATGTGACGAAGGGACAGCTACTGCAATATATCCGCCGGGTGTGCCTCGAAACGCTGTTCCTGTTGGCACAGATCCTGAAAGCAGCCAGCGGTGTGGGCCAGTTGTCGGGGTTCCAATTGCCGAAGGCCTGGCGGCAGGCAGCATCCAGGTGAGGAGCGAGCTGATGGCCATGGTGGAGCCAGTGATGCCGGAGATGGCAGCCACGCAGTTGGCATCCTTGTCTCTACGGCCCACGACATTTACGCATGAGTTGGCCGTCAGGGATCGTCAGAGAGAGGATGTTCGTGTGTCCACGGCACAGACACGTCCTTGTCCAGCACATCTGCAGAATGATGGCAAATCTCATGACGAAGGGAGCTGAGCCGACCACCAAGCGAAAGCGTTGTACACAGCGTTGGTCACCACCGCTTGGAGGGCTGGCAACCTGGGCACGGTCACGCACGCCTTCTTCAGGTACTGGTTCGCATTGTGGTGGATAGATGCCTTGTCCCTGTTGATCCTCTTCTCATTGACTGAAACGATAACATCTCTTCAGGAGTTCGTTGCAGATCAGGTCCGCGGAGAGAATTGACTGATGTAGCATCCAATACAGGCGCCGATAATCGCGGCGCAGCGATCATATACCCAGTTCCACAGACCCACTGGCACACCTAGTCCCGCTCGCCATTCCGTACGGAGCGCTTGAATTGTTGTTCGATCCTGTCGAAGTCGCAAGCCGTCGTGGAGAACTTGATGAAGGTCGCGAGCCACAGCCGGGGCGACGACACACGGCACGGCACTTGGCCAGCCTCACGGATGCCCACTCGGCAGCTCTTTGGATCCCGCTCTGCGCCATGAAACGCCTGGCCACCCACACCCTCCGAGAACTCCGTAGATCTACCACCGTGACCATCAAACCCAGAGCAGCCACGCCAGCCGCGCGCCGGGGTGCGACGTGCAAATTCAGGGGCTCCCAGCGACGTGCTGTGCTCATAGCCGTCCAGTATGCCAAACAGCAACCTCCACGTCAAGCCACATCGTACATGAAGTCTACAAGCGCTTGCCGCGTCTCTTCAGACATCTTCAGCGATCGATCGTTTAAAGCTGCACTTAGCTCGTCCTGGGTGTTCGGTGAAAACCCGGACACATCCAGACAGATGAATCCAAACGGTAATTTCCAATATAAAGACTTTAAGATGCTCTCTTCTCTGCCCGGGTACAGCAGACAGGACACCGTCTCCTGCCACAGGGGACTGCAAATAACAGTCAAGTAACTGGCACATGTCTGCACCCGCAGTCACCCGCCTGATGTGTCAAGCTTCTGGAAGATCTGATCCAGTACCGCCAGCTGATCCGAGCCCAGGCCTTCCTGAGCAGCAAGGCTGGGGGCCACTAGTCACTGTCATGGCCGTCCAAAACCCACAGGTGTCCTCAACGAAGAAGTCCATCCACTCCTCCTTCGTGTAGCCATCTTCCTCATGCACGAAATGTGCTGCGAGTCTGTGAGCACTGCTCGGCTTCAGAGGCATTTTTTGAGGACACGTCTACAAGGGGCCTCTTGTGGTTTGTCTCGATCTCTGCACGATTGCAACCTCTACTCTCGTCCAGTCGTGGTTTGCAACCAAGATGCGGCCTGTGCCTCGCCAGCACCTGCGGAAGCCGCTTCATCCCCAGCTGGCTTGCTGTCCTTGTGCTGGAGATACTTGCTGACGGTCCGAAATTAAAACGTGCCGACCCCACAGCAACGACGCCCATGCTCCAAGGTGCACATGAACGATGAGTCTGGAGTCTGGATAGGGGGAAGATACGGCCGGAGTATTGCACTGAAAGACATCCCTGTTTGCAAGTGTGGCACCTGCCCATGCTGCACAATTGCTTCTGCTGGCGGCAGCTGTTCCTGCAAGTGGAAGCTAGGCACTGAAGAACCGAATGTTTTGCCCTCGCCCTGCAGAGTGGTCATCGGACAAACATCGCGCGTGATCAGGCATGGAGCGGGAACTACGACATCGTGCGGTCAGAGCCCAGAAGCCGAAAGCTCCAACTACCTCCAAAGCAATGAGGAGAGCCTCCTGCTGCGGCTGCGGCGGCTGCTGCGGCTGTGTTCTGGTCGCTGATGGCTGGGGCTGGGGCTCCTCAAGCTATCCCGAGGCTCGGGAGTTCAAGAAAGGGAGGCTTCTTGACATTGACCGGGCTTTACAAACCGCTAACCGCCGCAATGCCGTTGCGCCGCTGTCACAAGAATCACGTCCCTGATGCCCTCTCTATCCCTCTCTCACACTTCACTGCATCAGTACACGACGACAACTTGTGGCAAGGAAAAAGTGACCAAAGCGATTTGTTGGCCCTTGTTCCTTTGTTAACACCCGGAGTGGTACCGCAGGGTGGCACCGGGACTGAGTTCAAGATACTGATCATTGACCTGTGGCTCAATCAAACGCCTCAACCCAGGGAATAGCCCCAAGTGCTCTGCCCCTGTCCTTCCATTCCACCTCAGGCCGGTGCAAGGTGGAGGATGCAGAGGGCTGTGGCAAAGCCGTTGCCTGGCAGGGTTGGGAGGCAGAATCTGTCCTACACTAAATTTGTTGGCACGAATCTGGAGATGCTGTCATCGCACAGCCCATATAACTAATAACCCTCGAGAAGAATGGGTTAGAGAGCGGGGACTTCACCTGTCTAATCACGACTGCTTTCGAACCTGGCCGAACCAGTTGGCGATTCCCTTGAAAACGAAAGAGTATCATCGACAAAACCTTGAGAACGCCTCAGTTCGAGTTGGTGGCAGTTGTGCTGGCGGCGGCATAAGCTGCCTGAGCTCGGCGTGTAATTATCCCGCTGTTGGAGACTCATCATCGGTCTTCGAAGCAGATTGCCCATGCACATCAAACTATGTGTAGGAGCTCTTCTGCTCGGAGGGATTTTACGAGTCCCTACGATGTAGAATTTAGGACATGCGACACGATATGCTTGATGAGCAATTGCTCCGCATTCCGTAAGCCCATGCAGCTCAGCAGCCGCGACGCCGCGAGTGACTGTCCAGCAGCCGAAGCCTTTGGCGTTGTCACACACGGGGTTCAGGCTCTGCGCCCGGCAGAAGTCTTTTGTGGGCCAGTGCCATGGACTCGTCACGTGCAGTCGTGCTTTCAGAGCATTGAAGGGCGTGCGTAGGGCGGGCCTCCATGTCTTGAAGCCGTTCACGATGTGCTGCAGCCTCCGAGGCTGCTCGGGCTTGTGGAGGGCGGGCAATGTCGCTGCAGCAGCAGAATTCGACCACACATGCCACTTCAGCGGCAGTGGCGTGAGGTATCGTGGCAAAAAGTATCTGACACTGTGCGGTACGACCCTGACTTTCTTTCCTTAACTCCATTGAAGCTTGCAGTGTCAGAAGTCCGGACTGCTGTTGATCAACCGGAGCTCACAATGGAATCATAGTCCTGAAGCCGACCAGGCTGCCCAAAAAGTTACAGCTGCTGCGCCTCGGCACGATGTGCCTTTTCCTCCTCCTCTGCCACACGGCGCTCCTCACCAGGATCGCACAGCACCACAATTACGACAGCTGCGACGGGCGTTGCGGACGCTGCAAACCCCACACGATGCTATACGAGCTTGCAGAAAGTAATAATCCAGACCCCCCAGACCAGAAGGGCATCCATCAAAGCAAAAACGTAACCATGGCGCACTCTGTGCAGGATGCATGTTGCCCCCGAGGAGTCCCAATGAGTACTGTGCTGACGTAGTGAGCCGTGGGCAACTTGGTTCGGCTTTCACTGGCTCTCAGCACTCTGAGTCATACTCGGGCTGGCACCTCGCGGTGCCGCTGTGCTGTGGCTTCGAAGTCCTCAGCCTGCATGGTGGCTGTGGAGAGAAGAGTACGCTGCCACTTACCATTGCTTCGAGACTCTGCACGGATTTTCAGGCATTGCCTTACCTGTTTCTGCACGTACGGGGGCGGCAGCGGCAGAGGGGGCAGGCCGGGACGAGCTTAACTGCCTTGTCTGGTCATCGGCTGTATCCGCTAGAATTCCTCCACTAGTACAGTAGTAAACGGCCGAACCCGAGCTGCAATCAGAATCACGAGAAAATCATACCACACCTGAAACCTGAAAGCTTCGCACCTCCGACAGCGCAATTTCGATTTCAGCCTGCCGTGCAAAGAAGGGAGAGGTCTGTGCACCCCTTCGACTGCTTCAATGCTTCAAGTGCCGGTACTCGTTTTTTTCTGCTCTTGCGAATACAACCAGGCACGCCTACAGGTAAAGCCAGAGCTGCCGCTGCCAGAACAACATGATCCCCCTCAGAGTCTCAAAGCTGTGAGCCTGGAGACGCTCATCCGTCTCTGCTGCCTCCGCCCGTTCGGCGCCCAACTCCTGCCTCAGGCGCACCTCAAGACGACGACCCCCGAACCCCAAAGTTCTCTCAGGCACTGTAGAAGTAGGAACCAGCATTGGGATTTTGAAGGGCGCACGGGCTTGGGGAGTTCAGCCGCACTTGCATCGTTGGTCTTAGGATTGGTGCTCCGGGCGGTTCTTTCGGACATTCTCAGATACGAGTAGCAGATAGCAGCAACAGCTCGGGAAATGCTTTCAGGCCCCCAAGTGAATTGATCTTCCTGGCCCACGGCTGAAAGGGAATCGCCCCAGGAATCATCGGCAAGAGCATGACATGCGAGGTGCGCAGTGCAATCTAGATGCCTGGCTCTCCTCACTCGCCCCAAGCTCAGCCACAAGGCTCCGGTCGAGGGCCGTTGCTTGCCCCAGCTCGGCTTCGAACCTCCCGGTTCAATGATGGGGCGGCTGAGCGGCGAGGTCAGGATGTACGGCATCAACATTCAGGTGTGACTCATGACTTCAGCTTTCAGTGTGGAGCATCCCCTCTGTGGCATGTCCATGTCCTTGGCTTGGGCTGCTGCTCGGGAACACTCAAAGTCAACCGTTCTCGCTGCGTGGGAATGACAGTCAGATGATTTGTCGCATAGGCTCCACAGGCCACGTAAACCAACCGATGTAGCCCCGTTGACTTTCAAATCGTCAACTCCCCTGCGCCTGCTGTGCAGAACGACCTCCTGCCTGAAGTCATCAGATGACATGTTCAAAGCGCAAGAAGATCGTGGCACCAAAACTTCTGGCTTGCTTGGGCCTGCGTGAAAGGAAAACAGAGGCGGAGTCGAAGTTTGAAAGCCGCCTCACACCGAGACCCCCCCTCTCCCGATACACTCTCGGCCAAGCTGCTGCCGGAGGCGGCTCTCCGAGATCATTGCCTCTTGCAGCAGCTGGCTCTGCAAACCGAGGACCTCGAGGGAGGGAGCGCTAGGATGCTGAAAATGAGGTTCCGGGAGTGCGTGGCGGTGGTGATGAATGAGGAGAGGTCAGCGATGGAGATGGCAAAAGGACGCCTCACGACCTTTACGACATTCAGACCGAGAGCTAGGATGAGGACGAGACCAGTACTGGGCAGTGACAGAAATGACCGGGAGAAGAAGAGCGACGTGACAGAATAAATGCACCGACACCGTTGTGACCGTGACAACAACCCTCGTGGTACTTAATAAGAGAGAGAGAGAGAGAGAGAGAGAGAGAAGAAGAAGAAGAAGAAGAAGAAGAAGAAGAAGAAGAAGAAGAAGAAGAAGACAATGTGTGCCTCAGGTTCACTAGTAGCTGGCCATGATGCCAAAACTGTGTTCGGGGGCCTCATCGGCATGTATTCACTTTAGCAATCACAGAAAGGTCATAATTATTGCAGCTGCCATGAGAACATCAGCAAATTTCTCGACACAATACCGCTACTCTCATAACTACTGCTAAGACTCCTCAAAATCGTGCTTATGATTGCTGACTGCTGTGCTTGGGGGACAGGGACCGAGACACCTCGCGCTCCAAGGCCTCGCCACGGTCTTGGCCGGCAAATAGGGCCCTTTCCTCGCATGCGAAACAATGAGCAAGCATTTAGTCAGAGCATATGCCTACGGTAATAGCCCTGCCACTGGGTATAGTTCCTTTTGCGGGACCAGGAAAGCTTCTCAAGTCGCCAGCCCACGACAGAAACGGAAATCTGCGAAGTTCAGTCGTGCTTCCGCTGCACGGAGAGCGGATTCGAGGTGCTCCACGCGGCTGCTGGCCTCGAATTTGTCACCGTCAGCTTTATCGTTTCTGCACCGGAACGCGCAGCCAAGGAGCATGCTTCGAGAAGGTGTACAGCCGTGACGAAAGAGATTGAAGCTCCTGGAAGTCCTCAAGGAGAAGGCAGTCTTCGTGCCCTGACTCCCCACTCCGTGCCCAGCTCTGAGGTCCTCCTCTTTCCTGCGGAGCTGTCGCTTGATGTTCTCGAACTCGGCATTCTTGATTTCCTGCCAAGCCTGGAATGCCTCGCGACGCTGCAAGATTTCGGAGAATATGCAGGGGCAGACCCCCTGAAAAGAACTCGATGCTGCGTACTCTAAGTCTTGACGTGGCTGCCAAAAAAACCTAATCGAAGCCACAAGTATGCCACGGTGAGGCTCTACCTGTGCCTGGGACTCCCAAATCACCGAGACCCGATCACGAGCAGTACTGTACTGGTAGTAGTCGTGACGAAGAAATCACGGAAATAAAACCACATAGCAAAGGCAATTAAAAAAACTGCAAATCGGCACCTTTCCCCTCAAACCCCCATCCCAGCACTCCCCCGGCTCACCTTCCGCAGGGTGTCCGAGCCCACACCGTACACTCGTTGTGCAGCTGCTGCCCTCGCCTTCCTTTGCCGAAGCACCTTCCAACACGTGCCGAAAAAACACTACTCGATCTGACGCTAACAAACCCTTTCTCGCTTAATGGTGCGCGCAGCGCGTCAACTGTCTTTTGCGGGGGCCCCTTGAATCCGCTGCAAGCTTTCAGCCCTTGCGTGCTGCTCCTTGCGCATGTCAGGTCCTTGTGCAGGAAACCCTTGCTTGCTGAGATTCTCTTCCACGAAAGCCATTCGCGAGCTCAAGGCTACGATGTAAAGGATGTTGTGCGGAAAGGTACCATTCTTGGCAGAAGAGTCCATAAGATTGGCCAGTAAGCCTCCAATAGTGTTAGCATGGTAGAGGGTTTCATAATGAAATCAACGACTTTCAGAAGATTCCATTCATGATAGCTGGGATCCTTTGTCCAGAACGATAGCTTTGATCCAGTTTCACTCCTTTGCAAACAATGGCGGATCCGCTCTCCGAGTGCATGTAAAAAGCTGGCTCATGCCACATGCCGTGGTCGTTTCGCAATGCGGACCCATAATCAGAGCTGTTGAAGCAGTTGGCGTTGACCGTGGTGTGGGTTTGGGGGCCATGTTGCTAAGGACTGTCACACCAAAGGGGTGGGGGTTTGGTAGAAGTTGGAGGTTGCCCCACTTGGAGGTTGCCCCTCGTGCGCGCCTTCCGCGCTGATTGTGGTCAAAAATTCATTTTGGCTGCTTCGGGATCTGTGTGTTACTACTAGTTGTACTGGCACTACGACTTGTACTCGTAGTACTTGTAGGAACAATTATTGTACTGGGGCTCAGCGGAAGGACCCAGAGTGGAACTCGATATCCTAATGCCTTCAAGGTGACATGTCGGGAATGCCCCGTGTTCCCGCTTATCCCGCTTTCTGGAGTCCACCATAGAGCTTGCCCAACTGTTGAAACAGGGACCAAGCTTCTACAGGAGCTTTAACTGACCGAAGAAGTGGATTGACTTCGCCAAACAACGGACTACAAGCAATTCGTCAACATGAAGTCTTAAGATCTCAAGATCTGCTTTCGCACACCTGTGTTACGCATAGGCTTTTACAGCACGTGGTCTCAAATCTTGCTTGCGTGCAACTGTTGCTTCCACGCGCTCTCATTCGTTTATGCCGCCCCTAGTCTGGCCAGCTCTTGGAAGGTTTGTATCTCAAAACAACTCAAGAGACTCATGAGACTCTGAACGGCTGACTTGCCTCGCATTACAACCCTTCTACCCCACAATTCCTCGAAACCCAATGCAAATGACTCACGATGAGTATCGTGCAGATCCAGAAAGCGACCTTCGTTGCAGAAATTAGTGCTTTGGAAATTTTTCTCGATCACAATAACCTGCATGTGCCCTAGTCTCTCGGGTTCGGGTGGGCCACCAGCGCTGCCCAGGCAGACACGAGCGGCTTCAGGAAGTCGACGCCAGCCTTCCGCTGGAAGCGATCGCTGAGGCACAGATCGGTTGCAACAGCCGCGCAAGTGCCCACTGCGGCCCAGCCCAGCCTTTCCCATCGACTCCGAAAGTTTCAGCGTGGCTGCAGCCCTGGCAAGGCGCCCCTGATTGCAAGGTGAGGTCACATGGCAGCAACTGCTACTAGTACGGTGCAGCTTGGCCAGTTCGGCAAAACTCAACGATCAGGGCTGCCTTCGACTTGGCAACTTTCTCCATACACTTCCAAAGTCAAACCCACCCCAACTGTTCAGATAACTTCAAGCCTTGAGGCATCAGTTTGCGTTTGTTTCCTGGTTCAGGACCTCTGGCCCATCGCAAGTACCAGTAGCCGGAGTTAGCGAGCAGACCGTGGCTCTTTTCCCGTGTCTCTCTGGGCCTGGAGCGTTGAGTCCCGCTCGTCTCGGCTGATTCGTGCGACGTCGAGCCAAGCCCACAGGACCTCGGCCAGTCGGCCCACTGCAAGTAAGGAGGCCAGGCGCAGTCCCAACATCACAGGCCCCAACTCCTGCAGGCAGAAACTTCCTCCAAGCTGCCCAACTGCCCCAGAAGTCCAGCTCCATGGCACAGGCGCGGTCCACCTGCACCTGGTGGAACGAAAGAGCCGCCAACCACAGCTCGGCACCGCTTCAACGTTCGTGCTCTGGTTTCCCGACCAGCTCCTTTCAACAGCCGTTTCACCGCCCGCGTGCACTTCCGTGCCTTCAGCCACTCACAGCGCCGCGAAGCCTGGGCAGTCGCCACGCTTAGAAGTATGAGGAAGCTTCTCTCTGTCCCACAAAAGCCTGAGGTCCCGCCCCGGACCCCCCCAGCCTTGAGGCACTTGGCGCGAGCATTCTCCAGCTCCAGCTTGGTCTCATCCAAACGGTCAAGGGCATTGTTGTGCTTCACCTTGCTGAATAATTGCCCAACGGGCTACAAGGTGAGGCTAAGACTGCACGACTTCGACCCCATGCGTTGGACATCGGCAGGCCGGCTGAAAATGCAGATTTCGGCGACTGAGGCTGTAGGGAATACAAAGCCTCTGCACACTACACCGGGTGGATGTTGGTAATTTCGCAAAAGCTACTATCTTTGCTGACGGGCCACCATGACCAGCACGTCAAACCAGGCCTTGAAGACCTGTGGGGGAGGTCGATGGGAGGGGCTGAGGGGTTCAATCTCAAGGCGGCCCCGAGGCACCTCCCTGAGCCGCCGTAGCCGGGACTTCTCCATCTCCTCTCGCTTCGCTCTCTGTGATTCTCAACATGCTTCTGCTGGGGATCCGGGGTTCCGTTTGCAAGGGTTGGCTTGCCGTGGAAGGGCGCGCACTCACAAAAAAAAGCCTTGCCACCAAACGGTCAGCCTAGGCATCGGGCGCTTGAACCAAGACATGACATGTCTGGCATCTGGTCCTTGGCGGCAACAAAGTTGTGCCAACGAGTGAGCAGAAACTTCATCGCAATCCTTCATAGCTGCGGGAGTCGGATGTGGGGTCGCGGAACATGCATTTGCTTTCGGCTTAGGAAGAGAATGGACAGGAAGTTCGTGGACTCCAAGCTTGCAGATCTATGTGGAGAAGTGTGTGTGTGTGTGTATTCATATACCTGTACATATACACACACATACTCGCGCTCATGTACAGCTAGTGTATGTGTATTACATACACATCCAAGACCTCTCCCTGCCGATCTACCTACCAACATACATGCATGCATACCGACAGACAGACGGACGGACAGAAAGACAGACCTACCTTCCCACCTACCTCTACCTACCCACGTATATGCCTAGCTACCTAGACCTACATGCCTGCATAACTACTCCATACCTACGTACATACCTATAGCATACATGCACACATACATACCTACGTACGTACGCACACACATGGTCACGCGCATATAAATACATACAAACAGACACACGTACACACACGCTCTTCTTCTTCAGGGCATGAGGGGTCCTCTCTCTCCACTTCACTTCACTTTACAGGGGAAGAGTTCGCAGTGCGAACCCGCGCCAAGGCGCCCCCTTCCCCGTCTGTGCGTTGGAAGAGGCTTTGGGGCGCTCGAAGATAGGGTCTTATCCCCCGTCGGTTGGTACAGCAGGTAGTGTGTGCATGGTAATGAACCAACCCTCCCCGAACTTTATCCCTCGTCCCGGCCTCATCACTGCGCTCTCTATAGCCCAATCCTTGGCCCCTCACCAGGCACATTCCCCCTGCTAAAACAGCGGCTGGAGAATGGTTCCCCCGCCTTGGTAGCTGAAGCAACAAAAGAACAAAAAACCGCACAGGTCACGAATGCAGGCGAGTTCCACATCTTGTCAGCAACATCGGAAGTTTCATGCTGGTGGCGAACTGTTCAAGTTGCGCCCCCAATCAAGAGCAGGAATGAATTGGTCAAAGAATCCCATTAAAGATGCAGAGTGTGCGACCGTAGTGCAGATAAAGAGGGGCGAAGTTCTCTCTTTCTCTCTCTCTCTCTCTCTCTCTCTCTCTCTCCCTCTCCCTTTGCCATTCTCCCCCTCACCGATCTGTAACTACTTATCGTATCATATATACACAAGGAGAGGATCGAAAATGATCACCCGCGCGCCTTGTGTCGGTAAGCATGGCCATTATCAGGAGGCTGCGGCCGATCTTGCCGAAGGCTCTATGGAACCTTCTCAGACAGATTCAACAACGACGAGCCTAGGCAACTCGGAGTGTAAGATGCCAGGTGGCCCCAGGTCGGAACGGAGCCGGGAGGTGGCGAGTTGTAGACCCGTGGCTGAGAGTAAGGACCACCTGGGCTGGCTCTGTGGGTACAGTACTGTCGTGGCTGGGCAGGAACAGATAGTCTAGAGATCAGTCAAATTTTCTGAAGCAGTCGTAGTGTTGAGACAAACACTGTTTGCTTGTGTGTGTGTGTGTGCTCGTGCCTGATTCCGGCCTGATGGTGTGCGCAGTCTTGATAGTTCAATCGCGGAAGTGGGAGCTGAAATCCATAAGGTGCCTGCTCGTCTCTACCCCATGCATAATGCCACGTGCTTTGACTCTTAATCAAGGTCTCGCTAACAGTGACTTCGAGGTTGCTGCATCTAATCCGTAAGGCTGTCAGATTCCGGATGACGAATGCGCGTTGCAGGCATCTAGAGTCTGGTGCCAAGACCAAGACCTGCTGGGCAGCTAAGCAAACAGAAACGTCCAACTCTGTCCAGGGCACGCAGCGAAGATAACCCCCACCTTGTCAGGGTAGACTCTGTCGGAAGCTCTTCTGTGCGCTGTGAATGAAAATCAGCTGCTCGGGTGCTGTATGACTTACAGACATGTGGAAATCTCTAGACTCTAGACATTCGCCCTGCTAGATTCTAGCAGCTAGCACTTCCAAACGACCACCCGATGCTCCGAGCTGCCATGAAGGGGTGATGCCCAGGCCTCAGATCCACAGGGCAGGCTTCCTATGGCTTCCTTTGCCAGCCTGGACTCCGACTCGACTGAGACCTGAGACCACTGCTGCAGCTCATCCAGATCTTGCGCCGCCACGATCTGCGCATCCCCTGCGCCGTCGAAGAGAACTTTGCAAACACCTGCATCCAGGGACTCGGGAAACTGTGGCAAAGGTGCTGGGCTTTTAAGCACTTGTGACTTGTGCAGGAACGCAGCTACAAGTAACAAGAGCGGAGATCAGCTGAGCCATGGGAGGCCGTGGGTTTACTCACACCGAGGTCTCCTTCAGGCGGCCAGGAGTCCGACTTCTGACTGCTGCGGCCACAAACTGCGACATCTGCGAAGGCACCTCTGTCCGTGCAGGACAGGAATGCCCCACTTTGCCCGTGTGCACGAACCTCGGTTGCTCTGACCTCTTCGACGTGATTCTGTCGAAAAGGATTTGCTTTTTGCTTTTCGATCTGTGGATACAATAGTTTGCACCTAACACTGAAACCCACCTGCTCCCTCCGTTGTCCTGCATTCCAAGCCACGCGCTGCCCCCGAACAAGGCTCCCAGCATCGGCTACCGGTCGGTAGGCGGAGACCAGCCTCAGTTGGGAAAACACAAAAAGTTCCACAAGTGCACACACTCAGTATATGACATAGTACAGATCGCATACAAGTTGATAAGGATGACAATGTTCTCCCAACTGCAACCCAGCCACCCATGTAGCGCACCAAGCAACGCCCAGACCTGAGATGCCAGCTCTCCCCGAAGAGATCAGGAGATGCAGAGAAAGTGTGCGCCAAGCATGCGCAAAGCAGAGCATGGGGAAAGCGGAAAGCTGAGCTCCGAATCCGGAAATCCTGCATGCCAAGGGACAGCTTGCGCTCGGCCCCACTTTCCAAGGTAGCGCCTGCCCTCTCCCGGCTCACACCGTCTCATGTTCAGACTTGAGAATCGGTCCAGTACAAGGCAGACAGTGATTTGAAGACTGGTGGGCTGCACACGAACAGCGGCATTGCTCGCCTTGCGTTCTCCTCGCGCTTCCGCCGTTTCCAAAGCCTGGCCAACGAGCGAAAAAGGAAGCAATTCAAACCTAGAGGCCTGCAGCATGTCATAGTGGCATGGCCTTTCACAGAACAGCTTACTGGACCGACTTGCGACGCGACAAATGCCAATACTTGATCTCCTTGAAGTTGGCGCGAAATGGTCTACCCACGCAGCAACCTGTTCCTTTACAGATCCAGGGCATGCACCTCGACTGTCTTGCGGCCTTCTGCCAGCCTCGCGTAAAAGCAGAAAGCAAGAAATGGATCGCACAGCAATGGTTGCACAGGGTTCCTGGAGCCCTGCTTGCGCTAAATCCGACGAGCCTTGGAAGGGCCCTTCCAGGTCGAGGTCGAAGAGACCGTGCCCTCTTCCTTTGCACCAAGGCCCAACGGCTAGAGCTTGCAGCTTGGACTGTACGTGTCTCTCCGATGAGCGGTTCAGCGTAGTCTGCAACCATGCATCCGCCGGTGGGCCGCACGTCAGACTCCTGCAACGCAAACATTGCGTCATTCGACTCGCAGTGATCACGTTGCTGCCATCATCTCGCAGCAGCAGAAGCACGGTCGATATATAACAAATCTTACAATAATAACTTAGTCGAGTCAATCTCGTCGGGCACGGATATCTTGAGGCAACGAAAGCTGGAGCTTCAGCCACTCATGCGCAAGCACTCTCACGACGCTCTTTTCTACCGGAAGGCACTCACGGCTAAAGAAGGTTTGAGACTCAAGGGATCCGCTGCGAGAAAGAGCTTTCAGAGCAATTGGTTCACCGAACAGAAGGCACGCTAAAGCTGATCTTTCACACTGGGGAAATTTTCTTTTCGGTGTACCAACGACTCACTCAACTCGACAAGTTGCACTGTGGGATTTCTCAACCATTTGATGAAGCTGTCACGCAAGGCTACAGAGTGCTTGGTCAGAACATCAGCATGCATCAAGGTGGTCGGAACCCAGTGAACCTGTTCAGGACTGATGTAATCCTGTATCGAACGAATCGATATGGTCGTCCGTTTCTCGGACGTTGCAGGATTGTCTGCGATCACCGAGTCGTACAGGCTTTTGCAGTCTGTGATCTGCAGCTGCTGTAGCATCCCCTTTGTTTTAAGCTGTTCAGGCGTCACTTTGTGGCCACCCAGGAGCTCGGACAAGAAGCAGTTGCAGAACGTGCACCGGTCCACGCACTCGTCCATCGCGTTGGCTTCAGAAGCCAAAGTGGACCGCGTCACTCGTGGACTTCTCGAGCTTCTCCAGTCCACGATGGTTGCGCGAGCAACCTTGTCTTTGCACTCGGGACCAGCGAGTAGCACTATGACACCCATCTGGCTTTTCCCACCTGGCGCGTTTGCCCAGCTGGAGTCACCATAGCCGATGACGTGAGTCGCGTAGTTGAGGCTCACCCCCTGGAAGGTCAGGCCGTCCTCAGGAGTGGTCTTCATGTAGTCGATGCACTCGTAGAGCACCTTGAGCTGCTGTGGGCCATTGTCTTGACCCAAGTTGCTCAAAGAAACTGAAGCGCAGATGTCTGGACGGGTGCTTCCGCCTAGCCACTGCAAGCTTCCCGCGCAGCTTCTGTACTCCTTGAACTCCTCACTGGTCAGGTGACCTGCTTGGTCAAGGCGTCCTCTCTGAAGCTTTCCGGGGGTGAGCTCGTTGATGAAGGCCTTCTGCGTGACCTTGATCTTGAACTCTCCCTTCTCGCAGATAAGCTTCACCTCTTTGCCTTTGAAGACAAACTCACCATCGTCGAGCAAGTTGGTTTGTCCCCAAGTGAACATGCCGGAGAGCTCGTCGAAGGCGTAGTCCTCGCGGTAGGCAACCAAAAAGTCGTCTACGTGGAACAGGAGGATGACCAAAAGATCTCCCACGTCGTCAAGCTTGTAGTACACGGTGTGGTCTAGGCGATGTCGTTTGAAGTTCGCCTCCAAAAGCTTGGACACGATGTGGTTGATCCATGTCCGAGGTGCGTTACACAAACCGTAGAGGTTCCCCACGATCTCGTACAAGTCGTGCAGAAAGGTTTGGGCCATCTTCTGAATGTCGTCGCGGGGCGGTCTCATGTAGATCGGCATAGTCCTTGCCTGTGGTTGGCCCTGCAAGAAAGCCGTGGACACATCACCACACCAGAGTTTCCAGGATTTCTTGTTTCTCTGGAGTCTTCTGTTGTAACCTGAGCAGGCGATCTCGTAGATCAGTAGCTCTGCCAGGCGTGTGGGAGTGGGGCTAGAACGGTCCAAAAGGCCTAAGTCAGGGTCGTGGCAACCCTGGATCACAGTCCTGCATTTGGCCTTGATCTCCGGTCCAGCTCCACGGTTCTTATCGCGGTAGGCGTTCCTCGATGGCATGATTCGACGCCTCATTCGTGGATCAGCTCGAATCCTTTGTGCTTCATCTGCAGGCACTGGGCGTATTGACCCCCAGGATGTCCATGAAGCAAACTCCTTCTTGTTCGCCTGCACGTAGAGATCGATGACGTTGGAGGGAAAATCCGATATGATCTTTCTCCACGGTATCTCTCTGTCGATCGCCTTGCGCTCCTGCCTGGAGAGGGTATCCAAAGGCTTGGTCCCTTCGTCATCCGACGAGTCGGAAGAGACCTCGGTCTCCTCTAACTTTGCTGCTGCACATCGAAAGGCTGTGCAAGGTTGTCCATCACAGTACTCAGGAGAGCCATCCCAGCCCATCTCGGGACCATAGATCTCCATGAGGTTGTCGAGGATGAAGCTTGTGAGGAGCGCGGCGTGGTAGCCCTTGTGCTTGTTCTTCGGCAGCTCGCGTGCAGGAAGTGCTTCGTGAGGTCTTTTGGCGGGAAGTTCGGGAAGAGGTCCTTCTTCAGTGCCTGTGGCCTCCATTGCTGCAGAGGGTTCTTCTGCAGCTGTTATTCCTGCCTGACTTTGACTCGGCTGAGCTTCCAAAGTGGTCAGCTCAGAAGTAAGCCTGTCGTCTTGAGAGGCTTCGAATTCTGCGGATCCCAGCGGTTCTGCTGAAAACGGAAAGTCGGGTGAAAACGGAAACTCCGACGCAGCTGGTGTTCCTGGTAGTGGAGAAGGAACAGGTGGTCGTCGTTGAGGTTCGGAGGTTGGTGGTGTAGCAGGTGTTGGCACTTTCGCTGCAGGTTCGTCTTCTGCAGCTGTAGCTTGTAGTCGTTTGACTGCTTCACGTCGCCGTGGAGTTGGGGGAAGTCGTGGTGTAGAAGGTTGGCTTGGCGTCGGCGGTTGAAGTTGATGTTGTCGTGGAGTTGGAGGCAAGGAAGTAGTTCTGCCTCTTGACCTGGAGCGTGCTTGGCCTCCTGGTCTCGCCTGATGCTCATCGCCAAGCTGCCAGATGTTTTGCTGCTGGTAGCGAGGAGAGAAGATGTTGACGTTGCCACCATTTGCGGCCTGCTCTCCTTGGACTTCGGTCGTATTTTCTTCAAGAGGCAGTGTCAAAGCATCTGCCTGAGGTGGTGCTTGTGGTACTTCAGGTTCCGGTTGTGGTCGAGGAGCCCCAGGAGGTAGTTCGTATTGTCCCGGCTCGTTTTGTTGAGCAGCTTGTGGTTCTGAAAGTTGGTCGGGAAGCGCTTGGACAACAGGCTCAAGGGGTTCATCAGGAGGTGGTCCGGCTTCGCGAGCATCATACCAAAGACCATCTCGCAATAGCTTGCCTGAATCCTTGAGCATCTTGATGTCGGTAGGGCTTGGCGTCCAAGCTTCAATCCCGATAGCTGGACGAAGCTGCTCATGTGTCACCTGCACGAGTGACCCGCCGCTCTGTACCCAGGCGTTCTTATCGTCTTTCACAACCAGACGGCCAAGTATATAGCCGCCTCGCTTCCTTCCACGGGCTTTCAGATTCCATCTCCAGTAGGCCACCATGGAGCCAGGCAAGAGCTCGTTGACCCTAGCCCGTGAAGTAGCCGTTTTCCGAAGCAAAGCCCTCCGAATCACCGCAGAAGCTGACATCTCCGATACTGCCTGACACGCTTGAGAACGAAGTTGTTCTGTGAGGAGGTGGTAGTCGGAGGTTGCGAGCGCGGCCGAGTCGGAAAGAAGATCACCTGGGAGTCTGGGCAGTTTGCCGAAAACTGCTTGCATGCTGCTGCGGCCTCGCGTGTGTATGCTGGAGTTCACTGCCCATACGGCTGCACTGATGCACAAGTCGAGCTGATCTCTGTTGGTGACCCCGTTCTGATCTATGAGCCGCTCTAAAACTGACCTGAAAATGGCATTTCGTCTCTCGATGGCGCCGATTTGATGATGCCCATCTGCTGGTACTGTGTTCAGCAGCACACCGCTTTCTTGTAGGTGTTGTTGAAAAGCTCCCTCAAAGGCACCGTCGGCATCTACAGTCATGAAGAGAGGGTAGCCATATGGTCGTAACCAGAGCCTGTCAAACTCATTCAAGACCAATTGTGGTTCCCTGGAGGTCAGGATTGCAGCCTGGTACAGTTTCGTAGCTAAGCATGTCACGCCAAGCAGAGCATGATTGGTTGAAGACAGGTCCCGAACATAGAAGAGATCGGCCTGAAGTTGTTCAGCAAACTGGCCCACAAACTCAGGAACTGAAGCAGGTCGTGGTTTCAAAGGACCACGCGCTCGCTCACACGTGCCGCACTTCAAGTGCTCTAGAGCTGTCAACACCGCGGCATTAATGGTGCCGTGCGCCGCTAACAGTCTCACCAGCTCTTGTCTCGGAGGATGTCCAGCATTGCAGTGCAGCCTTGCCACAGCTGACCGTACCTCTTTGGGAATGGTCTCAGGCAGGCCAGGGAAACTCACATCAGTCCGCAGGCCTGGCACGTGGACATCGGGATTGTCACTTGTTACCGGCTGCTGGGACTTATCATCCTCTGCCATGCCATAAAAGAACACTGCAATGCGAACTGGGGTTTCAAAGCGTAAGCGTGGCTGCCGAACTTCATTGAGATCCTCAGACTCTACAAGCAGCTGGCCGTTGTTTAAGATCATGGCAGCACCTCTGTGAGAAAACGGTACATCGGCAGGCATCCTTCTGGTGACTGGTTGCGCATACACTTGTGCCCTAGTCAGCTCCCAAGGAACTAACTGCTTCAGTTGACGCATCTCCTTGGAATCTTCACTCAAATAGAAGTATCTGCTTCTGCCCAAGCGCTTTTCAAGACTCTCAAGGAAACTCATCCATTCTTCGGGCGCATCAACTGGAGGAGCGTACCACACATCATGAGGGGGTTCATCGAACTTCCACGGACACATCATGCGAACTTCATTGTGAATGCACTGCAGCAGAAAATCAGCCATGTTGCACTCACGTTCACCCTGAACTTGCAGAAGACACCGACAGTTTGTCACAAAGGAACTGTTGCCGGCCTCGTTGTGCACGTGCTTCTGCTTGAAGGGGCTCGCCTTGCCGGTTTCAGGGAGCTCAAGGATTTGCACCAGGACACCCGTCACATCATCATGAAGGTCGGGGTTGAAGTCGACTATGAACCTACCGCTCTGGATCACTTGTAGCTCGCAACACTTTTGTATGGCAATCTTGACTTGCGCAGGCTGTCTTGCTGCACTGTGCACATAGAGCACGCGTGGTTTGACCTGGGAGAGGATCTGCAACAGAAGCTCGGGAGACTTATCCAGCTCAAGGCCCTGAAGGTTCACTAAGGAGAGCGCATAGGTTTCTGCCTTTGAAGCCAGACTGTGTTTAAGACGCCCTGCTGCAGCATTATTCTCCCAAAACACTTCAAGAAGATCGGCTCTATGATTCAGGTGGAGGTCGCCAGGCCATTGGTTATAGACTTCCACCTCTTTGCCCAAAAGCTGAAGCGTCTTGTCAAAATTGTGCACCGCCCTCTTCCATTGGCCCTTCTTGAGCGGTGCTGGGCCACTCCCTCGGATCAGGGATCCATCACCAGGTCCCAATCGTAGCCCGCCTGATCGCTGTCGCTGTCCTCGATCACCACGGTCTCCGTGGCCGGCGTCCCATGGTACCCGAAGGCTGAAGTCGCCGAAGTTGGCTGAGGTCGCATCTTGGCGGAGGCCCCCAGCGCCGTCGAAGAGGAAGCCGTTCCTGGCGTCCACGAGTGATCCAGGACCGTCTCCGCCGAAGGCAAGGGCAGCACATGCGACTTGGATGATGGATGATAAAGCCATCCAGGGGTGACACCATCGGCGCCGACGCCCCATTTCCACCTGCATAGGCAATCCTCGCATGTCGTGAAGCGGCCCTGGGCATTGCCGTGGCGCTTCATACGAGTATGTGGGCAGGTGGTCGGCGGATTCACTGGCACCGGCTTGGGCTTGTTCTTGCTTGATGGCTCCTTTCCCACTCCAGCGGCGAGGCTTCCCTGAACTTGCTTCCCCAGGCCGATCCTCGTTGCTCGGAGGGTGGTTGACATCACCAGCACCGTCATCTGCCTGATGCCTCTCATGACGCGCCGCCAGTTCACGAGCCATCTCGGAGGAGCGGCGAGCATCTTGAACGGCAATCAGAGTGCTCTCTTGGGCTTGTGGTGCTGCGGTTTCACATGGCCTGTTCACTGTGCACTTCCTAGAGTCACACAAGAACTCGTAATCATGCACATCCATCTGCTCCCAATCGAACGCAACATCGGCAGGATACTCAGAGTTCTTCAAACACAAATGGCCTTGTACCAGGAAGAGGTCCACGGTGCAGTCGAGCAGCCCGATGTAGGCCTTTTGTTTGGCCAAGTCGAGAATGACATTGAGCTTCTTAAGCAGACGCAGGCTGGCTAAGAAAGGTATGTCGAGACCGTCCAAGACCGATGTTCCCAGAGCAATCAAAGGATGATTTGCTTCAAAAGCAACTGGAAAATACATGCAGGTAGTTGATATCTGTGGGGCCCCCGCACCGAATTTGAAGGCCTCGCGGCGGTTGGAGAACAAGGCCTCCAAGCCAAAGCTTTGTAGAAGTGCTTGCTGGCTATCGCACCACGCTCGGCTGCAGCATGTGCGTTGGCATGCCGTGTCGACCACACAGTATCCCTGCATCTCGCTAGCAATGGTCATGCAATCAAACTCTGCACTCTGGAAAACGACAAGGGAGCGGTGCACCTCGAGGTCGCAATCGTCTTGGCCTTGCGGGAGGTGTTGCTGATGGTCGAATGCATACAGAACTTCATGACCCCCGGCATGCCGAACGGAGAAAACCTTTTGTGCACTGGTGCCGCCCCTCTTGTCATTCACACTTGTGGTGTTGCCCTTGCCGCCTTTGCCAGCATCTCCCTTGGTCTTGCCCTTGGCACTTATCGGGCACTCAGGGTCGCCCGTCCAATGGCCGATTTGGCCACAAGCCGAGCAAGCCGAAGTGCGCTTGCGTTCTTCCACGCTTTTGCGTGGAGCACCTCTGTACTTTCGCCCCTGAGTCATGCTTTGTAGCTTCTTGGAGGTAACCGTCAGAACTTGCATAAGCTCTTGGATGGTGCTCTCGGTATCGTCGCCCATGTCCGGTATGAGCTCCTCGCCTTCGTCCTCGGCACCGTCTTGGTTGTCGTTCGCGTCCTCCTCGCCGTCGTCGTCCTCGGGGATCACTTCGAGGTGATCGTCCTCTAGGTTTGCCTGGTCGTCTTCTGCCTCGGCCACCCAGGCTCGCCTCATTGATCCGGTCGAAGGAGAAGAAGAAGATGAGCCGGAGGGAGCCGAAGTCGAGGATGAGGCTCCTTTGTTGCCCTTGCCTTTGCCTTTTGGTGGCCTTTGGTTCATATCTTGGCCGCCAGGGTGTCCTTGCACAAATGGTGGTGGCTTGTGGTCCGGGTACTGGAGCACCAGGGCGTTCTTCACCTCGTCGAAGTGGAGGGATTGGTTGGTGCCCACCAAAACCATCCTCTGCTGCTCCAGCGTCAACTTGGCGCGATCCAACAGCCGACTGCCTCTGCTCTCCGAGTCGTAAGTCAAGGTCACGTTGATGCCTATGCTGAGCAGGGCCTTTTCGGCACGATGGTACCTGTTGACATACGATCGCATGCCCTCACCATTGAACCTGCTAACTGTCTCAAAGTCTGCCAGGAACTTTCTCTTAAGGTACACCTGCTTGGCCTGCAAGGGTCCGCGAAGCTGCTCCATCAAGAAAGCTATGCCATCCTTAGCGTAGAGCTTGGCGAGGTCAATGTGCTCGAGCTCCTCTTCTGCCTCGCCACTCAAGCTGCAATACAGCGTGAGAGCGGCCTCGGCCTCAGACATATACGGCTTGACCTGCAATTGCCAAATGCCCACCTTGCGCTCAAACTTCGAGAATGCTCTCAAATCATCTTTGCTGTATTGCCACTTTGGGGGAGCAGGTGGTGTTCCCCCTCGCCATCGGACCCCACGCTCGGGTCCTTTGAGAGAAGACCACGATGCCTCCTCGCCGTCCGACTTGGTGCCCCTGAGGATTTTGCGCAGCTGCTTGACCGAATCCAAGCTGATGCCTTCGCCCTCGGTCATCGCTTTGTCGCTCTGCTCGGCTGCTTGCTTCTTGGCTCGGCGTTGCCTTCTGCTAAGTTTACCAGGCCTGTCACCTGCCTCGCTGGGTGTGACGCACGGGTCCAGAGTAGGAGTCTCGCTCTCGGCTGTCTCGCGCATCTCGTGCCAAAAGTCGTCTCCTGGTGGTCCTGGCGGTCCGGTTCTGGTACGGGGCAAAGGTCTTAAAGCCGGCCTGGTCCTGGTAGCAGCCGAAGAAGAAGCCGAAGGCGACGAGCGGGGTGAAGTGGATGCCGAAGAACTCCTGTCGTTAGGTTGGTAGGTCCATGTGCCGTGTTCTGTCTCCTCCCTAGCGGGCTGAGACGTATCGTAAATCTGGTCTGATCCGCACAGCGCACAGAACCAATTGTCCCTCATTCTGTCCCAGCGGCATTCCGTACTATGGCACGCCCTGCACATCCAGATGGGTCCTTGGTCGAACCATTGTCCCAGGTCTTGTGCTCCGACTCCGCGGTCCTCATGTTGAGCTGCTCTGGGAAATCCGGGAAAACTAGGAAACTGGAAGGCTGCAGGAAAAGGACGGGAAGGCATCCAGCCGCCATGGCCAGGTTCACGAGGATCAACTCTGGGATTACCGCCGCCACCATAGATGAAGAAGGCAGGTCTGGCTTCTTCGGGCTGGGTTCCATCTGCTCGAGGATCCTCGGAAGCATTGCCGGGCATCTCTAAGAAGTCAAAGAGGTCGTCCGGCCCGTCGTGAGGCGGAGGCGTCAGCCGAGGGGCATCCATACCTCCCGGCACTGCGCAGCTGCCCTGGATCGTCAGCTCCGCTGCCAACTTGAGGCAACGAAAGCTGGAGCTTCAGCCACTCATGCGCAAGCACTCTCACGACGCTCTTTTCTACCGGAAGGCACTCACGGCTAAAGAAGGTTTGAGACTCAAGGGATCCGCTGCGAGAAAGAGCTTTCAGAGCAATTGGTTCACCGAACAGAAGGCACGCTAAAGCTGATCTTTCACAGGATAAAGCTAGCTGGGCAAGCACGTGCTCCGTGTATCAACGCCGCGGTTCACAGCTTCCAGATGCAGTCCTCCGGCACTGCTTCAGCTATAGCTATACCTTGCAAGATTCATCCGGTGCACGCTCGAATTTGTCATGAACGGGTTAACGTGCAGAGACATGTCCTTGTTCATCTCAGCCAAGGAGCTCGGAATTGCAACGCCTTTGGCCGCCAAACTCGGGATATCTCGCCTCGCCAAACGGAAGACCGAAGGCTCGGCCCCTGTTTCTAGGCTTGGGTATCGGGTGCTGCATCCTCACATTGGCCTGGAGGGTTGGGGAATCGGCGGAGGCGCTGCCGGACCCTCAGTCGAACACACCAGATAGAGGCTAGGATGCTCACGAAGCTACACGAGAAAACCTGCAGCATATCTTCGGCTGCTTCGGTAAAGACACGGTAGAGAAGAAATTGCTGTGGTGCTGCTTTCCACGCATGGCTGGCTGACAACCAGCATGTGCAAGCTAGCACTCAAACTGAGAATGCAGTGCCGCGGGGCGGGAATCAGCGCCGGTGGCCTGCAGTGTTTTTCAAACTCCGCGTACCGAAATTGTGGCAGCGTTCGGTTTTAGTTTCGTGTGGGACATGTGCGAGTCAAGCAGCCATCAACTCTGAATCTCCTTTCCATCTCAGGCATCTGCAGGCTCTGTGCAAGACCCTGGGTCATCCTTGGCCTGATGGGGATCCCTCAACCGGACTTTGCAGACGAGAAGCTTCCGAAAGCTTAGCTGCCCGGCGGCCTCTGAGGGTTTCAGAACAAGGCCCATGCAAGAAACCGGCCGTGTCATCCAGCTACAGTCCGGCAAACTCGGGCTGTTCCAGTGCCAACCCAAATGGAATTCCGGTGTCCAGATCTGCCCGGGCACCGGCTTCGTCTCTGCAGGGGACGGTGCCGGGTCGGCTGCAACGGATGAAGCCTGGCAGAGCGTATTCAACAGCCACCTAGTTTTTGGTACATCGTTGGCTGCCCACTCTTACCGGTGCGGTGCGGCAACACACCACGTGAAGTAAAAATTTAGCAGATCGCACGCGATTTGTTTGAGGGCGTTGGAGTTGGGTTGCAGTACAAGCCACATAGCGCTTACTCTGGTGCTCGTGGCCTGGATTGGAACTTCTACGGCACCATACTGTGGTCCTGTCTTAATGCTTTTCGTCTCAACGCTGCCTTGTAAGTAGCGGTGAAGATTGCCAGACATCAAAAATTCCGGCTTCTGGCATTTAGCCTGCCGAAATGCCGAAACAGGACCTTGCAGCAGCTCTGCCCCACCTCGCCCTCGCTTCCAGACCAAGCCGCTGACAACTCCTGGCAGACTGACCGGAACCCTTTGCTCACGAGCTCTTTCAGGAGTGCAAGCCTGCTTCGGGCTGTGATGACAAGCATAGCACTATTGCAGGATCTACGTGCAGACTCCTTCCAGAGCTCAACGTTCCGGTCAGCCAGATTCCGCACACGGCCCGCCAAAGATTGGCTCGAGGAATAGCCAAACCTCGACATGATCCGTCGGGGCCTAGCGCCTAGCTGGGAGATGCTCGGCATGTGCCCCATCACTGATTGCACTAGATGACACTAGGTGATGTAATGCATACTTGCAAGGTTGTTGCTGCCAAAAGTCGCATCCAAGGTTTCTGCTATGGCCAAGACGGCCGCAGGCGCAGCCGTGGCCTCAAGAAGGTGGACAGCTCTCTTAGGGAAGCGAGACGGAACAAAAAAGGGACACTCCGGGCGCCCAGACGGTCACTTGGCCCGAGTCCGTCAGCTCCGCTCTCAAAGGCTCTGCAAGGGCAGAGCTCCTTTGCCACGGAGGCTGTACGAGTGGGGGCGGCTCGGAGTTGCTATCAAGGTTTTGGATGGAGGGTCTTAGGCGAAGGTCTGCAAGGAATTGATAATCTTGATCTGTTGCGAGCGATTCTCAGTGGAATTCCTCTCTTCCAAAACTTCTGGATTTATAGCCCCGGCTGTGTGCATGGCTTTTCAGTGAAGAGAGAGCGGAAGTAATGTTGCACGACGCCGAGAATCAGGAGCTGCTCGCGGCGGTGGGCTGCTCGCCTGGGGGCCAAAGCGAGGGGCTCAGACGTGTGCGGGCGCAACGCTTGGCTCAGGCCGGCGGGTTCCGCTCAAGGCTCGCACTTTCGTCTTCTGGGGCCCAGGCAGCAGCTCCTGGCGAGCCCATGTGGCCTTGTCTTCTCTGCAGTTCTGCTGTTCTTGTCATCTCCCGCAGCCAGCTACCTGCTAATCCGGCCCTTGGCAAAAAAAACAAAAAAAACACACAGCCACGTCTCCGAGCCACCTCCCCGAGTTTCTTCAGCAGCTCCTTGCGTCGGACCAAAGCACCAGCAAAGGACCTTAGCTCCGTGGAAAGCGAGGCCTGATCACATCCGGGGTACCTACACACTCACAGATGATTCGCTGGGAAGCTCTCAGACATCAGCGCTGCTTCATCATTCTTCCATGCAGAAAGTCAACATCAAGCAGCACTGAACTGACCCCCAGCACCCCAAGGTTCTCGAGGATGATGGTCCGATAGCCGTGATACCAAGAAATCTGTGCAGGGTCGTGATAGACAGAGGCACAGACATAAAGGGGAAGGGCAAGCAAAAGCACGCGGTTCCACTGCCCAGGCACAATGCCAGATCTGTGGCTGTGTGCGGAGCAAGCTGGGCGGCCTTCACCTTAGGGCTCTGCAGACTCTACGATTTCTATTGCAGTGGTGCTGTTTGTGCCACAAAGGTTGATGGTCGAGGAACCAGAAGCCTTGCTCCTCATTCCAGCTGAAAACCGGTATGCTGCAACCGGCCGGACAATGAGAATCTAGAACTCGACGAGGCGCTGCATCGCGCTTCAAGGCTTCCAGGTGGTCCCTCAGCTGGCCGAATTCTTCGGCAGAGTGCCTCGGCTGAGATGCCGACGAAGGTGTCAAGTCTGGGCAGGTAACTACAACCAGAAGTCAAGAAGTCTTCTCATACTTCTTGTACACGGACGGCTAGCTATAACTCATCAAAGACCAATCCCGGCACAGACGGGAGCTAACAATGAACACTTTCCAAGCCAGCTGGATAACTAGCGAGCAACAGACCATGTCTGTCTGCATACATACACACACACACACACACACACACACACACACACGCACGCACAGGCCCTGATAACCTCGTTCGGAGCCATGCTTTTCATCCGGGCTGCAGCTGCTCACTCCTTGCACGGGGGGCCAAGAGACTCACAGACGGTGGCTACACGAATCTGAAAGAATGAGAGGAAAAGGACAGCGAGGGTCGGTTCCAATTGAGGGGCAATTCTGGACCTGAAACCTCGAAGAGCGGATCGAAGAGCGTAGAGCGGATCTTTCAGAGTCAGCTGAGGAGCCGCCGAGCCCTTTTTCCCTCGACTGCGTCTCCTCAGCTGCTCGAGAGCTAGGCGTCGCTGCACCGCAGCATGTCGCGCAGCGAGTAAGGCGCTCGCGGTGGCCTTGCAATGGCATCCGGGCATCGAATACAGAAGCAACGGGCTTGATTACTGAGCCACGATAACAGGCTTGAAACTGAAAAGCAACCATACCTCGTCATGCCCCTGAAAGACGAAACTCTTGTAAATAAGTTTGGTGGTAAAGTTGTGCTAGCGGCCCCTCAGCTGCAGCACAATCTTCACTTTCCAGCACTTTTCACAGCGTTGGATTTGTACGTCCAGCCCAAGTCAAGGTCAGGGAGGGTTCTTGTTGTCGTGCCTCGGAACGCTGTGCGCTGGCAGAAGTAGAGCCGCCGTGCAAGTCCCCCGTACGCCGGGCCTCCTGTGACGCTACGCAAGGCTCATGACTGCGGGACAGCAGATTCGTCGGGGCAGTCAGCCGTACTCAAAATTCCCGAGTTGCGCTGTTCAGCTACTGCTTGAACTCACAACCCTCACACTGCGATCCCGCAGATGCACAGCGGAGAATGCAGCCAAGCCCCAAGGCCGTGATTGACTACTTTGTCGTAGTAGCACTGAATAACTGTAAGGAATAATTTCGGTTCGTTGAGACGACACCGCCGGACGCCGTTGGCAGAGATGCCTTGGTCCGCTCACGGCCCAGGAACAGCAGAAGCTCGTCCTCTGCATGTTTTGCAGATTTAAAGATCCAGACTTATCCCTTCGCAGCGGTTCTCAACTGAAGACCCACTGCAGGGTCCCAGATGTTTTCTCTAGATTGTGGCCGTGTTACATTTCTTATTATTACAAGGCTACCAGCTACAGTTACAGTTACCAGCGGTGAAGGAGCTGTCGCAGCTACTCCTGGCGCCGGGCCTCTCCTAAGCCAAGTTCCAACGGGCGCTGGCGGAACTGCTGCCTCGAACGCTGCGGCCAGGTTTCGAGATCTTAGATTCTTAGCCCTGAAACCAGACGCGCCTGAAATGCAACGTCCCTCAAAACCCCGTAACCCGCAAAAGTGTCTGCGAATAGTTGGTGGGCCTCATTTTTGGTCCGTTTCAAACCATCGAGCGCAGCAGGCACGTGCATTAAAGAATCTACATTGAAGGCTCCCGTGCCGTCTCCCTTCCGCCCCTGAGCCTCTCTGTCACCGCAGCCTCTTGCCTGAAGGCGGCTGGTGGATGCTGGATGCTGGTGGATTCTCAGGCACTCTGTTCCCCAATTTGACTCGAGCAGCCTCCAGGGTGGCATTTACTTCAAGGCGCACTGCAGAAACCCGGAACTTCGGAAGGCTCCGATGGCTCATTGCCCGGGCCGAAACCTGAAACGAAGATCCAAAACTGAGCTGCGTGCAGGTCGGCCAACAGGGAGCGAACTTCTTGGAGCTGTGCCTTGCAAGAGGCTGCTTGTGTTCGCACATGTGGTGGAGGGTTCGAGAATCTGGGTCTTTTGAGGAATGATGTCTCCCTGCCTGTGTGTGAGAATTAGTGCACGATAAACTGCCTGTCCTGCCCCGACATGCGAGAGCCTGCTGATTGGGTGCCGAGTACCTCCTCTCCTCGCCTAAACATGCCCAGACAGCAAGCATCTTCGAAGCAGCCTTCTGAAGCTCAGCTGTGGTGGATGCCACAGTATCTTGAGGATCTGCCACTTCCACGCTCACCTGAAACGCAGAAGTTGGCAAAGGAATACAGATGGTCGAACTGCAAGCTGCGAATTGCCTCCTCCGGGGGCAGAGACGGCAGCGACGGCAACTGGCAGCAATGGCGATGAAAATCTCAGATGTCCCTTCGTGGCCGTGTGTCTTGCGTTTGATGAAAGGCTGACATGTCTTGACAGTATACCTGTGTGCGGCGCCTGCTGCGTTCTATGGTCGCCTGCAATCGCTATGAAACAGATACGGCAAGATCTGCAGTCAAGAAAAGCAATGTGTGTGTGTGTGTGGCTTAGGCTCTATATGCGTGTCTTGAAAGATACGACCCGGCTGAAAAGTAATCGCCGAGTGCACAACCTCTCCATGCTCAAGCCAAGCCTGGTGGGGCTCACAGTGGTGGCCTTTTGAAACCGCAGTACCTGCACCTTTCAGCGGCCTTCCCTGAGCGATCAAGTTACCTGGTATCCTCGATTCTCGTGCACTGTGCGCAGCTATGCCTGGATCTGTCGCGCACTGGTCAGGAAGGAATCCAAGCCATCCAGGTGCGTCCTGGCACACAAGCTCAGCAGAAGATCTGGACAGCATGACGCACCACATCTTCTCAAAGCGGCCGTTGATGTTGTGGAGCTAATGTTCCTCCATGCACGGTCCTCAGCAGCTCCCTGGACAGAGATGAGAGGTTCTCCGTCGACTTATCCATCCGCGGCGAGGGAAGTCGGAGCCATTGCAGGCGACCGAGCTCGCAGCATGAATGCGCGGGCAAGGTTGATATGAATTGTGTGAGTCGAACTTGAACCGACTAGATTACACTTGGGCTGTTTCAGCACCTTCGATGACTTCCATCAATTGCACGTTCGATTGTTTGCGACGTTGATCGGGAGTGATCGAACACCGGCAAATCCAATGACACCGACGTGACGGGCTAAGTCGCAACTGCGGCCTTCTTTGCCCTGTACTGTCTATCGAAGGGAAAGAAAAGCTCAGATGCCGACTGCATGTTCGGAACGCCTCCCGCCGCAAAAGTGGGAGATGTGATGCACTGGCCCTTGGGGCAATTCCTCAGTCTTCGAGTCTTCCATTTAGGTCATGTCTGACATATTCATCTCCCAAACCCTGCGTTAGTGTTGCATCCTGAGCCCGCAGGCCTCGCATGAAAAGACAACACTTTCTGAAGTCCCTCACCGGGCGAGCCGATCTGCACTGAACTTTCGGAAGCTCAGTGGCTCCAGGAGAGCCGAGTAGTCGGAGATGGTCCACTCGACCTCTCTCACCTGCGGATGGGGGGCTGGGGGGGCTTACGCTTCATTCCCAAAAATGCTGGCTGCAAGTCTGAGTTCTGCAACTACATGGATAATTGAGCCTTGCACGAATGTGACCACACGAGCTGCACGGAAACGATGCAACCCCGAGCGGCCGCTCGGCAACAAAGCAAGCTTCACGGTGCTCAGTCAACGGTTGTACCATGAAAACCAACTGCGGGGTCCCTGACGACACAGAACACGGAGCTAGTTGCATCTTCGACCGGCAGCGTGCTACTGCTACTGCTGTCTTTACAATATTTGGGGACTCAATGCTGTTCTCCAAAACAGGTGCAACATGCGTGACTCGAGCGATACTGTAGCTCTTCTGGAAGCGTTATGGAAGTTATGAATGTGAATGACTGCAAGTCTGAAGTTTGTCGGATGTACGGTGTACAAGAACTCTCTCGCTGCAACTCACGAGACCATCAAACTCCAAGCGCCTGGACGTTCTCCAGCAGGGCTAAGCGAGTTTCCAGGGCACATGCCTCGCGGCTCTCGGAATAGGTGCACATGATCTAAGAATTCTAAGACTTAAACATGATCGGGCTCAAATCCCTAGAGGCACCCACTCGAGCGACAAAGCCGAAGCGGATGATATAGCGTGCCAGTGCTTCAATGACGAAAGAAGACTGCTGATGAAAAAATGACGTGACTGATCCGAGTGAACGATGAATATGCAAACCAGCATCAGCTTGAGATGAATTACCCCGTGCTATGCATACATTACAAGTTACAACTATGTGTTCCCGCCCGTGAAATGCATGCTCACCTTCGAGATGAAGATGCTTGGAAGGTGCGTCCTCATCGTTGTTTCCCGCGGTTTTTCGCCGCTACGAGTTGAGCAACTGGTCATGTGGGTTACTTCTCGTAAGACTTGTATATCGGTAACCTATATGCCGTCGCGATGAGTAAGGCCATCTGTCATGCTACCATGGACCATGGTTGCAAGCCTTGCTGGTGCCGTGCGTCGCGATCATGTGATGATCGTATGTTATCGGTTGAATTCTTACCGGGTCAGCCAGCTTCTTCTTGCAGACTTACCACTACCATGACTGACCATGAATTGACCTTGTGCTCGTTGCTGTTTTGTCGGCTAGCAGGGGCGTTGATGTACTTCCCGTCAGAGTATGGTGCCTGCTCTTGTCGTTGCAGTGTCAGCTGTAGGTTTATGCTTTGGTGTGACTAGTGCTGTCTCATTGCGCTCTTGAAGCATTCATTGCTGTTGTTGTTGGTGCCTCGACTCGCACGCCCCGGCATGCCCTGGCAAAAAAACGCTCGCAAACCGAGGCCCAAGCGCGGTCGTAGCGCGTGCCGGCCTGTTTGGCCTGTGGCAATGCCCGAAAAGTTTGCGTTCACGTGAGTGTGAGGCTGCGCATGGCTGCGCAAAAGCAGACGAAGCTCAGCAGACGAAACCTTATAAAGCTGAGCTTCAAACATCCAATATGTTCCCATGCCATGTCTTGCCGCCTCGGCCACCCTCCGCTGGAGTGGCACCTTGGCTTCGCGCAGCTCTGCCAGCGCTGCCTCGACACAGGTGGCAGCCAGGACAGGAAGGACTTCAGTGCTTGCTTTTCACCAGGTCAGTTCAGATCCTTAATTGGTCTTATGGCTGGCCATGGCATGCGGCTTGCGCCATGTTTGCATGTCTTCGCATGCCTTCGTACGCTAGCGAAACTGTCGCGAAGGCCTGGAGGGCTGGAAGAGTGGCTGACAGCTCCTCACCACGAGTTCACGCGCTCTCTGAAGCAGAGCAGATCTTCGAGGAAAGTCCTCGAGTCGGCGCTGCTCGTCAGGGCTCCTGCAGGCTCACCACTCTGCACAACTCTCCACCGGCCCTGTCACTCCCAAAACATGGATGGGGGAAAAAGTACTGCGTTGAAAGAGACACACGCGCAGCTGTGCGAGAGGGTTGTAATTTCAAGGCCAACAGCAAACCACTGCGTTGGAATTTGCAATGGACCGGGACACGCCGGGTCCCAACATCTCAAGGCCAACATAAGGCCGGCCGGTTCGAGAAGAACAGTGAAATCAACGCCATCTGACAGTGGTTTAGGCAGGATGGTTTGCGATCAAGATGGTTGTCACGATGCTGGACCGCAGGATGTGGAGTCGTGGTGGTGGATGGCGCAATGTGTGATTGTCTCCTAACTTGTACTACAGTTTACTTTAATCTGCTTTAGCGCAGTGGGCAGAGCTAGCGCCCCCGAAAATGGCGCGTGGTTTCGTGACGTTTCGTGCTCGCTCCCTCGCGTGTTCGGTCGAAGGGAAGGCGCTGTGCGTGTGGTGCTGCTACGACTCGTCATCGGAATTGACAACCTTCTCGGTGGACCGGCATGCCCGCATCTTCATGAAAGCGCGATGCATGGTTAAATTTCGACACGTGGGCGTAGCAACCGGCTGACCAGGACTGGCTAGGACCGCTAGGAAAGGTTGAACTTACAATCGTCTCTGGTTTTCCGACATATGTTCCGAAGAAGCTCTCTCTCTCTCTCTCTCTCTCTCTCTCTCTCTCTCGGTCCTTGCAGCGGGGCCGCTCTTTGCAACAGGCCGCCTCGCAAGGTGGTTGGTTTCTGAAGTTGTCATGCAGACTCACAGACGAAGGTTGCACGTTATCACTTGAAGAAGTCTCCTCTTGCACATCTCGGCCTTGCAACAGTGGCCAGCACACCGCATGGTGCAACAAGAGACGGGTGTCACTTCTGTCAATCGCTGGAGACGACGCCTTGTGGCACGGCCCCCGCGCATTATGCCATGGCATCGATGACCAGTTCAAGGATGGGACTGCGACATGATCGGCAAGGGCCAGTGTGTCGCTGGGGAAACAGAACCATGGAGCAGGAAGCTAGCAGCTAGACAGACCTGATGTGCCGCAGACTCTGAAAATCGAACCTTGCAGACACAAACATACGACATCATACCACACGACACTGGAGTAAAGGTTGGCGCGGATGATTCCGAGCGAAAGCAAAGAAGGCCTGACCCGGTTCCTTGAGTCTCTCGTAACCCCAGTCCTGACCCTCCGGGCTGCCGTTGCATGAAAAGCCGCGGCACTTGGGACAGCGAGCATTTCTTCGTGCAACGCCGCACGACGCATGACTCAATAAGGCGCCACGAACCCTGAATCCCTTAGACAACCATAGGTTATCTGGTCTCGTCCTGGAGAAACAAGCTGCAACTAGTTGGACCCGGGGTGACTGAAACTTCTACCTAACTACGTGCACATTGGCACCATATTTTTTGCGTCAGGGCTCCACAGGTGCTTCACACGAGCACGTCCAGCACCGTGAAGTTCACCTGCCAAACAAACGCAGGCTCCTAGAATCCAACCTTGCATCGCCGCTCATCTCAGCTCCCGAAACCGAAGCTCGCAGCGCTGCGAGAACCTCGAGCTGCCCTTTGTAGCAGTGGTGTTGGCCGCACTGCTTTGTGCCTGGTAGAACAGGTGGGAAGGGCTTGGGTTTCGTTTGCCCAGGTTCCCGTGCACAAACACACAACAGTCCGGCAGAATAAGCCCAAGGCCTGTTTTGGAGGAACACCAACCCGGCAAAGGCTTAATGAGACACCTGGGCTCGCCTCCGAGTCCAGGTAGCGCTTCATCATCAGCATGTAGGCCGCGCACCTTTCAGCAATCGAACATTTTGGGAGGCACTGCACAGCTTCGATGAGTCCTCACGTCCGTGCCGTCACTCAAACCCAAATTGAGCAAATCCCCAAGATCCCCTCCACGAACTGAAGCTGCATCTTTGGGCCGCCCGGCGTATTGGCCAAGGGGCCAGCCTTGCATCCCGCTCTGTGGAGTCATTGTTGCTTGGTGTGCTGAGGCTGTCAGCAGGCTTGAAAGGTCATGGCGCGAGGATCATGAAACGGGCTCTACAATAGAGACATCTTCGGCAACGGCCTGGCCAGAGCTGCCACTCCGAGAGGAATCGAGCTGAATCTAGCTACCAGCCCACAGCAAATATCTTTCAGCTACCGGTACACAAGTTCAGAAGGGCAGCCGAATATCTCGGAATATCAGCCTAGTGGCTATATTGAGCGAGCGATTGTCCGGGTCGTCCGGGATTTCTCGGATTCCAATCTTGGTACCGGTCAGCATCTGCACCTGCGGCATTGCTACCAATGCGGACAGCACTCTGCTTGATGCGAGAACGTAGCTGTGACAAGTAGCCCCAAATAGCCTCGGAAAAGCAGCGGCCTGAAACTGCCCCAAATTATCTTCCAGTAACACCGAAATTGATCTGTGGTGAGAATTTGGGTTGAGCCTTCAAAGGTGATCCAGCACAAACCGCGCCTGCCGACCCACATCCACATGAATCACATGACATGCTTCCATCTTCTAACGTTGGAGATCCCCGAAGCCAAAGCACAAGCACTGAGACCCCACGCAGAAACTCTCCCTGCAAGGCCTCTTTGGTCCCGGAGCCCCCGCGCCCAATCAGCCCACCAACCTGGGATCGAAGCTTCCTTGCCGAGCACTCGAGGCTCCTCTTTTTCGAAGGAACCGCCATCACGCACCCTAGAAGCCTTGTTGAAGTTTTTGTGCAGCTACCTGTTAGGCAACAGAAACTACAAAGGCACACAATCGCGAAGTTACATTCTCAACAAGGCCCCGTTCTGACCGGAGCGGCTAGGCGGTTTGGCACCACGCAGCTCAACGCGAAGCCTCGGGAGTCCTTCGCAAGCAGAGGGTGGAAGAATCCAAAGGGCAGGAACGCAATTGTCACGAGTGACAACATTAGATTGGTGAAGCAAGTTCAGGCAAGGCAGGAAACTTTAAGCTGCAGGTTTTGCACCCTTGTCCTCCATCACGTACGGAGGCATGCTCTGTGCAACCTGCCACGAAACAGCTCGAGCTAGACTTCTGCACGACTTCACAAATCTCGAAACGAAGCTATTGATGCCGCGGACCTTCTAGGGACAGTCGGAAGTCCAGAACCGTGGCGCCACGACTTGAGCCCAGCCTGCATCATCGTGGCGATTCCCGGGTTCGCTAAGGCCTGGCCTGCCAGGTGCGCCGCAAGAGTGCAGAAGCAATGACCCGAAAGCCTTGAGCGAAGAGCTCTTGACCCTCAAGCCTACAGCTCAGACAGCCCTTGCCTCAGCTGTGAGTCTCGGAATCTTGTAGCGAGACACCTGCCTCCCAAGCCAAGGAGTGAAGGCTGTAGCTGCAGCGACGACGCCAGACCGGCCATGGCCTGACATCTGAGGGGGAGCCAGTCGACCCGACAGAAAAGTGCCGAACCGGGCGCCTGTGTGATGCATCCTGTTGAAGCAGCCCACGTGCTGTACCTGCAGCCGGGGCCCAGGCAGGGCTCAGGGCAGGTTGGACATAGCCCAAACGCTGGGGCCCAAGGCCATGCTTCCGAGCTGAGCAGCTGGATCTGTCGGTTCACCTTGGAAAGAACGGGGGCGCCTTGGGGCGGCAGGGGGCTTTGGGAAGGCTTTGGGACTGTGGCCCTTTCACTTCCAACTAAAGGAACTAGAACTAGAGCTCAAGCCTGAAGAATCCCGGCCCGTAGAGCAGCCCGCATCGGAAAGTGTCAGGGAGGACAGGCCAGGACACTTCGGCGATGACCGTTTGCAGTGCCTGAAACCAGCAGGGAGGAGCACGCACTCTTTCTGCATCCCAGAAGTCGCCTCTCCCCCCCGAAAGCCCCGGCCTCTCCTCTCCTCCCCTCCTCCCCTCCTCCCTGCATCCCTCCACGCGCGCTTGCGGCTCCCGGCCTCCTCGGGGCCCGCGACGGTGACCATCTGCTCGGCTCCGGGCCCGGTGCCGCCCACGGCTTCTCAGCGAGAGCGGGAGCAAATTTGCGGGAGACGTGTGTTCGGCATCAAAAGCGGCAAGTCCTCAGAACGGGAATGCGTCCTCAGAACTCAGAATCCGAATCCTTCTAGGTTTCCAGACATCAGCACTTTGCCGACTCTCCCTGACCGATTGACCGATGCTCCGCCTCCAATGCTGATCTTCGCGCCGCTGGTCTCGCGCATCTGCTTGATGGCCGCCCCGCCCTTGCCTTGGGATGCAGTCAGCCACAGTCACGAGCTCACTCCCTCCCACTCTGTGGATTCGGGCGCGATTCGCACACTGGGGGCATTCCGATTGTTCGTCTGTCTGAGAGGTCCGGGAATAGTTTGAGCTCCGGACCAGGATGTCTCATAACAACGCAGAAGCCTATGAGGTCGTACAAACCCTTCAACTGAGCAGCAATATCGTTGTAGACTTGGGCTCACCAAACCGGTTTCGCAGCAACCACGTCTGTATAGCCCTGTAATGTAACTACCTCAAACGGAAGCCAGCTGGCGATGCCCGAAAACCTACACCCATTGCTTCCAAATGCTCAAACATCCTCAAACCCTGAACTGCAGGCTAAGAAATACTACAGTTACTACAGATGATTGAATCACGATTCCCGAATCACAGTGCGCGAGTCGGGGCCACCGCTCCAATCGAGCTGTTGCCAGTGCGATGACTTGTCAAACCAACACCAGATTCTTCCCAACTCCGCTTGTGGCCCGCACCGATGATGCCACCGACGGCCGCTTTGGGTACCTGACAGCTGTGACCGCTGTCATGAGGTGTCGGGCCTGCAGAATATACTAAAGTGAACAGATACACAGACAGATAGACAGACAGACCGTCGGGCAGGTAGAGACAGACATATTTTATACATAGGTGGATGGGTACACAGGTACATGGGTACATAGGTACACATGTAGACGCGTCGATAGGTAGACAGGTAGATAATTAAGCCGATAGGTAGATGGATGGATAGACTGGTAGACAGCTCTTGGAGTGGGTTCCGGCTTCGTGGTGCCTGACTCCGGCCCGGCTCGGACTACCTGCGAGGAGACTAGGACTGGTGGGGGCTCTGTTGACTCGAAGGATCTCGAACTGTCGAGGACTGCCATGAACACAAACTTGCTCCGGGCGCACCAGGGTCCTCATCTTCAGCTCCCCATCGGAGCCACACGCCTGCCATCCGGTGCGCGGGATGCGAGTGGAACAATGCAACCGCGCAACACAACATGTCACTGTCTGGGGCACACGCAGAGGGAGAGGACATCGGCACTCCGGGCACAAGCACATGCGAAGTGAAGACCATTTCCAAATGCGCGAGTTGCCGCCTCCGAGGCGCCACTGGTCTTCACAAGCTCACTTAGCTTTTCGATGATCTGCCTCGCCACCTGACACCAGGATGAACCAGGAAGAGCGCCGTTTCTTGGCAGTCTGACTTCTGTCCC
The DNA here is from genome assembly GCA_905221615.1 of Symbiodinium sp. CCMP2592. NCBI lineage: Eukaryota > Dinophyceae > Suessiales > Symbiodiniaceae > Symbiodinium > Symbiodinium sp. CCMP2592. The sequence continues at coordinate 1,070,531 of CAJNDT010000546.1, forward strand.
TCTCCCTCTGCTCATCTGCCGGGTCTCCTCGTTCAACTCCTCCTCCGAGTTGGCCTGACTCAGCCCAAGGCTCAAGAACGACCTGTTTCCTTGCATCCAAAGAGTCAACTGCCGGTGCATCAAACGAAGACTTTGAGACTTTTTGAGGCCCTTCACATGTCTACGAGCCGCCTGCGCGGTGAGAACGCGGCAGTCGGTACTTGGAAAGACCTCGGTGCCAAGATGTGTTGCAGAGCAGGCAAATTGCTTGGACGTCATTACTTCATACATAAACTTCTGCCATATGAACACCGAACCTTCTAGTCTAGGGCAGATCCTGCACGACACTTCGCAAGAAGATGCTGCCAGTATAGTCTCCTGAACCCAGGCCGGCACCTGTCCCTTGTCCGTCAGTGCCAGCTTCGCATTGCAATCTGGGACATTCGGAGAATGGGAATGAAGGAGCAACTGTTCTCGGCGGCATTCAGTGACTGCATCAGATACAAGGTGGGAACTTGAATCTCGTAAGCCCGTCTCGTCTCGTCTCCCAGCTGTGGTTGCGGCTCGTGCGAATTTGCGTGATCACGGCGCCACCCTTGCCTTGGTTTGCACATCTCTCCCGCGCTCAAGCTTGGGTGTGATGGAGGGGTAATTCAGGCAGGGAGTGGAAGCTCGGTTTCGGTGACTTTGAATGAACAGACTACCTCGACCGAACACGGCTTCCCGCTACACACTGAGATCCAGGCCGATGATGGCTGAAGCCAGAGCATCACCGGCTAGGAACTTCATGACATGCCTTACTTGGACTTGGGACTCTGCTCGATCAAACCGGCTGAACAGCGTTCTTCTAGAAGTCCATTGCATGTGGAAGCTCCGAAGTGCCATTCAAAGTCCAGCCGTGACCCTCTTCGCCAAGGCACGTCATGGACACGTTGGTGGTTCCGGAGCTCTTGCGTGGGCCTGGCATCTGGCGTTTCTGTCTAGGGGATTTTGCAAGGATCCGTCTTTGAGACGGACGATTTTGGCTGTGTGCCTAGGTAGACATGGGATGGAGATCACCAGCTGCTGACCCGGTCATGGAGAAAGGGATATCCATACTCCAATTCTCGGCAATCTCTGTCGGAAGCTGCTGAAGTGCTTGCCCCTTCATGAACACACGAGTTGGGATCTCCAGGTGATGTCAAATAAAACTGTTCCTCAATCACTCCGCGGGATTAAAGCCAACTTGCTAACGTCTTAGCCGCTCATCGGAGCCGGTGCCAGGGCACTCCGCTTAATGCCCGTTTGAAGTATTCTCGGAAAGACGGAAAGCCTGAAGAGCCGTTGCCCTCGCCGCCCTTGCTGGCTGAACCAATGCTGCTTCCTTTCCTCAGCATCTTGAACAACAAGCAAAATCGTTCTGTCACAATGCTAGACTTCCTTCGAGAACCGCGGTGCAGAAGAACTACTGCAACATAGCTGTCAACAGAAAGCATTTGCCTTGATCATGTCCAGCTGAAATGACGATCTGTTGGCCTCTAGCTAAGAGCACGGCATCCTCGGAATGCGCTGCCTGAAGTCCAAACGCGGGGCATCGCAAGAACTCAATATCACTTCGACATGAGCGCAGCAAGCTTTCTGTGCCCTCGGGTCGCAACAGAAAGAATTACTTGTCGGGTTAATTCCGTTGGAGTGAGGATATGGGAGCTCCGACCGTGTCAAGCCACAACCGCTCAGTTGCAATCGCAGACCATGCGAACGCCTAAGTCTTCAGTGCAATCCATTGTGTAGCTTCGTGAGTGCACGTGTTAGGCTACCAAGCCGGCTGTGTCTTCAAGAGAATACTCGACAAAAAAGGTTGATGACGGATGCAAAGGTCGCTGCGCTGGTCGCTGCAGCGGTGGCTGCAGAGGAGGAGGTTTTTGGTCTGCCCTGTGAAAAGTTCAGCAACCGTTACCAAATCAAAGTAAGCAAAGTAAGAAGTTGAACGGAGGAGCTTATTTCACGTCGACAGCGCCGCGCCAGTCACTTGTTGACTCCACGCCGTAGCGCAGTACGTGAGCAATGGCATATAGTTTCATGCACAAAAACTGCGTTGTAGATTCGGAGTTCGACGTGCAGAGGAGCAGGTGTGCTGTCCAAATCAATGCGAGAGGCTTGGTGCCCAGTGGTTGGTCATGCTGGGTCTACTAGGACCTGGGTGGAGGATCCACTACCACCAGCTTGGGCCCCCCCCTTCTCGGCGTGTGCTGGCTTAGCCCCGCGCCACATCAGACTGCAGGCACACAGTGGCGTCAAATTCTGCTTTGACCACATCTCGTAGCTTCGCTGGGCAACTCGATGTCTGCTGCTGTCCGTCTTTGGGCCGGGCAAGGGGCACGGCAGTGCCAAATGCTAATTGGGGAAAGATTGCATCTTTATGACGCGTAGGTGAACAGAATGCACGTTTTTGGTTGTCAGGATGACCTGTCCTTTGCGTGTGCCTCAAAACCAATTCGGCCCGCTTGAATTGAAGTTTTTACACAGACTTTGCAGCAGTCTAGCCCAGCTTTGTCCTGAGGTTGAGGAGGCACCACTGGCGGCAAACACTCAATTTCTGTATGCAATTTTGCCAACATGCTGTCGAAGAACGCGTGTTCACTCACCAGAGGGCAGATCCTGTTGTCCAACGGCTTCATTCATGCTCTGATGCTTAATATGGCTCTATAGTGTCCCGTTCAGAGGCAGTTAGCCAAGAAAATGCTGCCAGAGTCCCGCCTTCTGTTTCTCTGATTCTTTTTGTTTGGATGAGTCAGCAATTACGGAAAAGCTGCAGGCTGCAGTTGCAGTGCTAGCAAGTGCCGTGCCTGTCCCAGGTCCGGATTGAGTGCGGGAGCGGAGATGGATTGGCCTTAGCCGACGTGGAGTGTTGCAGTTCGTGGGCATGGCTACGCGAATCAAAGGCATGCACCTTCACCGCTGAGGACGCTTCGGCGGAAAGTTCCTAGTTGCCGAGGTAGTGCCGAGTTGCCCGCAGCCTGGGCAGGCAACATTCATCATACCATGTAGGGTACTTGAAACGTTGTCGCTCTTCGAAATGCCAGACACTTTTCGTCCCTCATTCAAATTGCAGAAGCCCGCTCTACTGCAAGCCGCGACCAGTGACTCTCACAGAAGCTCGGGCCTCGACCGAGGGGCAGTTACTTTGTGTGCACTTTGCAGGGGAGAGGGGCAGTTGTCAGGTGGATGGTGTTTGTTTTGGCTCGAACTTGAAATGCAGCAGTTGAAGTGACCCAGCATCTGTCACTCGCAAAATTTCAATTCAGAACAGGAACCTCCGCTCATGCGGACAGTAACAAGAATTCTACAAAACAATGTCAAACCACACGGTCAACCGGTCAGCGACTCATGAGCATTCATTCGGCTGAACATGTCGCAAACCCAAGCATGCCCGACTGGCAGCTCCTCGTGTGCAACAAAGCTGAAGCTGAACTGAACCGCCACTCACTAATTATGAATTGAATCGCGAGTCTTTCTCTTCGCAAGCGCTCCATACCTGCACAGACTAAGACGCTTCTGAGACTGCATGTCGTTTTTGCATATTAGTATGACTCAATGAATGGAAATCACCTCTCCCGCTAGCACACTGCAAACGAGCAGCTTGACCAGGCTAATCCCACAAGTGTAGCGTTGCTCAAGTTACCCATGTTTCGTAGCTTGTCGGCGTCAGGGTCTCGAGCTGCTCTTCCGCGGCCTTAGCGGAATGTTCAAAGCTTCCGCATGATTTCGCGCTTCCTCACGCATTTGCGTGTATCTGCTCATCGACAGAATCCAAAGCTGCAGTTCTGATGCATGGAATCGAAACCCTCACAAGCGGCAACGTGATGTAGACTCAAAGCGACTGGCGCAGCATCGCATTTTAAGACCCGTTCCGGCACGGAGGCGCAGCTTGTACAGGACGACTTGCTGTTCATGGCCGTGCAAGTAGCTGGTGCTAGCCGTAGCACCATGGAGGGCTTCTCACGAGCAGGGGCCCAGAACGCAACCTCCGTCCTCCTCATATTCTTCTCTGCAGAAGCTCGCGTAGAAGAAACCCATAAGCTGGGTCCGATTACAGAGAGGCACAGGTGCGATTCTCATCACTGTCGAGCTCATGTTCTGAGTTGCAAGAGAACCAGGAAATAGACTCAGCGTCATCTCAGGGCTTCAGCTTGTTTAGCTGTACCCGAGAATGGGCGACAGCCACCTTGGCACCACAGGTAGAACCATGGAGAAGCACAGATCGATTCTTGTGGGTGACAAAATCTCGCTGTTACAAGCGGCCCTCCTTGGCGCCGCGAGGCGCTTGAGGCTACCGCAATGCATGCATAGGTCTGAGAACAAAAAACACTCTGTTCAGTGAATTGCTCAAAGACTGGCAGAAAGGCCGGCAGCCAAGCTTAGCAAAGCTCAGAGTCCCTGCACCGTGTGACCGTGTGGCCACGGTCATGCTGGACCTCTGCAATTCGTTTCAAAATGCCAAGTCGAAGGTCCGCTGGCTTTGCTGGAATAGCTTCGGCATACTTTAAATTTCAAACTGACTCGTGAGGACGAACCGAGCTCGCGGATCTCAAGCCAAATGAGTCTTGAATGGAGTGCTTCAGCAGCTACGCACGCATATCGCATTATGCAAGTGTTGGAATCAAATCGAACGTGTGTATCTGTGCATCAAACTAGCTGGTTTCATTGGGCTGAATAGGCAGTGACACTGTACTGATTGGCAATGTGTTGGGCGATGTAACTTTGGGAAGTGCATCTCGGCAATGACTTATACAGTCAGGCTTGCTTGTGTGGCCATGCAATCGCCTGGGAAGAAGAATGTAAGGCGAGCAAGCAAACAAACAAACAAACGAAAAATCCTTAATCTTGTCTCCCGTTTCCTGCAACTTCTGATATTCTGCAGCCACTTGCAGAAAAGGAAGGATCAGGATCCCTGCTTACGGCTTGCATCCTCACATGACGCGCATGATGTCATGGCAGTCCTGAGAACTGCCTTGAGATGCGGGTACCCCTTCTGCAACTGAACCGGCGGCATTTGAAGCTCCTATGGTGTGGGTTACAGAAGTTATCGGCTGTCGCCGAGCCTATGCTGGACGAACTCGTCTGTCACTGGGCGTTTCACCCCACAAGCAATATCCACGCAGCTGCTAGGAGAATCTGGCGGCCTTGTACATTTATTGGTACTCAGAGCACTCTTGCCGACAGGGGTACCTTCTGAGTCCTCACTTGCACTGACACCAATGGCCCTACATGCCGCTGCAAGAACCGTTTCGGCTGCAGGTTTGCCGTGACCAGCAACCCATCCTCATGCGGTGCAAGTGAGCTGCCATTGCTGTACTGGCAACAAGTGTCAGGGAAAGTGGCATTCAAGCTCCGTCTTTGTGCCTACTTTTGAACAGATGCTTTGATGCCACTATCCTTCATTTGCAGGAGCCAGGCGTGCAGATGACTCTGCCATAGCCGGCAACAACATGTTCCTCTGCAGCGTACTCGTACTCTGCCCTTACGAAACAGCTCACGATCATTCTCCTTCTTCCGCATCCTCTTGCGTATTTTGACATTACTCGTACTGAGTGCAAGCATCTGCTCACCAGTTCTGTCAACGAGTTATGGAGACAGGATCATGGTTGGGCAAGTTTGGAAAGCAGTTGTCGATCCCACCACATCATGGTGTGCATCGTCACAAGCTCAAGCTTGCTGTGGCCTGCACGGGTAGTGTCCACCCGCAGAGGCTCCAGTGATCTCCAGGGCACCCCAGGAAAACACCTGCACTGGAGGGGGGAATTGCCATCGACGACCGATCCTTACACATGCTACGAGAAGTGCACTACCCTTTCTGCCCAGTCTGCCCAGTCTGCCCAGGGTTGTCAACCAAAGGCAATGCCATGCTCAGCCCCCTTCGGCCTCACCAGTGGCCGTCACGGCCGCAAAAGCGGAGCGCGATGCAAAGACGTTCCGGACATTTGTCAGTTTATCCTCCGGCAGGTCCACGCGCTGCAACAGTAGGCTGTGATGATCGGGGCTGGCGCGGTTTCGATGACAAGCTTGGCTTCAAAGCTTGACAAGGGGTTTGCTTGCACCAGTGCCACCACTTACACTGCACGCACTGCCCTACTAAACTAGTATGGAAAGCTCAACCTGGCAACACTAGTCTGACCAATACAAATTCGGCAAAATACAACGGCAATAAAAAAATCTCCACAACCCCACCGCCCGGCAAATCAGGCCAACGCAGATCGTGAACGGCCTTCAAAGAGCTGCTGCTGCCGCCATAGTCAGGATCTCCCCAGGAGTGGACGACGCCTGTGCTTGGGGTCCTTCTGGGCTTCCGTTCACTGAAAATCGGGACTCATGCATACTTTCAGCACCAGCGATACAAAACCAACCAACGAAAGCTCGTTCGTCCGAGACAGGCTGGAAGCGACTCCAGACTTCAGTGACACTGCCCATGTGGAAATGAACAGCATCGAACTACGTCCGGGAGCCGCCTCCGCCCAAAGCGGCAAAAGCACGGCGAGTGGCAACTACCGCCTCGACCTGATGACCCACAAGAGGCAAACAGTGCCACAGTTTAAGTTGTTTAGGAACGAGGCCCGGTTCTGCAAGCGAGTATGCTAGCATCGTGTTGGAGGTTGTTTGAACGAGCTCCTTTCTCAAACGAAACATCGTCTACGAAACCTACACCTACACCACAAACCCAAGCCCACAAACTTTAACTCGTGCAATGTGCTGACACTCCGACCCTGAAACCGCACCTGCGGACTGGCGATCTGCCTACACACTGCCTGAAACACGCGACTGCAAGCCCTCACACTGGAAGCAAGGAAAACATGGGAAAACTGAGAATCCAGAAAAGCACGGCAGGTCCAGCAGGACGGACGAAGGATAGGAAGAAAAACAGAAGGCGAGGCCAAAAAGAAAATTGACCGAATTAACCCAAAAAAATAAACTGCTGGCCCTCCATTATCAGAGCCCAGCAACCTAAACTGCGACACATGCCCCCTCGGCGGGCGCCTCCTGCAAAAAACCTCCCACGGAAAAGCTGTCGCCACCGTGGGTCGGATCTCCCCAAGTCACCTTCGACATGGCCAAACATGGCCATCGCTGTTTCATCGCTTGTTTGCTTCTGTGGAAACTTGATCCCGCATGCATGGAGAAACGAATGTGGTGCCCTTGGCAGTCAGTGAACCTCAAGACTACGCAGACCAGTCCGCAAAATCAGCCATGTAACTGCGGGTCGGGCTCCATCCCTGAATGCCATTGCAAAGCATTGCCAGTGCCATCTTCTACGAGTACAAGATCAAGATCTTGATTGTCGGTGAAGAAGCCATTCTAGCGGAATCAATCCGAATATCGGGCGAGCTTTCAAACCCATTATCGAGCTCCCGACTCGACTCCAGGCGGACCCCAAAACCCCAAAAGCCGGGACATGTCGAGTCGCCACGGTGCCATCTGTTCGAATGGCTGCCATGGCTTTGTCTGTAGCCTGGTTCAAAACTGGGACGATCTCGATCGGTAGGGTTGGGCGGTCAGGACCCTAAGCCGGGGGTAGCGGGGAAGCTAGCAGCATGACCAGTGGCTGTGCAGGACCGGCAACACTCACCAAGAGCCATTCAACAAAGGCGCCACGACCTCACGGACGCAGTTCAGGCGGTCTGCTACAGAGGAGCTGTCGCCTGCAAAGTTGCACATCTGAAGTCAGAAGAGTTTCGACAGCAGTAGGAACGCATGATGAGTTTCGGGTCTATCGCAGATCTGGACGATCAGCAGCATTCAGAATTGGAATCCCTTGGATGCACGCCACCCCTATCCAACAAACCTGCACTTCGAAGCATGTGGCCAGTCTCCACCTTCCGCCAATCTTAAGTCAAGCACGACGATACTAGCACGCGTCACAGTCCTCCTGCGAGCGGATCTCCCCAGGTGATAACACATCCAGAGGCGGTCAGAGCTGCAAACGCCGCGCCAGATACCACGATCTGAACAACCTGCAGACCGGGATGCCTGTGTGTTCCCCACTGTCTTCGAAGGCTTTTCTGACCGTTGTGCCGATCAGAATTCCGGCCGCACTCTGTGATTGAATCGCTCCACCACCCCGTAAGGCCCAAGCCTGGTGTAGCCGGTCCTTCAGGGGCACCCAAAACGCAACCCCTCTCCTCGCAAGATCTTGCAAATTCCTTTAGGACTCCTTCACAGCGGAGATGTCTCCACCTTTCTCTGGCACGCCCCAGGCCATCCTCAGCAATGATGGGCCGACAGGAAGGACGGACGGAGGCGTTTTGACTGGCTTGCTATGTTCTAACGATCCCAAACAATCGCTTGGGTGCTTTAGCAGTTCAATGCGGGTCTGGGTCCAACAAGCACTAGCATTTGCATGAAACTCGGCATGAGCTGCACCGCTACACCGCCGGGTGGCACGCTACCATCAGCCAAGATTGCTGCACTTGCACCGAAGACCGTAGCAACGCCTGCGCCAAGCTGGGACTTGCTTTTTTCTGTTACTTATGCACATTCCTTTTCTCGGATGATTACGGGCTCCGTGTAAGGCTTGAGGGACGTGCACTCTGGACTCCCGACCATTAGAGATACAACTACTGCGGCAGCAAGAATCTATTTCCCCGACCCAGTGCCGAGCTTGCATTGCGACAGCGGACTGCGTTTGCACGGATTTGCTGGCACTTTGTTGGCTGTGCTGGCCCAACCCAATACATGAGCTGAGGCACTTGTCGCACGAACTTGTCTGTCTTCTGGCGCCTCAGTTTGGTGAAGAGTCCGAAGCAAGGGTGTGACTTACGAAGGTCAGGCACATGCACTTCAGCAACATTGAATCCGAGTCAATTCATCACAGATTTACCGCCGACTCGGATATTTAAGAGCACGTCAGATCTGTGAGAGCAAGGTTTCGCTTCCGGGTCGTAAAAGTGATGAAGATCAAGACAATGCAGAGTCAGAACCTTAAGCACCCGCTTAAGCCCCCAGGCCGCCATTTACTCCCCGCCTTAAGCCTTAAGCCCCACTTTAAGCCCCCTCTCAAGCTCCCCTTCAAGCCTCCACTTTAGTATTCCCCTTTCAGGCCCCCCCTGAGCTTCTCCGACAAACAAGAAGGAAACACAGTGCCAGCCCGATAGCTAAGCTCTGCTTGCATGACTTATGTTACATGACACGGGCGGCGGCGCCCATTTGTTCATTCAACGACACCCTGGTGCAGCAAAAGGCAGAACCGCACGAGAAGTCCATCTCGCGTACATGTTCGGCCTATTGCACAGGATCCGTTCGTGGACATACAAACATGTTCACGCGCTAGCTGTCTATTGACTGCCCTACCTATCAATCTAACTGTCCACCTCTCTATCTATCTATCTATCCATCTGTCTGTCTGTCTACCCATCCACCTACCTACCTACCTATCACCTTGTTAAGTTACCGCACGGTTTCGGAAGCCAGGATTATGTGGAATGGGCTCTTAACGCACACCTGTTAGCAAAAGTCAAGACAGAGCAGATACTTTCAGGAACCATGTAGCCTTAACTTAGGGCGTCGTATGTTGTCGACATGGCTCCTGACTGTCATTCTCAGAGCCGTCGTGACTTGTGCCGGCAGGCGTGGGTTCAGAGCCCAGCTTTTCCTTCCACATAATCCTCGCTTCCCAAGACCCTAGCACTGTCTTGACTTTCGCCGGCAGGCGTGGGTTTGGAGCCCATATTTCAGACGAAGTTGGCAGCACCAGAACGAAATCAACCCTCACCCAAACCCCACCCGCCCGCCAACCCCCACACCCCTTTCCCAAAGTAACGACCTGTCCTTGAAGCGCCTAGAATACCAGAATTCCAATGCGAAAGTCTCGAAACAAGACAACCTGAAGAAAAGCGAGACCTACGTCGGACCTACGTACCTGTCTCCCGACCCAGCGACCCACCAGCTGTCTGTCCAAATGTCTGTCTGGCTGTCTATCTGTCTGTCTCTGTCCATCATCAAACTATCCGCCCATATGACTATATGTGACGCCCACCTCGTGTCCGTCATTCCGTGCGCTTGAGTGTTCCACACACCACAGATCATGACCTGCGCTGAACCATGCTATCTTGGATTTGCTGCTGGTGACAACTCGTACGAGTGACTGTTGCCCGTGACCAACCAACCTCTCAGTCTCGTGTCATGTGTTGAATTGTGGATATTTGTACAGTCAACGGCCGATAGCACCCTCAATGCCGATAGTTCCGCCACCAGCAAGCTATATCGTACGACTTCAGTAGCGCATGCACAGAGCATGAGGGCTGCATCTCATTTCGGAGCATTGCTAGTATGTATGTGCAATTGAATAACAACCTATGCTCACTCGGGCCGAATTCCAGACAGAGAGAGAGAGAGAGAGAGCGAGAGAAGAGTTTTAATGTGCACATGTGTATGCATGTATGCACCTCCATCTATCTACCTATCTACCTATCTACCTACCTACCTATACAAAGATATACCTATCGTTCCATCAATCAATCCATCGCCGACCTGTCTTCCGTCTGCCAGTGCCTTTGCAGTGTGCTTCGGGCTTCTTCTCCAAACCCTCCGGAGTTCGCGTGGTCTTCAGAAGGCCGACCAGCCCAAGTAAAGAGGCGATCTCGAAGAAATGTAGCGAGGTTCCGCTTAGAGACTTACTATAGAGCGAACGTGAGCAACGGAGGGGAGGTCGCATTGCGGAGCGGTGACAGCACGGTGACAAAAATATTTGAAGCTGCGGAATCTGCAATTCGCAAGCCCAACGTGTGCATTTTGGCTCATTACCACCTGAGCAAGAAGCAACCTGGTGCTCATTTACTTCCAATCTGCCCTGCCCTATAACCTTGAAGGTTGATAACCGGGAAAGCCACGAACTACCTGCAGGCGACAGACTCCGACAGACTGACAAAGACGAAAATTGAGAAACGTGCACATCAGATGCAAATCATATCAGGCAGTGTAAGCTATCTACAGCCGAGGCGGCCAACTCGCCACCCAGGACCTTGACGCCCCACATGACGAGACGCCTTGTTCGTTTGGTGCGGAACTGGGTGAGGGCTTAGCCGGCTTAGCCTTTCTAACTTTAGATCCATCCACTACACAGGGTCCCAACCATCCTCCGCTGGCACCTTCCACGAACCACATTCACCCTCCTGCATCAAAGGACGGAGGTCTTAAGCCTTAACCATGCAGGCTGATTGGTGCATGCTGCATACTGATGCGACCTGGGGTGCCATCTAGGAATGCTGAACAGCGCAGGTGGAGAACATCCAAACGCTCCAAATTCACTAGTTGCATGGCCAAGCGCCCATCCAGGCGGCGGGCCACAAAGCCGGCCATGCTTGGCGTGACATCACAAATGTCGGCCAACTCCTTGGTGCTGCTTTGCAACACTCAGGCTAGAAATCTCTGGGCCCTGGGGGTATCCGTGGTGTTTGGACGTTAGGAGAAGGTGGACTTTGCAAAGCAGGGTTCGAGAGCTTTCTGGACCTTGGTAGATTGAACTCCCCAAGAAAGCATCCCGATTTACGAAACAACCCGACATCGCAATGATTCGGCAACGGCTCTGATTCAAGGGATGATGCTGAGTAATCAGCACAACTCTCCTATAGTGCTACTAGTAGGCTTCATGCTGGCTAGCGCGCATAACACACCCCACAAAGACACACAGCTGCAAAGACAAGACTCAGCCAGCACCTCCGTGGTATCGCTGCCCCACCGCACCTACCACTCCATTTCTGAAGAGAGATGGTCGGATGCATAGCTACAATCATGTTGCACCGCTGTTGCGACTATTTGCGACTGTGATAGTGCAGTGCATGCTTGCATGTCCGCCGCACTCTCCTGCCGAAACCAAGGACAAGGCACATCGCCCCATGTGATAATGGTGCCGTTGGCCCGCAAGGCTGCGAATGCACCAAACGTAGAATAAAGCTGGACCACATTTGTAAGATCTCGCATGGCAGGTTCCCGCTGGTGTCGCAGGGATCTTTTTGCAGCCCGCCCCCAGATGATGACGATGCCGTCTGCTCGCAGTGCGGCATACTGCCAGCAAGTCTCCTCAACCTGCACAATGTTGTGCAGGCGGTTTGCCGCGTCTTGCGTTAAATGTCTGCTGGGCTTGCCCCAGACTACGACTCGACCATCTTCCCGTAGAGCGGCAAACCTTAGCCATTCGAGTGGAATACCACTTGAACAGACCAAACAGACACGCAGAGCTTACGAGGGCTGTGATAGCAGGCTTTGCGAAGACCCCTTAACGTGAAGCAGCGCCGAGCAGCCCGTCGGTCCATGCAAAGAGGCGGCGCACGGAGAATAGCCTTGACGCTTCGCAGCTGCTGTCGCCGCCGCAGTCGCCCTCGCCCCACGTCCTCAGAAAGGCAGGAGCTCGCAAGGGAAGGAGTGGAGAGTGGAGAGTATCCGAAACGCTTCGAGATAAACGTCCTTGCCGGGCTTCGGGCTTCGTCCATCGGACATATCACCAGACCAGCAGACTTCCGATAGTTATCTTATCCCTTTTTCGGGACAGCGAGCTTGAAACACTCGGTTCAGAGCTATGTTGCATGCGTTGGGCGACATAGCTGGCTCAGACTACATGCAGCGCATCACGGCAGGTAGACCCGGGTAGACGAAATGGCTGCTGACTGGCTTCACCACGAAGCGACCATGTATTTGTACTTCTTGGCTAGGTCACTTATGGTCACTTCCTGTGAACTTCTCGTTCTGATCAAGAACATGCACACGTGCTCACAGGCACCCAACAGGCGACCAAGGAACACCACTGAAGCATCTGATTTCATGGCTGCGAACGCAGAGCCGAGAGCATGACTTGACACTCGATCTTTCCAGTCCTCGGGAGTGGAATCCAGTTTTTCGGCAGTCTAGTTACCATGCCAACGACCTGGACGAGCAAGTGACCTAACGCAACTTCCTGGTAATGCTGTTCCTGAAGGCTGATTTCTTCTTTACGAAGTTAGCGAAGCCCATCTATCCGTCTGTCTACCGTCTATCTATCCGTCAAAGCCTGTATTATACATATACGTATTCAAGCAGACAGGTGTCAGGAACGGAGATAGCGGTCAACGTCTGTCCATTTTGGATGCCGGCGCCTGTGCTGTTGCTTGGTCACGTCGCTTCAGTGCTAAGTCACCGCATCCCGCCTAAGACAGTGCTCCCGGGTTGGAGGAGCTGGCTATTGAGCGCCAGCACCAATGCGTCAACCTGACTTGAGCTCACATGCTCGAGTTCAACGTTGGCTGTTGATTCGACCAAACTTTGCTGCCAGATTTGGGCAGAGATCATCTGCAGTGGCATGAGAACCCATCACAGCTTAGAGCTTCCAAGGGGCGGTCGGAACTGTGGCCAGAACCCTGGCAGGGCTTGCGGACTGAAGACAGCCACTGTTGAGAACACTCGGAGTTGAACATCTGTTAGAAATGCCGGGAGAATTGGGCTAGTCGGACCTGTCATGCTCTTGAAGTCCGGTCTGCAGATCGGACAGGGCTTGCCACAGAGCCCGGGTCTACTCCGAGCAAGAAAAATCCAAGCAGCCTTACAACCTCACAGACCTCACACACAGACAAACACTGTTTTTGTCCGAGCGTCTTCTTCCGCAGCTCGTTCACAGTGGCAGTGGGCTCCACGGCAACCGTGACTGCAAAGAGAAAAAGCAACGGACACCGAATTTTTTCTTATGCTATACCAGAAGCAACTTGCGTCACAGAACTCTCCTTCTGCTACCGACATGGATGCTATGTCATAACTTCGAAGAGCTGAACCCAGCACGAAGCCCCGCCGCATGGTGGCGAGCGGGCTTCTGCAGGCTAGCGGATTTTTTAACCTACCAACTGTCACCCTGCTTCCAAATCAACTTGCCTACTCGTCCAAAAAAAGCGGATAAACTCCTAGACCTACCTGCCCAGACCTCCGGTGTGCGGTAGTGTGACTGACCCTGGCCGGACAGAACTGGCCTGCTCTTCCGCTCAGGAAGGCCACTGACACCGTCAGCGCCATGACTCATGGAAGATCCGGCGCCGGCCCTAAGGAGACCAAGATCGGAGAAGCTGAGAAAGGAAAGAGAAGGCAAGGCGGCAAGAAGAGTTTGAGCACTTCAGCATCTTCTCGAAGAGACGTCAGCAAGACTTCTGCCATCGTCAAACCAAGAGGCGGCACGGAACGGGACCTCCGCTTCCATGGGCGAGCGCACGCTCACTTTCGCTCGAACTTCACGGCTGCCGGGACGTCAGGCTCTTTCAGCTCTCCGCGACGAGAAACGCCCCAAGAGAACCCCGCAACACCCTTGCACGAAACACGTCAGGATACCTACGAATCATCACTTCCAGATGTAAGGGGACCTAGGGTGCACCTAAATTTATTTTAAAAGGGGCCTTCAAACGGCCACAACGACCCATGTTGAGATTTGTCACAGTCTCGATTAAGGTCCCTTGAACCGCGAAGAGTCTTTCTCTTTATGGCGGATAAGATGCCTGGGCGAGGCCCCAGGACTTGGACTTGCTGCGAACGGCTGGTGCTCCCTGCCCTGTCTGCAAGCTTGACCGCAACGATTCGAAGCCAGAGGCATGAACCATGGCCACCTCTCCCACTGTCGAATCCAGAATCCCGAAGCCAGCACAGAGCTCGGCACGGCAGAGGCTTGCCACGCGAACTCCACAGCAAGGTCGGATCGATAGTAACCGGCCTCAGACATGCATTCCAGCAACGCGGAAGCGAGGGTCTCTCGTCAGATCCGGCTTCGCATACCCGGCGTAACCGGGTCTGGCTCATCAGCGGCCGTAAGCCTTCCAAACCATTGCGTACGAGTGAATGCGAAATCATGGACATGGACCCCCGCCCCTTCTCCCGCGTCCCTCAAGATCAGCTTCAATGCGAGATGGAGTCGATGTGTGCTGTGCTGGCGCTGTGCCATCCTCCCTCCTCGTTCTAGCTGGGCTGTCTGCGGCTCTGGGGCTCTGGGGCTCTGGCGGGACATAGGTGCTGGTCGCCTGCTGCTTCGCAGGAAGAACATCTCGACATGACAAAGTGTGAGGAGTAAGGCGCACATCCAGCAGACGCACGGCATGTACAAGTAAGGGCACAACATGGGCGCAACAGATCCAGTGCATTGAAGCTGCTCCGATACCGCTACAGGGCGACCACGCCTGAGGGGCCAAAGGTTGTGCTTTCTCCTGGAGAGACGGGGCTGTTGAAGTAGGGTCTTCGGAAAGGCTTCCACGAATGGCACAAGTAGCAAGGGGTCGCGCGAGCAAATCGAGCAACCTCGCGACCTGGAATCCAGCCCTGACGCCTGAAATGACCATGATTGACATCATGCCCCGACCCTGCAAGTTTCCCACCTTGGGAATAGGCCCCGCCATCACTGCAGGTGCCTCCAAGCCTTCCGGATCCTTGGCCAGCTCGGAAATGAATGCAGAACCCAGAACTCAGACAGAGTGGCTTCAAGCAGGCCAAGGTTGCACTTCTCAACTCTGGCAGGAGAAGACAACGCGTACATCGCTCTATTTTGGTTATAGCCGTCCCGAGTGCACTGGGATCTCATGTGTATATGTGCGGATGCTTAGGCTGGAGTTGTCAATGTCGATTCTCTCCGACCCAAGGCATATGCGGCTGTTTTGCGACGCTTGGCAGCCTGTCTTGCATGTCGAGTGGCTGTTTGGGCAGGTCGACTGGCCCTTGTGCCACGGTCGCAAGCAAAGTAAGGACCGTTGATACTAGACAGTCTCAATCTCACAGTGAGATTGAGACCCAGCTCCAACTAAAGCGGCCCATGGCTGTGCAGCCTTTCATCATGGGCAAGTTGTCACGAAAATAACAGTGTGGGCCTCATACCTTTTCACACCTGCTCGGCGAGTTTACGCTGAGGCCGAAAATCTAAAAGCTGCGCGAAGCCTCGTAGGCACTCCACTCGCAGGCCCTCGAGACTAGCACCGAATGGGCGCTTCCATGGTGCGACCCCTGCGTGCTCCAACGAAGAAGGCTTCACAATGTGCAAAACTACATTAACAATGATGACTGAAGTCGCTTGCTCAAGCAAGGGCTCGGACCATGAACCAGATTGAAAAATCGACTTACGATATCGTTGGCGAATGCCTCGGGCTTGACAACCCGCACCAAAGGACAGAAGACTTGATAAATCTTGATAGAGACATCGCCTGTCAAACACACTTGCTGCCGAATTGGCAGAGTTGCTATCGGTGTCACAGCACTATGCCGTGAAGCTCTTCTTTTCAGATTGCCTAGGGGAACTCATCGACTGTACGCAAGCTGCGGGTTTGGAGCGAACAAATATGGGCTTACCTGAATCATTAGAGTCACCACAGACCTGCCACACCCCCAGAATTATTGCTGCTGATGACAAAGTAGCTTTGGTCGGGCCAGTTCTGCAAAACGCGTTGAATACACGTAGACAACGTTATGCGCACCAACTTGCTTTCACGATGGTGTGATCTAAAGAACCTAAAGTTCGGCAACGTCCTGTGAACATTGCATGTAAATCAAGCTGACTTCTGAATCTGCATTGAGCCGATGATGCTCCGCCGATAGGGCTTCAAGAAAAGTTTAAGCGTTGGCATGGCATTTGTCTGAACAAAGTGGTTGTGCAAGACATGGCAGTTGTTTCTCTTTACATATGCTCCGCAGTGACCCTACCAATCCTAGCATATAGTGTTTGCTGCACGGCATAATCAACCAAAGTCTTGCAGTGGCCGCTCACATCTGAAGCCGAAGGGCCCCAAAGCGTATGACAAACGAAAGCTCTGTCAGGCTCCTGACAGCAACTTCGGCTGGTAGTAAACCGCTTCTGTTGGGTTCCTGATTCAAAACAAAAAGCTGCAACATGTTACTTCATTACTTCAAGGGAAGCGTCTTCACTTGTAATCCGGCGTGTTAAACACGCGGCGCCAGGCAATCTCCTGTCTCAGCTTCAACCTGCCTGCAAACGTCGATATCTCCTTACAGGGAACACTAAGAATGCAAAGCTGCAGCTAGAGCGAAGCACCACGAAGCAAACACTCCGATCCCCAGACGGCTTTAGATTGTGAGATGGCTCCTGCAGCATCTTGTCCATCTTGGCCATGTGACGGTCGTGCAGGAGCCGATTCGGAGGCTTCATTATGACATCCGGAAAGCTCTCCGAGAAGAAGGACCGGCGCGACTCCATCGACAATGCTCCTGGGCCCTCTGACTCCGCACTGGCATGTCTGCCTCTTTCGTCGGCTCGATCATTCACGACCGGGCTGACTGGCAAACAATCACCTGCGGCGGTGAGGGCGGGGAGCAGTGGTGGTGGATCCAGATCTTCAGCCAGAGCAGGCTGTTGAGGTGCTGGCAGAGAGCTGAGGGCCTGGAAGGACGGCAACGCTTGCAAATGCAAGGCCATGGCATCGATCTACACTTCTACTCTCCCGACTCCTGCTGGCCGTAAGCTCCAGCTCCCGAGGTATGCCAGCCAATGCCAGCTATGCTTGCAAATGCCATCCCCGAGCCCCACGAATCCTCTCCTCCTCACTCCTCCATGGATCTGCCCAAACTCTGCCGGCCACGCTCTTTTAGCCAAGGGCGCAGCAGCCTCGCCCGTGTCCACCGCACGCAGGCGCGCTCTGGCCAGGAGTGGCTTAAAGCTTTGCAGTGCTTGACTGTTTCAGCTCAGTTTGGCGCTTGGCATTTGGGGCGTTGCTAGGTTCGGGGGGGAAGACCTGACAATGTCCAGGCTAGTCCAGGCACTGTTTTTGTGATCTCACGTTCTGAAGAAGAGCGGGTCAAGGTCATTGTACTTAGGCTGACATCCACCTCACAGAAACTCAAGCCGAGTGCAGCCATGAGCAGGCAAGTGCCACAACTCCAATCCTATCTGGATCGATGATACAGGTAGCAAGCCGGGGCAGCATTGGCACCGTCTTCGAGGCACCTCATGAAATTTCGGCAACACAACAGAACTTCAGAAGGATGCTGTCCGAGAGCAATCGATGACCCCCCTGGCAACCTCAAACGTAAACCTTTGCAGACCTTCCTGAGGCGAGGTATGTTTTGGCAAAGAGCACGGCTTGGGCGCAAACCGGGAAGCGCTTCGCATTCGGACACAGTCCTGGCTGCGGTGACACCCGTCTCAGAACGGGCGCAGTCAACCGCATGACCCACTCGAGACTCAAAGGTGTGGTGAAGTCCATGATGTTCCCTACAGCTCTCTTGCTTCCAGGACAGCCAAATCTGGACAAAACGTCTTCAATTCTCGTAAGAGTTCGTACTCGCCTCCACGGGATGCGTTTGGGTTCTGACGACATGTGCTGAATATAGGATATGTCTGTAAAAGAGTGTGTGTGTGTGTGTGTGTGTGAAGGAGTCCAGGTTGAATCATCTTTCAAAAAAGGCTGCCTACCTACAGCTTGCGTCCGAGGCTGTCTTTCCTGTAATCTGGACTTCGACGATCGCCGGCCGCCGCCTGGCCGACGGCGGTATCAGCCCGCTGGGCTGCATCTGAGTCCAGAAGGAGGTGTCATGCGGGTTTCGCGCCTTCTCCGCACGCACTGAGCGGCACAGAGTGCTGTCACGTCAGCACGACAGCCCAAGCGCATTCTGCCCTCGCTTGTTTGCCTTTCTTTTCGCCCCTTTTCCGTCCGCCTTAAGGCTTTAGAGTCAGATTCAGAGAACTACAGCCGTTGCTTCGGGTCGTGTTTCAGATCCCAGACGCAAAGTACCCGATGGCCATCCGATACGTCGCGACAGGGCCGTGACATGGCCATTCCTGGAAAGTAACCTCCCAAGACTTCGCGTCTCTTCTGTGCCGCACGGCATGTGCACGTCACAGGTTGCATGACTCTATTCTTATCGAAACCTGCACAGAAGTTGTCTGCAAATGAACCCATACTTTCAAAGGCTAAATGAGAGAGACAAGCACCAGCGGCAAAATCGAGCCGGGTGCTCTTTGCGCCGTCTGTTCGCGGATCCAGCTGCCCTGTGACTGACAAGGACGATTCTCAAAGCACGGAAAGCAAACGAACATGAGGACCCAGAAGATCCGGCCAGTTGTACTTCATGCGATATTGTCCGGAAAATTTGGAATCCTGTAGCTCTATACTCTTGGGGAAGGGTGCAACCTGACCGGGAGAAGCGTGGTTCCCATTCCCCTGCTCTATCCTCCTCAGCCTACTCCGAAGACCGTGGAAGCCAGCGATCGATGCTTCGTCCGTAAAGCCACAAGTACAAGCCGCAATCAGAGCGGCGACTGGTGTCGTATAGTATACCCGGGGCCATGCGCTCATTGTCTTTGTTGGGCAATCCCTCTTACACACAAGTCGCAGTCCTGGTCTTGGTCCAGCAACAATCCCCACTAGCTTTCAGGGCGGAAGCAATGTGCTTTAGACTTTAGACGGAAGCACGGACGCTGTGCAGGAGCCCGATTTGCTGGGGAAACTCCGAAGTCATCATGGTATACTTTGTATTGCCAACCTCAGATCCGAGCAACCTATACTAAGTAAGTTACTAGGACGCTACGGGACTGGGACCTAGGAGCGAGCACGAGAGCGCTGCAAGCCCAAACCCCCCGCATCGGGCGGCCTCTTGACAACGTCGAAGAGTCCTGCTAGCCGTGGCAAGGATGAAGCTGTCTGGGATGGGATGGCAATTATTGGGATTGAGGATCAGATCAAAAACAGTGCTCGCTGGAATTACACACACTGTCTGCAGGACGGTAAAGTCGTTGAAAGTTCAGTCGTGGGGGGAGTGGGCCAGGTCCGCAGGTGCCACTGCTGTCTCAGGCAGGAGCAAAAAGCTGCCTCTTCCCGAAATTCCGGTCAATCACCATTCCCGTCCTCTGCTTGTTGGCACAACCGTTGGCGCAGTCTCTTCGGCGGGGCACGTAGTCTGGGCGCTTCCACTTCGGTGGCTGCCGGTGAACATAGAAACATCCTAGAAGCACTGGAGAATGCACCTTCATGCTGCTACACTGCTACATCGAAGTCGATCTCCAAGAGACTGCCCGACAAATACAGGATGGAACTATGCATTTAGACTTTTTTTTCACCAGGGCATCCTCCCGAGGAGCCTCGGGTTCTCCATGTTGCAGAACCCAACGTTGCTCGTCCCCGTGCCCTGCCACAGCAAGCAGAGTGAGTGCAAAACACAGCAGCAACACTACTGTAGGAGCTGCGAACCGCAGGCACTGTCGACAGTGCCCTGGCAGAAGCAATCGCGCAACCTGGACCACTTCTTGCCAAAAGCACATCCCGAGACAATTCCGGTGCCAGTCCTCCTTGGGCTCAGTGCGATCGAACATGGCTCTAGGGCTTCGCCATGCTTGCGCTTCGCCGCTTGGAAGCGGCGACCTTCTCGTGCGGAGCAAGCGGTTGCAAGGGTGCTGCGCAGAAGTCTAAGCTCTTGCAACTTAAACTTCGTGTCCGGCTGCAGTCCTGCATGCGTTACGAGATATCCCGTCACGTTTTATCATAATGCTTGCTGCATCATGGGCGGCAACTGCGGTGCCACTGGATCAAGAGTCTTCAAACGTGAAAATGCTGCGGCGCCGTGTGCAGGCGACATTTCTCACGTCATTGGCTGCTGCAGCTGCTAGCATCGTTGCTTTTACACAGCATGCACTTCACAGCCATCCCTGCACGCAGCATCTCTGCACTTGACTCTTTGGCTCCGGAGCCCTGGGTCTTGAGATGTCTTGAGCGCTGGCGCACGAGGCCCCAGTGCGGCGTGCAGCGAATTTCACCGGGCGCAGCAGTGAGCAGGGAGAGGTCTGCTGGTTGCGTAGGGATACAGGCCTTCGGATGAACTCAAGCCCGAATCAAAGAGGCCCTATGGGGAACTCAGCTCGATGCTGATTGCCAGCGGACTTCGGGACCGAAGGTGGATTGAGTCCCGTAGATTGGACCACAGACCACGTACCAGCGCCCTGCCGCTCAACCTCAGTCTGGTTTTGGAACCCTGTCGAGGGAGGCCGCACAGCAGCTTCGTTGGCAGAGAAATGGATACTAAATATGCTTCTGCTGATAACGGCCTCTGTCATTCACATCCCTGTTGCACACGAATTGGCCATGCCACCGACTCTTGGAAGGACTTCAGATGATTCTCAGATGATGTTTGAAAGCGCTTCCACCCAGCAGACGGCCTCCCCGACATGTTTTTAAATGCAGTGACAAATGCCGCCCTCATGCACTGACTGGGCTACATCTCCTGCCCAGGCCGCTGAGTAGAGCACTGATTACAAGGCGTCAAAAGGAGGTTGGGCCCTCACCAAGTCAAATGCCAACTGCAGCAGCCCTACAGGATTGATCTGCCATCAAACGGGCAATTCAGCCGAGGATTCAGAAGACCGGAGCAACGGAACCTGCCTTCAGACATCCAGTGGCTCTCAGGGGCCCTGTGGTCTGCGCTATTGGCGTACCTCAGCATCCTTGGGTTAAGACAACACTAGACAGACAATCCAGTCGTCGCTCACGAATCTTGGAAAATGCGCTGGCACTTTAAATAATTATGCCTGCGTCTTACACAGGGCATGTCCTGTGATGGTTTGCTTCTGTCATGCAACTGAAACAGAGTATGCCTTGCAATCCGGAGTAGCATAGGAAACTTCCACCAAAGACATGCCTTCGGTTGCAGCCTTTGACAACCAACATGAGGATTGCACTCGAATGCCCAGGGGATACGGAAAGTGCTTGAGCTGTCCATGGTTTGGCGTCCACAAACTGGCGAACCCTCTACGAGCTTCCCGGTCGCCCTGGTGGCGAGTGTGCCGAGCCGACGTGCCTGCGCATGACTTTTCCATGGCCTGGATCACGAATGCTCGCAACACAAAAGTACAAGTTGACACAGGATGTCGAACAGACCCTGCTGCATTGCATCTGCTTTGTGCCCTAAGGCTTGCCGACTCGAGACTGACAACACTACGGCTATCAGCGGAGCTCTTCCTAAGTCGGGCTGCCGGCTGCCAGGATCAGTCACATGATGCCGCTCCAAGGTCACGGTCTTACACGCGTTCGCCAAACCGCGGTCTGCAACACCCAGTCCGGAGAAAGAAGTGATATCTGATATGATACCGGCTACAGACTCTGGACTCTAGATTCCGGCGGCAGGGATCGCCAAGGTTTCAGGCGCTAAACCGCAACTGCTGTCACAGACCAGCCCCTGCACTTTAGATGCGGATTCCGGAGCGGCATCCCGAAGATAAAAGTCATTCCGCCTTACAAAGAAGCGGATTTGCAGTCAACGTGGCGAGGAAAGTCTTCTGTTTGTAGCCTTCGCCAAAAGCCTGGCGGTTCACATGCATCAATTGAAACTGTGCTATGCCGACACACCGAGAGGTCCCATGTTGATGCGTTGATCAAGAACGTTCCCACTGCACCCCTCGCAACAGCAGACCCTAGGTGACCTAATGCCGAGGCTCTGGCATGTGGCGTCCCCTCATCACGCCCTGACAAACATCTTCAGAGCAGCAGTCGGGAGAAAGTGAAAATCGTTGAGAACAGATCGCGGTAAGGCACTCAATGCAGCGCACATCTTGCTCACGAGCTTGAGTTTGCGGTAGCTGGGCTTCAGCGGCCAAAGAGTGCTTTAGAAGAAGCGGAGCTCCGAGAGGCTCTGAGGCTTCGACACGTCTTCTCGCACCGAGGCCGGGCCCGGCATTCTCGGCACTCTCCCTCCTGGCGGAAGAGCTTGTCAGCTTCGTCCTGCAACTGATGTTCCTGCGAAGAGTCCTACCTCGATGATTCCGGGGTAATGATGAAGATTGCTGCTGTTGACAGAAACCTGAAGCATTATCATGCCTACTACTATGGCTGGCAGTCCCACTGCTGTCATTCCTCCCTGCCGCCACCGCCATAGCGATCGGAGGAAGATTAGCAGGAGAACGCAGAATGGGGAAGATTCCAATTATCAGCCCTCGCAGCAGCGAAAGCAACAGCTTTGCAATCTGGATAGACAGCAATAGCTATTTTTGCTAGCGAGCAGGCACTCGCATTCAACAGTAGTATCAGAACCAGCACTTGTACCACCATTAGCGGCCGCACTGGCACCTCTACACTGCCAGGAATCGTTTCCACCAGCATCTTGAACACCGGCACTGCACTCTTTGCTCAACCCATCCCCAGCATGAGGCAAGTGGAAACCACAGCTGGGTGCATCTCGACTAATTACTAATGCAGAAGTAACCTCATTGCTCAGTGTGCGCCTCTTGCAGAAGCGGAGCGGTCTGCTGCGACGGCTGCGCGGCAGCCTTGGCATTCTACTTGAAGGTCCATAGGTAGGATCATATCATACGGGCCGCTGATGACCGTCTTGGGCTTTGCTTCGAAAATCTGCAGGGTCTGCGAAAGCTAGAGAATATAAGCTGAACAGGGTCCAGGATTCAAGTCTCAGGGCTGGCGCGTACATCATATCTGTTGTTGCATCGACTCTTACTTAGAGAAACCAGTCGAATCCCAACACAAAAGCGCTGCTCAGCTCGCTGCACACTCGTGGCACTGATTTATCACGTCCACAGGCTGAGAGTCCAGAACTCCCTTCCCGAGCTGCATCTACACTGCAGCAAGGTGCAAGCGAAAAATGCGTGAGGGCGAATCAGCCCCGAGACCAGAGGGCCTCAAAGTACCCGCTCTTAACGGCTTTCAGAAGAATGATTAGTCGGGGGCGGCTCCGCTCTGCGCCCCCTGCATTCATTCCAAGAGAGAAGGAGAGATTTGGAATCTCTGGGCCATCAAAACGTTGGCATGGACAAGCCCTGCCCCGAGGTGGGCCTGTACGTAGGACTCAAGTCTCAAGTCTTTCGGAATGGGCGGAATGGGAATTTACCCCTGTGAAGCTATCTTACAAGGGTTGGTGCCTCCTCTGGCATAGCATGGGAGGACTTTGTCGTGTAAGTTCAGATGGTGCTCAACTCAAAATCATGATAGGTGCCGGCCTATGTCAATACAGATGCAGAGGAGGTCAACCAAAGACAAGAAATGGCCAGTTACTAAGTAAATCCGCAAGAGTGCAGCAGTAGGTGGACATCTTCTGCCGGAGCATCGCAAGGCTGTCATCCTGATAGGGCTAGAAGGACCACTGAAGCTCGGCAACTTGGGGTAGCCGGGATTCTAACCACAAGGACCCAGAACCACAACAGTAGCACTGCACGAACCCCCTAGGTGCCGAGAAATTGTCCTCGCAGGCGCCAATCTCTGATAGGACTACCACACCTTCCATGCGAAGCTCCCCCTCAGTGTCCAGTGCTCTTGGTTGGAACATCTAGGAAGCAGTAATGGCTATTGGTAACAAGCACCAACGGTAGCAGCTTCAAAATATTTCAATGTGCAGCCTGGCCTCTGAGACAACTGCCTTAGGGCTTCAGCACCCGTCCGTCCGTCCGGAGCAGTCGGCGCCCTGCGCGAAGCTATCTCCTTCTTCAGCTTTAGCCTGCCCGAAACTGTCGAAATCTCCTTCCAGGGCTTGCGGGTTGTTGGTGGAGTTAAAAAGGTGGCATCTCGCCCCCCTTGCTGGCTAGACGCATTTGCAGGGATCGAAAGCACAGCTCTTTCCTAGCTTTGGTTTCCGTGCCGGTGTGGTTCGGAAGAGAAACACAGGCTCACTTTGGGGCAGGGATTCAGAATGCTCAAGTTTCGATGGGCGCCTCCAGCATCTTGTCCATTCGGGCGGTGTGAAAATCGTGCAAGATCCGGTTCGGCGGATGGTTCGCTGTGATGTGCACGTCCGGGAGGTTCTCCGAGAAGAAGGACCGGCGAGACTCCCGTGACGGCACTCCAAAGCTCTCGGACTCCACTCGCACACGGCGAAAGGCAGCTTCGTCGGCTCCATCACTCAAGAGGGGACGGGCTGAAAACCCATCTCGTGGACTGGGAGGAGGGAGTGGATCCAGCTCTTCCAGGAGTGCAACAGGCTGGCGAGGCGCCGGCAGAAAACTGAGAGTTTGGAAAGAAAGCTGGGTCGATACCATGGTGTCGATTTCACCGTCAATCTTGGAGGCAACTGCTACAGTAGGCTACCTGCTCTTGCTGAAAGCCTGTTGCTGTAGGCTGACATCAACTGAACGTGCTAGTGAGAGCTTCTGTTGTGGACTTGGTCTTCTGAGTGCCCCACATGTGCAAAAGGAGCGGACGAGAGAACTTGCCTGCGCTCACATATTCCTCACACTGAAGCTGAGCTCTCACGCTCTTTCTGGAGGCGGTCTGCACCGAGGCATCCAAGCCATGTGCGCAATCAAACTCGCCACTCTGTAGAACTGTTGCATGCCGCGGCACTCTTGGATACGCTAAAGACTCTTGGGCTTGGGTTCTCTTAGGACAAGCTCTGCCCCGTCCCGAAGCTTGCAGACCTGTTCCTGGCCGCAGAAACGACAGCTGAGCAACGCTGCTGCGGAGGCCTCCATGGCCTTTCGAGCTTCAAAGTGGGCAGCCGCGGTGGCGACTCTGTTGCAGGAGCATCCTGCAGGGGCGTGGAACAACTTTGGCGCCGCGTCCCATTGCGTCACTGCCGAATCGCACGAAAGAAAGTGTTTAGGAGCAGGCAGTCTCCTACATGTTGGCACATTGGAACATTACAGCCTCCGGAAGGGACTCCAACAGCCGCTGTCTCATGTCCCAGCAGCTTATGCGATCGGATGAAATGCTAGAGCGCCAGCAGAAATTACTGGTGCTAATGGCACTCACGGTCAGGAGAAGCCCTTCACCAGGACCTCAGGAATCCTTTCCCGAAGTCATGCGAACCTGAGAGAAATGAGATGAGCCTCGACTGAGCGCCCGGGGCGCCCTGGGCGACGGCGGGGACTCCGGCTTCGGCTGCGCAGGAGGAAGGCGAAATCCCGCGGCCAGACTCCCTGGTCAAGGCTTCGACGTGGGTTTGACGGCTTCATACAGGGTGAGAGGTGTTGCATGCTGCAGCTAACGGTAACTAACGGGTGCTCTTGAAATGTAGAACATCTGTCAGCGCTTGAAGCTCAGGGTTAAGGATGCAAGCTCGGGATGAAGCTTCAAGTTTGGACCTGTCTGATTTGAGGCATCCAGGAAATGCCCACAGCGCGATGTCTCGCCCGACATGACATGATCTCCAAGGATCTCTGAGGTAGAAAGCGGGGAGTTCACCCCGGCCCTGCAGCCGATCACACCCGAAACGGAGGCACAGGCAGGCCAGGCCTGTTCAGCCTCCTCGCACCAGAGACTCCAGGGGCTGATCTCCTCCTGAAGTTCTGCAAGAGTTTATCCTCTTCGAAAATACGGAGGGGTTCTTGCACAACTCGAAGTGGCCAGTCTCAAGTTTTGCAGCTCCGCGCAGACTCAAACTTCCGAACAAAACACAAACGACAAGCTCTTTGCCGCAATAGCAAACAAAGCCCACTGGCGCAACAGTACAACAACAACAGCCGCCTGCAGCAAACTCTGCCGCAGTGGCGAAGAAGCAGCAACAGAAAACAACGATGAAACCACTCTTATCTTGTTCCACAAGGCCGCCAATGTGATTGAACAGCTGGCAGAAATCAAGTCTTGGAGATCACTGTGGAGGGGTGACATAAGAGTCCGAAGCTTTGACGCCACCGACTGGCTGCCCAAATTCGGGCGGGAGGTTGTTGTTCTTGTTGGGGCAGGGAATTGTTTTCTTGTTGCCTCGATTTCTCCTGAGAGCAGCGCAAAACAAACAGCATACAAAAACAGCAAAAGGCCTCTGTGCAATATGACAAACAGGCACTTTACTCTGAAGAACAGCACAAAGAATAATCGATTGCCTGCACTGCTGCATTGCTGCACCAGCCAGTTCCATCCACACTTGCATCAGAAGCAAAGCGGACTGCGTGAAACGGATGTTCTTAAATCGCGACAAACAAAAGTGAAGCTCAGTTGCTTCTCATCAAAGCAAGAGCTCTGTGCAACACACCTCGCCGTCGCTGCAGGAACCCTCTGCATCCTGCTCCAGGCATGGTCAAGCTGTTTGCTCACCGCTGTTTCAGCTCCGTCCTGATCGCCTGTGACCTTTCTGAGTCCGAAAGCCTAAACAACTTTGAGCGGCTGCGGGAATTACAGGCCTCCTGCAGCGCTGCTCGCGGGCTGCATGCCATGGCCACGGGTCTCACGAGGACTGAGGACTCTAGCGGAAAGTGGATCAATCTCTTCCGCGGTTAACGGTAGATTAAAGCGTTTGAAGGCCTGGAAGCCAGCTACACTCCACTCTTTTGAAGCAGCGATTCTCAGCGTCTCCGAATGAGTTGCAACTCTGCGACGACACCAGACTGAGAGAGCTCTTCGCGGACATGCCGTAACACTTGCCCTCTGCACCTTCGAACACTTTTTTGCCCATCTTTGGGAGCCACTTCTGGGCTGCAAGCGCAAGCCTGGAGCCTCGCAGGACGAAGGCCGCGTTAAGCCAGCACCAGCCTGCCAGACCACGGTAGATGCGGGAGTCGGGTGCTGCGCAGACCTCGTACAGGTCGTGCCACCACTCCATGTCCACACCACTCACAGGAATCAAGTGAGGGCTGCCCACGAGGTAGCCGTCGTAGCCTCTCTCCGACATCCATCGTGCGAGACCCTTCAAAGTGACGTGCGTGCTTGCGGCCCAGAAGTGCGAGTACTCCAAGACCACACAGAGCACACGCCTCTCAACCAAAAGAGCTTCCGCTCCCAAAAGCACCTCCCACTCCCCACCTTCCACATCAATCTTCAAGACCTGCCGCTTCAAAGGCTTGAAGCCACGACCGCGGTGCAAAAGACTCACACATCCATTCTCTTGGGTGTCACTTTAACACCCGACCTCCACTCGCCCGTGTGTCCGCAAGCGTGCTCCCACCTGGAGCTGACATAGTCTTCTTTGGGATTTCTGGCCAGCTGAGGCTTAGAGGCAGTTTTCAGTAAGATGACCCAATGAATCCTCGTGAACACCTCGAGGACCTTGCAATGCTTCTGCAAACTGGCTGCCAAAAGACCCAAGAATCGAGGCGGATCACCGACACCTGGCAGAACGCTCTCTTTCTGTCTGGAGGACGTGAAAGGAGGTCTCCCTCCCCCGCTGCGCGAGTGCGCACCCCGTTATAGGGAGTGGTAAAGACTGCAGGGCGCGAGTATTCCGCACGACGTTTCAGCAACTCTCGCTCGCTCTTGCTTGCTTGCTCGCTTGCACGGCGTTTGGGGCAGAGAGGTAGGACCCCTCCAACCCTGCGCTCACGCGCTGCTGTACGCCGAGTGTCCACGTTCAGGTGAGACGTTCGTGGGGTTTCGAGTCGAGCTGGACTTGTTCTTTCCGTGTCCCCCTTAGTTCGCCCCGTGTCCTTGCACGCAGTTACAGGTCCCCGCCTAGTCCAGCTCGTTTGCTCTGACCGCGTTGCGCTTTACTTTTTCGCCTTGTGCCCTCTGACTTCGGGATTGTTGCGGGCGCCAGAGCTTTGGGGGCTTTCGTAAGGAAACAAATGCAGCGTAATACTGCGGTACCAGCATACTTCAGTGGAGCCCCTAAACACTGGTTGTGCACCCCGTTGCTCTGCCTGCTACCTCCTACCTTTTGGCTCGTTTGGTGCCGGCATTGGGTCCCGCAGGGCAAGCAAAGGGAGCCATAGGGGAACACTCACACGCTCGCGTGGGGCCCTTTGCCGGATGGTGATGGTGTGCTGTGGGCTGGCTCGCTCTCTCTCTCTTTCTCTCTTAACCACACAGCCAGAAAGGGTCGCGAGCTTCCCCGCGCGCACGCACGCACTGGTGTAGGGGCCTACCTCTCCCGCTCCCGCTCCCGCTCTCTCTCTCTCTCTCTCTCTCTCTCTCTCTCTCTCTTTCTTTCTTTTCGCCAGGGCTATGGGCAAGAGGTTTACCCCCTTGCCCGCGCGCTTGTGCGCCCCCGACTGTTGCGGAGGTGAGCATTGCCAGTTTGCTACCCCCGGCTCTTGCAAGTGGAAAAAGGAACTCTCTCCGCTCAGCAACTCTCTCTCTCTCTCTCTTCTTCTCCAGGGCATGAGGGACGGTCAAGTCCCCCGGCCACTTGGGCCCCCCCTTGTTTGTTGGGGGATCTTTGGGAGGACGTGAAAACGTGTTGAGTAGACCACTGTCAACCAGTTAACATCAATAGCTTGTAACTACTCTCACTCACTCTCTCTCTCTCTCTCTCTCGCTCTCTCTCTCTCTCTCTCTCTCTCTCTTTTTCTCTCTTCAGCAGGGCATAGGAGGCGTGCGAGGCCCCCCGCTTTCTCTCTCTCTCTCTCTCTCTCTTTCTTTCGCCAGCGCTGTGGTGCAGGGGTTACCCCCTACACCGCGCGCGTCCGCGACACCGACAATTTTGGGACGCTTATGTTTCATGCAAGCCTTCGGCACCGGGAGCCCACGTTTCAAAGCTTCCCTTAGCAACTGGAATCCACCGTCAACATCGGTGCACTCGGTTTCGTTGCTATTCGATAGGGGGTGTTCCCGTCTGTGCCTGGCTTTATGGCTCGATTCAGCGAGCATGTCGTCCTATCTACCGGAGAAACTCAAAGCAGCGCCCTAGGGAAAGTACCTAATACAGCTCAATCGGTAGATCCATGCTCGCACTGGAATCCATCAGCTTTTCGGGGAAACTTACTGAACAAGCAAACGTCCTGGACATAGGAACATAAGTGAATGAACTCCCATACAGACTTGAAGTGAAGATGGATTCGGCTGAAAGGTCATGAAATGTACGGGCGTCCCCCTTCCAACTGTAGCGGTGAGACGTCAGGCTTGGTTTCTGCTTTGCGGCATTGTTAGTCGGTACAACAAAAGGTTAGAGACATAAAAAACGGGGCAAGGCTAGTACCAAAAGCAGAGTAGTCATCCTTGCCGCAGTCATTGTTGGCGGTGGGTCGTGCCGGCTTGGAGACGGGGGCAGCAACAAGGGAACGGGACTGCAAACCGTAAAGGCGAAGCAAGTAACAAAGTCGACTATGCCGGGTACACGACTTCGGGAAAGGTGAGGGGTCCTCCTTTTGACCGTTGATGTGAAACTTCACATTGGAAATTTGGGCCCCGAAGCTTCTTTTTTGCAGCTCGTTTATTGAGTCCAGCCTGGCTCTACAAAGGCAGCACCAAGAGACCTCACTAAAACGCAGAAGGACAGTACAGGATCACAGGACGCCAGGAGCTGGAGGATTAGTTGACCCGAAATTTTTGGGGCAGAGGCTAGAGGCTCGGCATCGCGCCGGGATAAAGTTCTAGGGGCAACCCCGAAAGAAAAAGTAGTGATAGAACAGGTTCTGGCCTTGCGGTGCTGTGCATGCTTTGTACAGACTGGGTTGGCCTGTTTTTCTTCAGCACGGCATCACAAGGGAAGCAACAGATGAACGGCACTCCGAAAGATAGAAGCACAATATCTGGGACGAATACGCCATGTGTAAGTGAAGTTATTGAAGATTGCTAGGCCAAGTTCGAAAGTGCCCAAGTCTTGTCGGCCTGGGAGCACGTGTGGGGCGTCCCCCTTTCCTTGCAAAGAAACGGAGCAAGGTTTAGGTAATATCTTTGGGGTGGCAACTAGAAACATAGATCCCATTGTCAGCCGGCCGTCGACGGTGGCATCAACACCGCAGGGGTATACAACTAAAAAATTGCCGGCTTCTTGGGGAGGGATCTAGCTTGGCGTCTGCACGCAAATTATGATGGCTCACCCTGGGCTGAGACAAGAGAACCAAACAACACACTCAGAACACACGCGACAAAGTAGGGAACTAGTACGCCCAAGGGGAGATGCCCCTAGCCATCATGCAGCCGGAAGTGTGCACCCACTCACCATGGACCTTCCTCTTCCTCTGGGCGGTCATCTTCTTCTTGGTCGGGGGTTCCATTGAATGCAGCATGCATTCTTCTCCGCCTGTGTGAAGTTTGTCTGGCCAACACATCTCGTCCATGGGTGTTGCGGCATGGGCTCGCTGCTTGAAAAGCCTGCGTAGTCACGTTGGATGAGGCTGGAGAAACCACGATCTCAGCTTGGTGCAGGGGGAACCCTTTCCGCAGGAGTGGCTCCCGGTGGCGCCTTCACAGGTTCATTGTGTTCCACCAGTAGCACCGGCGTGCCCCAAAAGGCGGTTGTCCAACTGAACAGAAGGCCGTGCGCTTCAGCCAAAGTGGTCGCGATTTGCTGTTCCAGGAATGGCAGGAGCTGCTCAATGATTTGTTGTGCTCGGACAACGTGGTACGGGGTAGCCTCCCCGTTTGTGGTCGCGCCCGGTCTTGGATGCCCCTCTCGGTCATGTGAAGCAGGGAGTGCAGGGGGTCCGGGGAGAAGTGGTACTCCCGGTGGTTGTGCTCGGCGTTGTAGTTCAGCATGCGCCGGTAGAGCAGGTCGTAGTCGTAATCGAGCAGCTGGTTGTTGGGCGAGGTCTTCTATCGGGGGAGTCCAGACCTTCTTGTCGTTGTCTTTTCTTGTGCTCGTTCGAATTCTGGGAATTTCTTCCCGCCTCCGCCTGGGGGGTTTCCCCCTGTGCAAAACTGACTACAACCTCAAGCAAAAAGCCGTTGTTGAGGAGTGTGGAGAGAAACATGCAAGCCAGCTCACTAGCCCTGAAAAGCAAACAAGTTTTCTTGCAGCTTGGTGGCTGTGGGGTTTCCCCCGGGGCAAAGTCTGAAACAAATGGGCCTCGCTCACTCAGTTCAGTTGAGGTTGTCCTCGACTTCAAGGGCGTTTCCCCTTTCGGTTGTCGTTCTTTCCAGTCGCTTGGATCTCCCCCTTTTCCCCATTGTGGGCAAGGATCTCATTCTTGGTGTCGACGAGAAAGTATCACGTTGCACACCCTGGTCAAAGTTTACGACCCGTTGAGCAGCAAGGGAATCGCAGCCGGGTGGTTCGAAAGAACGAGGATAGGCTCCCCTCTGCGGCTACCCTCCGGGAGTGAGGACATCGAAGTCGTCGAGGGCAGCCTCGATGAGAAAGTCGCGTAGAGCAGCAAACGTGCCGCACTGGTGGATGGCTGCACTCGGAGGCACTACGAAGAGGGGCCACTTGATGAGAACTGTGGCGGGCGTATGACTCAAGCACCGCTGGAGGAAAGTAACAGGCTCCCCCAAACTTACACCCCAAGTCAACCAGTCACCTCCCTCCCCGATGCACGGGGGGCGTCACAGGCCTCCCGAGCAAGGGTGCAGCACTTGAGCCAAAATGGCTCTCTCTCCCTCTCTCTCTACGGGGCGTGAGGCGGGCAGCAGCGTCTCTCTCTCTCTCTCTCTCTTTCTCTCTCCCTTGCTTGCTTGCTTGCTTGGGGGGCGTTTGGGGTCGTAGGTTCAGGCCCTGCTACCCCTGCGCGCATGCGCTACGCCGCTGTCTCTCTCTTTCTTTCTCCGGGCCTGAGGGCGAGCCCCCGCGGGAGCCGCCCGTTTGTTGGTTGTGTGCATGTGTGTTACATGCTGGAACAACAAGCACTGCTCGGCGACATCGTGTATTATGCCCCGAACAGTCCGTACGAAGTGCCCCGAAATAACCGTACCATACGACGTCCAATATGTCGCCCATTGCCATCTGTACGGTGTGGGTTTTCCACTCGCCCATGTTGGGCTGGCATGTTGAGGAGGCTGTCTACGAGTGGGCCTGGTATGATCACAACAGGTTCAGTGAACTACCATAGATGCCGCTTGCCGTGTAATACCCTATAGCCCTCCTCGGCTCCACTCTGCGTAGTCCTATGGCCTCGGATGGTACCTACGGCGCCCCGCTTGCTGGCAACACACAGTTAGCAGTATGGTGCAGATCACAGGACTGGGGCTGTAGGGTACCTCTACAGACTAGGCTCCTCGACTACGGTCTCGACGCTCCGGTTGCAGTGGCCCGTGCTTTGCTCTGGTGCATCCGTTACTGTACTGCCTCGGGACCTAACGTGTCGAGCCTAGGTGTCGCCCCGACGGAGAAACAAAGGTTGTAAAGTATGTTGCAGATCACATGACATGGGGCCGGTCCTAACTTGGCTCACTAGATGCTCCGCTGTAGTAGACAAGCACACAAGAGTAAGAGAGTGCGATGCGATGCAGATCACAGGACTCGGAGCTTTAAGGGGCACTCGCCCCTGGACGGTCACCCTTTCAGTCACTGCGGTCAGGGGACGACTGTGGTGTGGGTCTATCAGTAGGGCTCGAGGTCACTCGCCGTCTGGTCACGGGGTCGATGTAGTCGTCCTCCGCCGCCTCGCCCTCGTCGTCGTCCCTCTGCGCCTCCGCCGAGTCCGCGTCTGTCGGGATCGCCGCCCCGGCTTCTTCCTCTGAGGCATTATGTTGCGCTTCTTGAGCTCCACGTTGTCGTTCAAACTCCAGCTGTGCCTCGAGGTCCACCAGCGCGGCTCTTTCTTCGTCTCCTGGGTCCAGCTGTGCCCCGACGCCCTCCTCAAGGGTGGCCATGGAGGCGGGCTCGTCGTCGCCGGGGTCTAACTGAGTCTGTGCTGCCCCGGTTGTGGGCCACAGCGTTGACGCCCCGACTTTTTCGCTCGCCTCCGTGTTCGCCCCTTCTTGGCTTTCCACCATCACTGCTTCACCACCTTGCTGCCAGAGGTGCAGCGAGTGGAGCGCTTCCCCGCACAACAGGTAGGGCGCGTCCGTGAGGAAGCCACGTGCCGCCCCCAAGTTGGCCACAGCTTCTGCTAGTGTGGCCGCATGTCCCATGTACGGCCTTTCCATTTCCAGTGCATTCCCCGCCAAGGCGATGCTGTCTGACGGGTGTGTCGAAAACGGTCTTGGCAGGATCTCGTCACGCCCCGCCACTGCTGCCAACCTTGCCGCGGTGCACAGATCGCCCCGGTGTTGTTGCAGTCCAGCGGCGCCCATGGCTTCTACACTGTCATACACTCTATTGATAAGGTGGTGTACGCCCCTTGCTGCCGCTAGTTGTGCACTGCTTACCCCCATCTGTGTCGCCCCGGGTGAGGTGTCAATCCCCCTGGTGACTAGTTGCAAGGCTTGTGCCAGTTGTTGTAATATCGGAGGAGTTGCAAGTTGTGGGCTGTGTCCTGTGGCTGCTAGGCTGTGCAGGTGGACTGCTGCTTCTCGGAAGAGCGAGTGTGTGCTGCGGGTTCTCTTCTGTGGTGACTCGCAGGAGCGGTTGCTCGGTGTGTGGTTGTTCCGCTCCGGCACAATGAGGTTAAGCAGTATAACTACATGGTAGGTGACTTCGTGCATTTCTCGCATGCCCGTCTCGAAGAGTAGGCTGCGTAGCTTGTCGATGGCATCCTCCAAGTGGTTCGGGGCTTGGTTGGACGAGGAGGGTCGCCCCGGCCGCTGCATGAGTGCAGGTTGGTCATGCTCTGGTGGGGGGGGCTGAAGTCTGTTGCCCAAGGGTCGGCGTATTTGTTGCAGTAGACTGGGTCTGCTTGGTGGCGTGGTTGTGCTTGGTGGTGGTCTGTTGTCTGCCTGCTGGCTTCGCCTAAGGGTACGCCCATCGGAGAGTGGTCCATGTGGTGTGCCTGTACCGCCTGTGCCTGTATGTGAGGAGGAGCTTGCCGTGGCTGAGGTGGTTTCCTGCTGTGGTTGGTGGTTGTGCGTGGCATTTGGCGCTGCATCGCCTGAGGAGCTTGCCGTGGCTGAGGTTTCCTGCTGTGGTTGGTGGTACTGTGGTTGGTATGTCTGTGGTGACCCCTGTGTGGGTCTGCTATTCGTTGTGTGGCTGGCTGTCGAGGAGCTTGCCGTGGCTGTTGGGGTTTCCTGTTGTGGTTGGTGGTTCTGGCTGTGGCTGTGGCTGCTTTGTGGTGGTGCAGGTCCAGTGTCTGTTGCGGCGGTGTTCGTGGCGCTGGCGGGGCTTTGGTGGTCAAGTGGTGTGGCTGTCGCCCCGCCTTGGGTGTAGCAGCTGCTTTGGGGTGGGTCGCCGTCAGCTTGTGGTTGGTCGGTCGCCCCGCTTGGTGCTTGACAAGCTTCGGGGTCTGCGGTGTGCTCCGACCGTGCTTCATCGGAGGCTGCAGTGGGTTGGGTAGTGTCCGTCCCAGAATCGCTGCACCCCGCCGCTTCGTTGAGGTGGACGTCTAGGATCCATTCCCCATCCTGCCACATGAAGGTAAGGATGTCTCCTTCACAAAGGATGGCTGCATTGAACTCGTAGATGGCTGGGGGGGGTGCTGCCACCACTTCTGCCATGTAGGTTTGCAGGTTGGGTCTGGTGAGGGACAGGACCGTCCCTGTGGAGATGGGGGGCGCGAGTTCGGAGCGTATGCCTGGTGGTATGGTGCGGAGGGGGTTGGGGTCCGCTCGGAGTGCTGCCAGCTCATGCTCTTCTTTTCGCAGTGGGTGGCTTTCTATCTGTACGAGCCACCACGGTGGGGAAGTGGGGGTGCCTGCTTCCTGTGCCAGGATACGCCCCCGAGCCCATTTGTTAGTGGGGATGGTGGGTCGGTTGATGGATGGCTGGCTGCGGCTTGTGGCTGTGTGCTGTAGGCGATCCTGGGCCGCGGCCATGGCTGAGGGTGACAGTGGAGGGTTGCGTGTGAGCCCTTGCGGCGCTGGGTCCGTGGAGCTGCTCGCTGGTTCATGTGGCGCCGGGTCTGTGGAGCTAGCTGCGGGCTGGTCCCAGGGTGCAGGGTCCACTTCGGCGTCCGTGGTTGGTGGGGGTGGTGGTGGTGGCTTGGGTTGCGCCGGGGGCTGCTTAACCGGTGGCGGTTTTGCCACTGGCGTCGCCTTGGGATGCTGGGTCGTGTGAGTTGGGGCGGTGGCTGTTGTGGCTCCGGGTCTGCCGTCGGCTGGTTGTGCCGCTCCAGCTGCTTTAGGGGTGTTGTATCGGAGGGGTTGCAGGTGTCTATTGAGCAGGTCCGCCCAATTCGGGTCAGCTGTCTGCGGACGTGGTGGAGGATGTGCTTGGTGTGGCTGGTATCGGGCTCCTTGGCCAGTGCCGCCCCGTGGCCACAGGCCCAGTCGTTGTAGTTGGATCTTGAGGGCTCGTTTGGTGGCCCTGTTGGTGCGCCTCTGGTCTCCTGCCCCCTCCCTTGTTCTGGGTGGGCGGTCAGGCTGGGGGGGAGGGCCAAGGTCTGGCGTGGGTGGTCGGCGTCTGTCGACTGTGTCTGCCGTTCGTGTATTTACGGGCGGTGTCGGTGGTTGTTGTGGTGGAGGTTGTTCCGCTGTTGGGACTTGGTTGGGTTCTGTGGCTGGCATCTCGTCGGTTGTCTGCATCGTTGTAGGTGGCGGTGGAGGCCTGTCTTCGGCCTGTGGTGCGGTGTTGGGCCCGGCGGTTGTCGTGGGTGCTTCCGGGCTGTGGTTCGTCGCCCCTCCTGTGTCTGTGGTGATGGTGGGTTGGTGTTGTGCTTCAGCTTGTGGTGTTGTCACTGTGTCTGGGCTGTTGTGCCGCCCCGTGCTTTCGGTTGCACCGGGGGTTGTGGTTGCTATCTGCGGCTCCGTAGCTGTGGATGTCCGGGTTGGTGGTTGGGGGTCGAGAAGGGGCAGCAGTTCCCTCTCTATGTATGTATCAGGAAGTTCTCCTGCTGTGAGCCAGTGAAGGTATTCGGCTTGCCTCATGTTTGGCAGCGGGGGTACCCCTGGTGGTGGTCTGGGGCCATGCAGTGGCATCCCGTTGGCGTCCGTCTCAGGGTTTTGGGTTGGTATGGTGCCAGGCTCCAGTGTCTGGTCTGTGGTTGGTTGTGGTTGTGCTGGCACTTGGTGTGTGGTAGGGCCGGCTGACGACGGCCCTACCATCCGCCTCCAGACCAGACGTCGTGGGCAGCCACATAGGGGGCTGGGTAGTAGGCTTGCCAAAGGTTGCGCCGCGGCTGCCCGCCCGGCAAGGTGGCGCTCGCAGTGGTTTGCGTTTGCTGTGGAGTGGTAGGTGGCGGGTCGCTGTTGGCCGTGGGTTGTCCGGCTGCCGCGTCTGCGATTGGGTGTTGTGCGGTGTCTTCGACTGTGCTTGGAGTCGCTTGCTGTGTGTTCTGGGCCCCAATGGTGCCCATGCGTGTTGCCCTGCTGGGCAGGTCATCTGTGTCGGTGGCCACGTCCTTAGTGGGTGCCCCGGGGTTGGGTCCTGCCGTGCCGCCCCACCACAAGGCTTGGCCCAGTAAGGCCAGGATGGCCAGGCTGCTGGTAGGGAGGAGTTTCCGCCCCGACATGTTGTACTACTGTCGTGTTGTAGCTATTCAGTCGAGGCTGGGGCCACGGCGATGCATATGCATGACTGAGCTCACCGGCAAGACGACTTCACTGTTGCGGTCTGGTCCTGTGCATCTCATGGTTCACTGTTGTCAGTTGGGGAGAAGGTTGCGGTGGGTATTGGGGCCGTCGGGTTCTGCATCGTCTTCTAGAGGCTCAGGTTGGCTTTGAACAGGTAGTACGAAAGGAAGTTGGTCAGGAGTTCGAGGGTGATACATCAGCTCGGTTAGGTAGTACTGGTAAAGCTTGTGGTCAAACTGAAACTGGAGCTCATTGGCTTCGTCATGTAGTTCTGAATCGGTATCTCGTGCGGCTTGGTCAGGATCAAGTTTATGGACACTGCAGGTTGTGGGGTGTTGTAAGTGCAGTAGGGCTCGAGGTCGTTGTCACTCAGGCAGGCAGATTGCGGGCTTCAACTTTTGGCGCTGGCGGACGAGCTCTGGCTGTCACTGGCACTCGCCCCGGCAGGGATTCCGGGGGTCATTCGCCCGCTCGCCACGCTGTCCGTGAGTGCTGCTGTGGGTCTCTCTCTCTCTCTCTCTCTCACTCTCTCGCTTTCTGAGCTTCGGTCTCGAAAGCCAGCTCATGCGGCCTGCTCCTTTCGCCCATCCGCCGATGAAACTATCTTGCCCATGCTGGGCTTGAAGCTCCATGAAAGGCCACCTTGGTGAAGGGATTCGCGTCCGTCCCAGGTTTGCAGTTCAATTCACCTTGAAACGTTACCAACCCGAGCAGAGAAATTACTGCGCAGAACTCGGACACGGCGTCACAGGGCATCCTATCGGAACGAGGTCGCGGTTTGCAAACCGGAAACCAATAACACTCGAAGAAACAAAGAATGTCTTGGGGTCCTGATAAGGCTCCTGCCATAAGCTTCGGCCTGCACTGCTGGTGAAACATGTGTTCGGCCCTGTTCCGGTGCATGTTTTGCGTTTCGCCTGGCCTGGTTCTACTAAGACACACAGAGGCCGCAAAGTTTCTTGCGATCGTACTGTGCAAACTGTGCTGGAGAGGATCACTAGGGTTGACAATGTCGACACACTTTTCCCGATTCAGCATGATCGCTGAAGATCTTTATGATTTTCTCTGCGAGTCCCAGCCACCTCGAGGTCGTCACGAATTGCTAGCAGGGCTGTTCGAATCAACATGGCAACGACCAACCAACATGTCTTGAGACGGTGTACTGACAGCCGGCCTTCAGCGATGCCTTCGCCCCTGTGCCGTGCAAGGTGGCCTGCTCTAGCACTGGCAGTTGGGGTGGAGCATCTCGAATGAGAACCCAGTGCTGACTTCAGCTCAGATGAGCTCAGATGCGAATCGGACCTCGAATCAATCATGAAACCATGCTTGCATGATAACAATCGAGGCCCATCGGAGCTCCCTGAACCTCAACTCAGAACCCGATGGTATGAACCGAATTTCCAACATAAGTAGTCCACAACCGCAACCTTTCTTCCCCGTCGACCCTCATCGTGGTGTTGCCAGCGGCAGCCCTCCGAAGGCGCAGCCGAAGGTGCCAGCGTCGGGGGAGGCGGAGTAGCTGAGCCTAGCGCAGGGTCTCAGAACCTTCCCCTCCCCGAGCTGACTTCAGTTCCAGCTCTTCGTTGCAAAGAGCCTCTTGCTACAGCAGTGCCATGCAACAATCTGAAGTATTGCCCCGCACACGCACATGGACCCACCGGAGTAGTGACGGAATCTCGCCTTCGTCGATCGAAAGTTCCTGGCATTGGGCTCCAAAGCATCAACGAAGATGCGCCCACTGCGACCTCCAAGGTGCGAGATTTCGCCTCTAGCTCGAACGATCCCCCAAGCAGCTGGCAACAAAAGAACCGTAAACCCTGAAACCCTTCGCCCGCAATGGCGCAGTTCCAGGTGCCTTGCAGCAGTATGACACATTTTGGATGAGAATACGCGAGAAACCTGGTGAGTGGAAAAATACTGTTACAAAAAGATTAATATGTTGATACCATCTCTGTAGCAACAGAAGCGACTGACGTAGTAATCATAAGACTTGAACTGTGGCCTCCGCACTTCCTCGCCGTTTCTGCGAGGAGTATCTTGCTCAGGCATTCGTGTGCATGGCCTCAGGATGCGGCACACGGTCTAATCCTGCGAACCTCTCTGTTTGCCTGCTCTGTTCTTGTCGCTATGTACCTATGTATGTATGTACCTCATTACGTAACTAACTATCTGTCTCTCCGCCTTAGCCCCTTTTACCTCTCTGTCTTTCTGCCGGGCTTACTGTAAGTTGACACAGAGCAGAATTGGCACTGGAGTTTCTACTAAGAGCTAGTTGCCTCTGCCCGAGCGTTTCAGCAAGAACACCTCTCTCTCTACCTCTTTCCACAACCTCACGATCTCCAACTAAAGCTGGAGTGTGCAGAGGCTGCTGAAGCAAAGTCTGAGGTGTGGTCAAAGAGCTCCAACGTCTACGAAAACCTTGGGTCACCATCTCAAGAGTTCTTGCACTTCAGAAGTTTCGGCTATCGGCCATCGGCTGGAAATCTGATTGCCGGCCACCGTATATGATGACTCTGCAAGAGCATGAGCCACTCGAGAATGCAATGGCACACAGGTCTCCGATGGCGCGATCGAAAAACAAAGCCAAGCCTGGGACCCGAGGCTCCGTCGGGTGGCAGCGCCCTTCCGACCAGCTTCCGCTTTGTTTACAAGGGGATAGTGCTGAAGTCTTCGGAAATACAAGCTGTACTTTCGGGCGCACCGACTTTGCGAGTTGTCATAAGCAGTGGTACAATGATTCTGCTGGGCTCGCGAGGCACGACAAAACTGTCGGCTAAAAGAAGGTCCGACTGTGCTTCGATTAACCGCAGAGTTTCAGTGACAACTTTTCCAAACTGAGCAAAGACCCTGAACCCAAAAGTCCTACCTAAACCCTATCAACCTCGCTTTGCCTTCATGCAGCACGCGGGCCACGAGATGCCTGGGGATTCTCATTGCAAAGGTCGGTCTTCGGTTCCTACAAGCACGGTTGTTATTGACAACAGCTCTCGCACGAGGTGTTGACCTCGTCCTCCACTACTTCGTAAACGTGCAAATCACAGAACTAAGAGACCCCCTGAAGCCGAGAGACTCAACTCCTCGCCCTCCGCCCCAGAACTCGCGGCGGAGGTTGGCCAACCTTCGATAGCTTCAGAGCCACAGTACTTGCTAATCTACATCCGAAGACTACACTCCGTCATTGCGTAATAGTTCCC
The DNA here is from genome assembly GCA_905221615.1 of Symbiodinium sp. CCMP2592. NCBI lineage: Eukaryota > Dinophyceae > Suessiales > Symbiodiniaceae > Symbiodinium > Symbiodinium sp. CCMP2592. Next base: position 1,110,738 of record CAJNDT010000546.1, read on the forward strand.
GGAATCGAAGGACAAGAAATCACGACACAGCCTTTGGCGCGAGTTCTGCTTCCGATCAAATCAAAACCGGTGAAACAACACTCTCAACTGGAAACTGCGATCCGGAAAGGTGCTTCTAGTGACAAGCCGTGTTCACAGCACTGGAAAGTCGTGATGTTTAGCCGCATGAGGCGTACAGTTTTAGGTCCCTCCTGCAAGATATGCAGCGACCCCACGGCTCAGTACGGTCCGCAGGCCACAGCGGTGAACAACGGCAAGAGTGCCAACGCAACGCGGATCGTCCTACACGTGCAAATCACGGGAAAACTGCTCGGACTTCCAAGCAACTAGCTCACTATCCACTAGCGGCTTTCCTGCGCGCCACTTCGAGGCAGCACCGGACTGTGCAAGCTTCAACGTGGCTCATGTGGCGCAAACCGCAAGTGCTGAGACGTGCAGTGCAAATTCTGCTGGGCCCCCACAGTACCTAAGCATGTTGTAACTTGAGGACGAAGCCGAATTGGAGCTTTTGCCAACCATGACGTAGCTTAGCTTGGCACTGGCTTATATATGTATATAGTACATACTGCTGTCTAGCACGTGTTTAGTGTTTACTTGGAAGTGTCACAAGACAGACACCTCGGGGCGACAGAATCGCGCGGAGAATGAATCTGTAAAGAATTCTTGCCCGCAGGCCAACGTCACTGACATTGAAACATGCAAACGCGAGGCAAGAGCAGGAGAAGAGTTCAGATCGCAGCGAGTAATGTCAGACTCAGGCGCTCAGAATGATACTCGGCAGCTTCATGACAAAAGCTGAACGACAACGATCGCAAGTGCCCCTTGGGTGTTTCCAGATCCACTAGATGTTCTGGGCGGTCACATGTTACATTGCATAGTAAATAAGGCACATGTCCTGCATTCTTCTCTCCTACAATCACAGCTAAATTAAATGACTAAAGGATCAAAGGTCATGCTACGAGTAGCCTTTCCTGCACCTGCTCGCTTCTTCGACAATCAATTGCGACCCCATGCGGCGCAGAGGCTGACAGCAGCTATACTGCTTGGATTGCATGCTCAAATTGCGCAAACTCCGGTCCGCAGGGCGCTTTGAAAGGGCTACGCTGCCCACACACCAGCTGTCTTGACCAAGACCGCTGACGACCACGAGTTTGCTAGAGCTTTTCCCAGCAATTAGCATGGATGCCCACAGGTACACACACACACACACGTACGTGCCAAAAGCAAACCGAAAAACAGCAAAAGAGGGCGCACACCACAACGAGAAGAAGTCGAAGTCTTACTTGGAAGCGCATTTCCACAACTGAGAAGTCATACGCTTTTGTTGCGACCGCAATGTCGAGCACGTTAATGTCAGTGGAGGGTCCAGTCACGATCTTCATTCGTTCACATCTGCCTCTAGATTGTGGTAACAAATGTCCAGAATGCAACCGAACCGGATCACACTGGTGAACAAACATTCACATCAAAGTCCCAAACTCTCTCAGCCTTTTCAGGGCTGAGTGGGGCGAGGGCAAAATTTGAGAGGGATCGCTCCAGCCGCGCTGGCCACGGAAATCGAAACGTGATCGGGGACAGTAGAATCTGTGGAGGGTCGAACCACGATCTTCATTCGTCGACACAGGAACGGAATGGAACCGAATCGGATCGCACTAGAGAGCCAACCTGCGGATCGAAACTATGAACCTGCTCGAGCGGACTGAAGCCATTCATGAACGCTTGCGCACTCTAGCCGTAGCAGGTAGTGGTAAGTGGTAGTGGCAGTGGCAGTGGTGGTGGTAGTAGTAGTAGTTGTTGTTGTTGTCGTAGTCATAGCAACAGTAGTGGTAGTAGTAGAAAATAGTAGTAGTAGTAGTAGTAGTAGTAGTAGTAGTAGTAGTAGTAGTAGTAGTAGTAGTAGTAGTAGTAGTAGTAGTAGGTGCAGTAGGTGTAGTAGGTAGTAGTAGTAGTAGTAGTAGTAGTAGTAGTAGTAGTAGTAGTAGTAGTAGTAGTAGTAGTAGTAGTAGTAGGTAGTAGTAGTAGTAGTGGTGGGGAAAAGAGGTCCGATATTCGGCAAGATTGGCATTGGACGATATTTTTCGATCCGCGTCAAGATTTTGGCGACTCCAAGAACGAGCTCAAGAGTGGTTCTCCGGCACATAAATGCGGGCCCAAAAATGGGACCGTTTTCTGAGCCTTCGGTAATTGTGCCAATACTAGAAGGCTCCAGAAACGGGCCCGAATTCGGGGCCCATTTTTGGCCCCGCTTCTCACCCTTTTTGAGTGCAGGTTTTGACAAAAAGTGGTTGCAGCTGGTTGCAAGCAGGCATTGCTGTGAAGGTCACAATCGTTCACAGTTTCTTTCTTTTTTACGAGCTGCTGCCGGATTCAGAAACAACGACAGCAACAATGTTGTGCAGCTACGCAATTGAGCAAACGAAGCAAGATAAATCGGGACTGGGGAGGCCCAGTTTGAAAGGCACCGTCTTTGACCGGGGTTTGGGTCCCAAAAATGGCCCCGAAGACTTTGCACGTGGCAAGCCAGGCGGTGCTCAGAGCAGCTGAAAGCATGCAAAAACGTTCGCCAAGACGCCAGCAGTCCGGCTTTGGGGCTCTGATTTCGAAACAGTGTCAAGAGTGCTGCCCCCATTGTGTTGCTTATCGTGAACTCGGCTTCTCCGAACAATAGAACCACCAGGCGAGTGGAAAAAATACTATTTCTAATGGAAAATATGCACTGCGCCACAGAGGGAGACACAGAACAGAACGCCCTTAGCGCTTTACAGTAGCACGGCGCGCATTCGCAACGTTCTTTAAGCGTGTTATGGTCATTTCCGCTGACAGTTTCCAGGGAAACGTCAAAATCGTAACGTCGTGCAGTCAATCTTGTTAATCTTGGTCAGCAAGTTTTTGGAGATGTTTGGGAAAAGTGGCAAGAGTGCAGGCAAGCTTGCTTCGCTCTAAAGGGGGGGCAAGATTTCACGGCAAAATCTTGCCAATCTTGCTCCAGGGTCGGGCGCGGATTCATTCAACTCTGGCGAGGATATTCCTTCAACTGGCCCCCGCGGATTCTGTCCGGAAAACGCGGATGCATTCCACCACGAGGGCCGGGTCTTTCAACCCGGACACGCAGATTCACTGAACAAACACTGCCCACGGAAGGCTTTGTTCAACCCGCACGCAAAGACTCACTCAACTACACACACGCGCGGATTCTTTCAGAACGTTGAGCACGGGGGCGAAGTCGGCCACCCTGGACCACAAGCCGAGTTTGACATGGACGCGCAAACATGCGTTGACACCAGAACATGGGTGACTGAAGCGGGGACAGGGAGTTGACTGAACCAAGACGTTGTGGTTAGAAGGAAGCGGATAACAGGGCGCGGGGATCGCAAGCTCGCAATCTTGCAATCTTGTCACCGCTTGGACCACTTGACCACTTGTACCACTTGTGCCGCTTGCGCCACTTGAGCCACTTGGGCCACTTGCACCATTTCTCTTCGCGAGATGCTGCAAGCGGCGCAAGTGGTTCAAGTGCGTGAGTGGTTCAAGTGGTCCAAGTGGTGCAAGGATGCACGATTTCAAGCTTCGCCCCTCCCCCCCTGGTGCACACTAGCAAGATTGCAAAATGAGCAAACTTACCTGCAATCTTGCCCCCCAAACCGGCAAGCAAGATAAAAAGATTAGCAAAATCTTGGCCCATTGGGGAACCCCAAAGATTGGCAAGATTTTCAAGAATTGCAAAAATTTCGGTCCCAAAAGGGCGCTTCGTTTCCAAGCACAATGTAGTAGTAATAGTGGTAGTAGTGGTAGTAGTAGTTGTTGTTGTTGTAGTTGTAGTAGTAGAAGAGTTGTAGTAGTAGAAGTAGTAGTAGAAGTAGTGACAGCAGCAGCAGCAGTAGTAGTTGTTGTAGTTGTAGTGTACTACTACTAGTACTAGTACTGGTACTAGTAACTAGTAATTACATTTGATTGTGTGCTTCATTGTCCCCCCTCTGGTTTCGGGTATAAGCTTTTGTGAGCGGGGTTTCAATTTGTGAAACAGTAGTAGCATCCGAAGCAGCAGTAGCAGTAGTGGCAGCAGTGATGGTGGTAGTCGTAGCAGCAGCAGCAGCAGCAGCCGGTAGTGGCAGTAGCAGACGCAGTGGGGCCTGCACGTCTGTTCCCTAAAGTCTTTCAAACCCGAAATCATGTCAAATCTTTCGCGGAATATTGATTCCTTTCCCCGAACCGTCGCGCGCGGACACTTTGCCGAAACACAAACTCGTAGATCAGATACATTGATCTCATCGTGATCAGCATGCAAAAAACAGGCTGGCAGAGAGAGGGAGAGAGAGAGCGAGAGAAAATCTCGGAGAGAGAGCGAGACAGAGCCGGAGAGCAAGTCATCTACGAAGAGGGCAGACGGAAGAAACACACGCTAGTGTGCCAAGGCGAAGAGCACAGGCTGTGATGTAACATCGACTGGGACAAGTGTAAGCCTCAATGTGCTTGAGCAGTACAGTGACAGTAGTTGCTGGACATGGAAGATCAGCCACAGAAGTTCAGACACCTGATCATCCTAAACTTCACGGAGAGCACCACATGGTCTTGGGAGCTGGTGACAACGGCGGGCAGAAACAACCAGCATGCTGGACCGCCTTGACGAGGCATGAACAAGCGCTGGACATCTTGGAAAGAACGCAATATCAGCAGTTCAGCCCGAGCAAGTCTGCTGCCGGAACACACACACACACAACTGACGGTGTGACTCTTTGAGCCATTGGATTATGGCATTCCCAAGAAGAAGTACAGAGTAATGAGCGATGGCAAGCAGGCTATGCCAGTGAACGAACACCGCAATCCATGATAACGTGCTGAGACTGTGACAATATCACAAAACTACATCATGCTTTCGTCATGTATGTTCCGAGATGAACAGAAGTGCTGAAGCGTGTGCTGACTATTGCGAGATTCGAGATTGGGCAGCGTGACACCTCGTACCACTTCCATCGCAACCCTGCGACCCCAGCTTTCAGCCAAGAGTAATTGCTTCCTATCAGTTCTTCCCTGCCCTCAAACTTGTCGGTGCCGCAGCACAAGCATCCGCGTAACATTTTCCATCTCACCTTGATCACACCGATCACGCTGCCCAATCACTAACTGCAGGTTCGCCGAAGATTTGGCAAGATATAGCTTCCCGGTAGACCTGACCCTACTGTGAATCGGAACTTGCACAGGCTTCCTGAGCGTTGTCACGGCTCGCAATCCGAGCCGGCTTACGGGCCAAGGTAAGTGTAGAATCTCGCTTGTGACCCTCTGAAGGCACAAGGCTTCTCGAGACAGCCATGATGGCATTAAAATACCCAGCCTCCGTTTCCCAGTAGCTGACGGCAGGTAAAGCAGTCTAATCATGCCGGGTATGAACTTTGGAGGTGGTATGTTGCGGCTTCGGGACATGGCCGTGATCTCCTGCATCATCTGAAACACACCATGCGCTTACTTGCAGGATTAATGGTTGCCGGCAGGGACATCACCGCATGCCCAGAGGCAACGAGCACTCAGAGCTGGATTCTTGTGGCCTTCTTCTTCAGGTCGGAGAGGGCCTGACCCAGGCTGTGGCCGCGCACCACAGGCAGTTTGCCTGACACAGCGACAGACAGATCGGGATCTTAAAAAATAGACATAAGCAGCTGAATGAGGGTGCCATGACACGGTGGACCTTCCTGAACACAGCAGCATCTGGAAGCTGAAAGAAAGCCCACGCGCATGTGCCTGATTGAGGCCTCACCTGGGACTTCTTGTCGTGTGCGACGTCGATGGCCACCTTCAACCAAGGATTTCGGATGGCCTTAATGTGTCGCTCCGTATGCACATGTCCCACCTCCTGCAGATGCACCGCAGAATCGATGGATGTTCTTCTATCCGGGCTTGCAAGGCTTTCACGTCTCGGAGTCTTGCTCGTTGGTCGTGCCACCAGTGATCGTAGAGAGGGCGTCTCCGGTGCAGATGTTGGCACAGGCGCCGGGGATGAGAGGCCGAGGCCTTTGCCGGAATTCCTGCACCGAAGGACGATATCCCTCAGCCTCCAGGGCGCAGTCTTCCCGCTGTCGGCTTTATCGCCGCGCTCCGACTCGAAGAAGGAGAAATTCCTGGCCTCCTCCTCGTCATCGTCTGAAACGCTGCTTGGGACAGTTGGTATCTTTTGCATGGCATTCGTCCGCTCAGGCACATGTCTGGCACAAACATCCTGCTCGCTGCCACTGTGGCAGCGCTCATGTGCCAGCTCGTCTAGATCGAGGCAAACGCGAGTTCTGTTTGCTCCGGAAGCTTCGTCGTTGGCGAAGGCGATCTTGTGGTCAACACCGTCGCTAAGGGAGTCAAGAGGAAGAGAATCGGTTGTGGACTTGCCCTCCTCAGCTGAGCTTTAATCTCTCCTTCTGATGCGTTTGCTGGCGGTACTAACCACTGCCCTTGCACGGCCAGATGTGGTGCCCAACGTAGCAGTAAGTTGAAAGGTTTACCTCTACTTTGCCATCTACAAAAGAGTCGAGGGTAGCTCTTAACGCGGAAGAACCCTGAAACCCCAAGGGCCAGATGGAAGGCTCCTACACTCAAGGGCCTCGCCCTCGGGCCTTCTGAAGTCTCAGCCGCGGCTCTGAGCTCCAAAAGCCCGCAGGGTGCCGTCGACCGGCCTGGGGCATCGACATCACACTCTGCACGGTACGATCTCTATCTGTCACGTAGCTGCAAAGATCGCAAGGACCTCCCGAGATCTCCAAAGCACGGACGATGTCGGAACTCTGAACTACGGGCCCCTGATGGAAGACTGCATGTCCTGCGCGCCTTCCTTTCCCGAGGGGACGGAGGGCGAATATCGGTGACCTTTGCGACTGCATGGGGTGCGAGAATTCCATAAGAACTTTGTCCGATCAACTTAACTTCGTCTCGCAAGAAACTGAAAGGACTGTGCTTCGGCTTGGAAGCAGGATCCTGCAGGAGAGTTGAAACAGCACCCTAGTACTAATCGACTGCCGCACCTGCCCTGTCATTTCGGAAGCAATAGAGTGCGGTTGGACATATACGGCACCAGAGATCACCAAGAGCAGCATGACAGCCGGGACCATTCCGCGTCCCTTGAGGCCGGGGCTGAAAAGTTCATCCTCGCCGGTGCCGGCAACTAAGCCCACCGGGTCCACGAGGACGACTCGGACGACGCCTGCACGACGCAAACCAATGGAAGGTGTTTGCAACCCGCGACCCGAAGGTGGGCTGCGAGTAAAAAGGCGTCCAGGACGGCTCCACAACCGCTGTGCGCTCTGCTTTCGGCAAAGGGATAAGCGGATTGCGCCAAATCTTCTCATCCCTGGAAACAAGCACCGCTTCCGAAAGGCCCGTGCTAAGCACACACCCGCACGACCACAAAACTGATTCCCTGCACCTCCGTCGTCTGCACTGACACTCGAGGCAACCCCCCTTTCGAGCCAAGAAGCAGGTGGCATCAAGTTCTTCATGCCCTCCCTCAAACTCGCAAGAAAGCCCTTCACTCACGCCCACTGATCACGTGTTCAGATTCTGAACCTTGGTTTCGGGCCCCCTGGGCCCCAAACCTTGAAGTCTCGCAATTTGCCCGTGCACAGCAAGCCCCAGCATACCTCGGACTGAGGGCGTGACAAGTATCGAGCCTCGTCAGGCCGTTGGGCTAGGCGGGAGTGGCCAGGCCACTGCTCAAGGGCTCCAACTGAAGGAGGGTGTGGTTTGAGTTCTGGCTTCCTCTCGCGATGCTGGTGCTGGGGGGAGCTGGCAAGCTATTGCTCTTGGCTTTGCTCTGTTGGAAATTCCTTGCCAAATCAAGGAGCTACGAACACGCCACGCAGCAATACATACGTAGATTTTTCTTATGGTGTCCAGAAGAAAGGCAAAGAAGCGAAGGTCAATGCAATAAACTGGAGGTGGGGAAGGCCAGTAGTGAGGAGCACATGCATGCAACCACCGCATGATACCGTAGTGCCCACTGAATACACGAAAGAACACACGATGTCCAAGACAGCCTACTGTACCTGTGCTTAACATTTCTTAACATTGTGAAAATCTGCTGCCTGCTAACTCTGGAAATGCTATTTTTCCTAAATATGCGTTTCACATCCGCTTGGGGATCCGTTTGGAATCCGTTTGGGATCCGTTTGGAATCCGTTTCCGGCAAACGGATCCCCCAACGCATCCCCCGACGGACCCCCAAACGGACCCCCAGACGGGTCCTGCGGCGGATCCCCGAACCCACGCTTCCCTCGAGAGGAATGCGTTTTTGATCCGTTTTCGATCCGTTTCGAGGGAAGCGTGGGTTCGGAGATCCGCCGCAGGACCCGTCTGGGGGTCCGTTTGGGGGTCCGTCGGGGGATGCGTTGGGGGATCCGTTTGCCGGGCCGGCGGGGCTGGGGCCGGCTGGGTTGGATCCCAAACGCATCTCAAAACTTATCCAAAACGGATCCAAAACGGATCGGGATGCGTTTTTGATCCGTTTCGGATCCGTTTTCGATCCGTTTCGGATCCGTTTGGAGATCCGTTCGCAAATCCGTTTCGGGGTCCCGCCGGGGCTGGGGCCAAAACGGATCCCCAAACTCATCCTAAATGGATCCAAAACGGATCAAAAAAACATTCCGGCATGCACAACAATCCAGTGTTGGCAGAAACAGATTTTCACAAGCTTAACACAGTAACACACACACACACAGTTGTGCCGACATCCACGAATTATTGCAGGTTGCTGAGACTGCCTGATTGACCGACTGACACCTCGGCGGCAGGCAGGCAGGCAGTCATGCAGGCAAGAAGTGAAATATGCACAATCGGATCGGCAAAACAGACCAAACGGCAACGAAACAGATAACGAGGCAGACAGAAGGATGAATGGAATAATCAGTGGAAAGATTCGCAGTTTCGATGAATGGAGATGTGGATGAGACAGGCAAGACAGCTGGAAAGGCTAGATGCCCGAAATGCACATACGAGCAGGAATGGTTGTGCAGGCGGTAAGTCGGAGGTCCGAGGCGTGGCGGAGACAAGAAGGCTTTGATCGCTGAGCTCTGGTAGGAGCTTCAGCATTTCAACGCAGGCGCAGCCTTTTCAGGACACATCTGATGGTCAAACCCCCAATTGAGCTTTGGTCACACACACACACACACACACACACACCCCTCGACATCCCTCAAATGCTAACCTCGAAGCATGTAGTCTCGCAACAGATAGCTCTGTAGTACTGTAGGCCACGGACAAAGCTGCCACGCAGACTGCTCGTATCTGCAAGCAGATCCAAGCCCCGTGGACCCTGCCAAAGAGATGCGAAGCTTTGCAGTCAAGGGTCAGCAGAATGTTCTACTTTTTCCGCAACTCCCCACGCCGTTCAACAAAGAAGGACGAGCTGATACACTTCCGAAGACGAAGTCGCCGGCAAGCAATGGTTCCACATGCGCGGTGCCTCCGCGACGAGCCACGGCAGCTGAATGTGAGGGTGGCTGTCCACACTTCGCCGGAGCACCACCTAGATCGAACAGAGTTGGCAAAAGGACCTGCTTAACCTTTGCTTTCGACCTGCGCACGTCCGGAGCGACAACTTGCCTGGAGAGCATGGAGCAGACCCAGCACGTTCCAGCGGGAGGCCTGGACTGCCACGTGAAGTGGTGCTTATGTTGTCAGGTTGGGATCGAGGTCTGGGTAGGCTTAACAACTCGCAAAGATTGAGAATGCTGCCGGTGGCAAGCACAACTACCCAGCCAAGATCATATAGTTTGGAACTTGTGAACCCAGCATAAGGCAGCAGGAGACGCGTTTTCTTGTCCTGCACCTGTGGCTTAGCAGTTTTCCCAAACGCAAACTGCAGAAACCATAAACCTCCTTGGGGCACAGGCCAAGACCTCGCTCAAGGGGTCTGCCGTGGAGATGTTTCCCAGCTCGTCCCTGAATGTGCGTCTGCAGTCTACGACAACTTGGCTGCTTCGGATGTGGCAGCTGAATCGCACCACACAGCTGCAAATTCACGGTTCCGATCAACTCCGGCAGATTCATGCTTTGCTTCCTTCAATGGCATAGCGGAGCATGCATGCCGCAATGGCACCATATGCTCTCAACAGGTATAGTTTAACTCCCAAGCATCGCGATTACAGCCCATGTGTTGTCAGAACTATCGTGAGATGCCAAGATGTGCTACATCCACGAAATGCCACACGTCCCATACCCGAAGCCTGCTCTGCGGGGCTTGCGGCAAGTCTCCCTGGCTGTGCGCAGGGGTTTCCCTCCACAGACGTGCTGTGTACTGAGACGCTGTTCAACCATCCCTGCCCACTATCTTGTCGTGCTTATGTGGAAAGTACATGCCGATGTGCGTGTGGCTGTGGCCTGGAGCCATTTCATCATGCGGCCTAGGCGTTGTTATGCGTTGTTGCTGGTTTCTCGAGGTTGGGATTCCGGGTCTAGGGCTGCAGGGGCAACTTGTCGTCCGAATTTCTGCCTCTGGGAAAGAACTGCCTGCGAGCTGTGATGTTAGCAAGGTTGTGCTGCTTGTGCATCTGACAGATCCGAAACCAACACACCACTTCGGACTGAGCTCAAGGCGCAACATCTGCCAAGAACCAGCAACGCAATATCTTGCTCCGACAGTCTTTCACACGAAGCTGACTACCTTCCCGAATATACGACGTACCACGGAACATGCCAGCGGTAATGGCAGTAAGTGGCAGTCAAACACTATCTGCAATGTACCGGAGCGACCGACAGACCTATCGGGAACCTGTAAATTTTGCAGCAGCACTGTTTCCAGTTAGTTGCAACTATATTAGCTATATTCAACGACTTCTAGAGCTCTTTTTTCACGACATGTCACACTACTACGTTCTTGGAAGGACACCTCAGACATTCGGCTCTATGTGGTGCTCTCCTACACCTTGCCGAACTGGAAGCCAGACCTTGTAGTTAAAACGCATCACCATGGCTTGCTCATGTCTCGCTAGCCGTTTCGTGACGGTGCGTCTGCAAAGCGAAAAAGTTAAAACGCATTGTTGCTATCCGACACCTTCCCTCTGGGGAGGCAGCTCTTGGCGGACATGACCGATCGGGAGATCTGCCGCCATGCTCCAGCACCATACCGAACGGCCTGGCAGGTAACTTCAGCTTGATGCGGCATCAGACAGGGCTGTCAAATAGGAAAATGCAAATTGGAAGTCTCCAGACAGAACCCAGAGCAGGTCCACGAAAAACAGGTCGTGGTGGCGTCCACAACGGCGAATGCCAACTCCTGACCAAAAGGAACAAGCATGCGCTCGCATCCCCTCTCCTACACCTTCCCGCAAGTTCACGAGCCGCCAGAAGCCCCAATTCTTGTCGGCTGCAACCTAGATCCTGGAACATCAGAGGGGCTACCTCCATGTGACATGTGCCTGCCCACAGAACATCACCTGCCCGGTGCCTGCGCTGCTTGGCCCAGCGGGCAGCGCGGCACTCTAGGAAGCGTCCTTCGCACCACAACTCAAACCAGAGAAGTCCCCACTTCAACCCTTGAGCGCACGTTCATTCCGATCTCAGGCTTGATCCAAGCGTGTTAAAACGCGGGTCGAAGCTGAAACAATGCCAAGGAGCACCATGAACACTGCCTCCCCAGCTAGAGCACTGTTCACCAGCATATCGAAGAAGAGCTGGGCTCGCTGTACTTCCTGTGCAGACAGGAAAGGTTCGTGCAATAAGACTGGCACGGCAAAAGCAAAATAGGTGTCAGTGGTCGCTGTGCTATGCCATGCTTCAGAATCCGGACAATGAAATTTCTTGAGATTGTGCTGCTGGCTCGCAAGCCGCATGTTCGAAAGTGGCTGCGTGCCCTCTGCTGGTTGTTTGGACGTTCATCTGCCGCTCTCCTGCAAGTGCGACCTCTTTTAATCGAGCAACGAACCCTATACTTGGAAAGACCCTTCCGATGGCGGGGGGGCGTTTTGAACAAAATAAGATATAGATATAGAATAGAACAAAACAACGAAACCTCACTGAAGCTAGAAATCTAAAAAATGTCCAGGGTCACCGGGCCGGGCCTGGCCTTTCCCTTGTGCTGCCTTTGTTTCACCTGTGTGTTTACCTTTGGCTTGCATTTCTTATCCGTTGTTTCACATTTTTGTTGACTGCTTTGTGACTGCTTTGTGAAAGACACCCGACCGCCCGCCACCCCGCCCGCCCTGGCGGATGGGCGGCCTGGGAGTGCAGGAAAATCCGAGTCACGTGACCCGTGCCTGGTCTTCTCTTTTGTTCCTTCCTACCTTTTCGTCTCCTTTTTGTTTCGCGTGGTGTTAGCTTTGATTTTTACCGTTCGCTGCGTTACAGCTTCACCCTCTGTTTACCGTTCACTTACCCCTTGTTCGAGCTGACATCTGCCTTGGCCTTTCCCTCCATGGATCGGACCTCCTAACCCTATGCAGCGGCTACCTGCGTACCTGCGACGGATCCCCCGCATGGCAGCTCTCTCCGCTAGACCCGCCGCCCTGAAGAGGCCAGGAGAACCCCGGCTCCTCCAGGCCCAGGCCCTCGGCATCATCTTGGAGGTCACAGCGAGGCAGCGGGCACGTGCGGTGACCTTAGCCCACCGGCAAAGTAAAACAGAATGTCCAACAAACGCCATGTTACAATGTTCCTCTATGGCGAAGCAGGCGGGCTATAACGGTGCAACTTCTGTGCGATCTCTGACAGAGGCGTGAAGCATGCCTGCAGGGCCTTTAACCTGCGGAAGTAGCCCGTTCTGATGCACTAGTTCTAGGAGGCCAGTCTGCCTTCATGAAGCAACATATCTGAGATGAGCTTACCTTGCAGCGCGTTTAGTGGCCTTCAGTAAGCTTGTGGCTTACAATCTCGCAACAGCACAGAAGCCCGTTCGCTAATGTACCGCTGTGACTATCCAGACCTCCGCGGTCGGTGAGAAGCTCATGGTTGCAAGCTGGACTCCGGGAGAAAGCATCTGAAGCTCAAACAACGCAACACTTCGCAGGTCAACAAAATCGTGCCGTGCGGCCGCCCGGAAGACGAGTCGTGCCAACCGCGAACATCTCACCTTACACAGAGTGTGGCTGGGTCGGGAAAGTTCACGCGCGCCAGCGATACAAACAGATCACGACTATAAACGAATAAGTAAATGCATTCAAGGGCTGTTGCTTCTATGGGTTTCTCGGTTCGTGCACACACGGTCACAAGTGTCATCTCACCTCAAACATCCTTGGCCTTCGCTTGTTTTTCAGCTGTTCCCGGTCGCGTATTGCAGTCCTAAGCTGTGAGGACATAACTTGATAGGTCTTCCTGTTGCAATGGCAGCTTCGGGTGCATGTCGACAGCATGCCTTTTGTATGTCTTGCCCCGAGTCTTTCACAGGCCGTGGCTCTCGACTCTCGAGTTGACTCTTGATGCCGAGAGGCAATGTCGAAACTGCACTGACACGGCGTACTTCCTTTATATCGACCTTGAAGACGGAAACAACAGGGGCCACAAGTTCCCGATGGAAGGAATCATTGCTTTCCCTCCTGGTCCTCGACGACACAATAAGGCTCTGCAGAGCTCGAAATCACTGAAAGCACAAAATCGGAATGATGCTGCTGTAAAGCCAGCTGGCAGGACTGGATCGCCTGCTGCGCCTGCACGTTGTCCAGGGCACCGTGAGGAAGACACTCTCCACATTGCATCACCGCAGACTCTGTACCGGAGACTTGATGCTTGGCACTGCAGAAAACCCTGATTCAAACGAACTTCAACTTCAATCGGCCATTCCTTGCCTGGTGGAGCAGCCCAAAAATCGGGAACTCCGACAAGAGGACCCTGGGCATGCGGTCTGCTTATGACTACATGCCCACATGGCAGCAGGAAAGTCACTTTTGAAATTGGCGGACCTTTTCACCGACTGCGAAGCTACACGGTATGACTCAAGGGCCCTAACGGCAGCGGCATATAATACAGTTACAACATGCATGTCATGGTCATGGCTTCCTGTACATGTACAACAGAGGGTACATTCACACTCAACCTGTTCTCATGCCATGACATTGAGGAAAATTTGAATTAACCACATGAGGTACAATAATCATTGTCCTCTAGAAGTGGTGTCTGCATGCTACTCTAGCACTGACTCAGCTACTATGGTACATACAAGGTATGCCCACGATTGTAGCGTCTGCGATCTACACCTACAGCTTAGCTCGACTAATGCTGTACTCACCAGCCTCGATCAATTTTATGATGAAGTCTGGTTTCATGGACTTGGTGAAACAATCAGCGGCCTGAGTGGCTGTATCAATCCAGTCCACTCTGTCTCCTCCCGCTGGGTAGACGTCGACGGTGCGTGCGCCGTCTTCTGTAAAGATAGACTGGCGAAGAGCGCTAAGCTCGATCTGCAAACGCTTGTCTTGCACACGGGACGGAGCCTCCGTGTTGAGGTGATCGGCTAAGCTGCGGCAGTCCGTCAGCGCAATGTGCGGAACCTGTGTTCTCGCACGAACTTCCCAATCGGGGCCTGAGCTACCGAATCCGTAGATTTCGGCTAAAGCTGCTCTTATTCGGTCCCCTGCCTCTTGGGCGCTTTGGAGGGCGTAGGTCTCAGCCTGAAGAGTTGCTCTGCATACTCTTTTGATCGTGGTGGATGAAAACGACACGATCATTGTGTCGTAACGACTACAATTTGGATCGCGAAGCTAGGCAGCTGGAGCGAGAAAGTGGATACGTCCTTGTTGTGAACGATCCCCCTTTTCGCCTGCAAAGCTAGCGTCCGAAGCTGTCAGTACGCCTAAGCTTTCGAAATCGAATGCCCCATTTTTGTATCTTAACTTGAGGTCACGACCCTTCAAGGCAAGTTCTAGGACTTTGTTAGCCTCATGGAGAGTGCTAACAGTTGCACCTTTTATCGAGCTCTGGAGCTTCGATACACGGTATAGGATATCTGGCCTCGCTTGCCTAGAGATCCACGAAAGGCTGCCGACTACGGAGCGTAGTTGGCGTTCTTCACCTCGGTCAATAAGATCCGAGTGTTTTCTGCCTGCCTTGATGTCAATGTGGGTGATCTTATTCGTGTTATCGGTAACGTCGATTAACACGTCCTTTCCAGATATGTCGAATTGCTTACCGCAAAAGCGTGGTCTTCCCGACTCGCGGCGGCCTACCTCAAACTTCTTTAGGAGCTTATCTATGATAGTTCCACCCTTGCCTATCGATGCCCACAAGAAGTCATCGACGTGCGTTGTCAAGACGCAAACCACCTTTCCGGCGGCGCGGTAAAAGTAAAACGCGGGAAAGATTCTACTCACCTGGAAGCCGACGTCACGTGCTTCCCGGCCAACTTTCCTCCAAAAACCACGGCCGGTATCACAGAGTCCAGATACAGGTACTCTGATAAGAAGCATCGCTTCCGGGTCTACCCGTGGAAGTCCTCCGCTAGGTCAATCGGCTCGGCCTGAAAATAGGCGTTGCGGATATCTGACGATTCTACGGGGACCCCGTTGGAAGCGGCGAACGCGGCTACTAGCGCGTGTGTTTCGAGATCTGAGGTTGGCGCGTCTGTGCGAACCTCTGTGGAATCTTCAAAACTTCCACAGGACACCAGTCTGGATTTGAACTCAGGTTCATAATCCGGCTTAAGACGTTCATGATAGTTCTTAATAGTGTCGACCCACTTAGATGGTATCGGCGTATGACCGGCGTCTAATAGTTCCTTAAGCTGCGCTCCTTTCAGCGGAATTGCCGCTTGAAAGTCCTCATATTTCTTCCACTCTTTAGCGCGTGATCCATCGATCCGCAAGCGGACTGCTGGGGTGCATTCCCAGTATTTCAAGGCCTCGGGGAGGTCCTTGAGTTCCTGCTCAACCTGTTCTCTGGAAGAGAACCGGTTAGACCAAAAACCACGGAGTTTCTGCCGAATACTCACGTTAGCTCCCTCCTCGAGCCTACGTTCCTCGAAACGTGGCCTAATAGGTGCTGGCAGATCGTCTAGAAGATCTGATCTGCTACCCCTTCTGCTAGGATTAGGGGTTCTCTCCGCTTCGGGTTCAGCTGTGCTGACCCGTCGGGATCTAGAAGAAGATGTTGGTGGAGGTGATCTAGATCTACCTCGGTCCGGCCGCTCTGGTTGATCAGTCATCTCCTCGTCTTCGAAGATTGATGAGAGTGGTCCTGGGCCGTCTAGAAGACCGTAAGATGGTTCTTCATCTTCCTCTTGAGGTACATCTCCTGGTGGTGCATCCTCGGATTCTTCCTCATCGATGTCCCCGCCGGGTACATCTCTGAGATCCTCAAAGTGTTGCTGTCCACGCACTAGTTCCTCTGGCAACACGGGTTCTCCTTGGAGAACTGCATGTGCAAGTGCTTCTGCATCTTGCGCAGGTCTTAGATTCTGTGCGGACACTAGAACCGGTACGTTCTGGCACAGAACCCACACTCTCTCGTTTTGGCTACCCTCAAAACCGATTACTCTAGACGCAGTAGACCAAACAGTTTTGCCCGTTTTGTCTCGCCTAAAGCAAACCACGTCTCCCACCGAGTACGTGTACGGCAACGGTTTTGCATTCCTGAGAAGTGCACGCTGCGAAAGGCTTCTTGGGAAACAAGTGCAGTAGCTACTTGGTGTTCTGCTATTTGGCGAAGCCATACAACGAATCTACGGAAAACACGTTGTCAAAACTCAACGGAGCCATATAGGGATAACTATTTGTGGTCCAGCCATCAAATACATCCATAATGCCGTTGTCGTTGCCATAGTAGGAGATGTCGCCTACTCCGTATACAGGTTGAATAGGAATGCTAGCTTCCTGCCACCTATAGGTTTGAGCACTGTCCATTAACAGGTACGGTGTCCCGGACGCCTCGGAGTGGCTAACAACCTCATCTATAAGGTCGGAGTGATTAAGGCCATCTATCGGGTCCTTATACCTTATAGCTACCATGATAAGACTAGGACCCACAGACTGCAGCTCCTTCCTGGCACCACTTGGTGTCCAGGCGCCCGTGGCATTCAGGCCCACGTTGATGCAGTGGACCATTGGGTCCTGGAAGTGTTGGGGTTCGGTAGTGAAAACAACGATGTGCTTAGGACCGACAGTGGTTCCTACGTTGCTTACATCTAGCAGGCGCTTAAGGGCCTTGTCATGGTCCCTTAATTCGTTGATACCCTTGGTTATCAGCTTACGCCTCCCCTTGCTTAGCACTGCCATTGAGCACACGGATCTGAACCCAGCACCCGTCGGGGACTCTGAAGCGATTACTACTCCCTCGTCGCTAGGTTCCTTTTTCAAGGTGAGGTTTAGCTGACGGGCAATAGTATCGGATTCAGAACTGGGGCTCCTGGCCAACGTCAGTGCTGCTCCTTCCCGATGTGCCTGAACGCCGGCCGTGTTTGCCGGGGTGTCGTCCCCCCAGCCTCGGGGTCGAACTCTTCGAGATGTAACCGCCAGTGGATCTCGATCTCCCTCGCTGGGTAGATCGCCTGCCAGAAGGGCTCTGTGCAGGGGTGCGGTGGTATCCTGTAAGGTACCCCGCCTGTTGTTGCTGCTCGAACCACTGGTTCCAATCGTCGGCTACACATGCTTTACCGTACAATTGCTTGTTCTCGGCTTGCAGCTCGAGATTGACCAACTCGAGGGCCGCGTAGCGGTCCCTCAACCGTCCAGGTGCCTCTAGATTGGGAGGTCCGCTAGGGGTACCACCCTCCTCGGAATCGCCTCGGTGGCCCACGAGGGGGTCCACGCGGTGACCGATCCTGAGTCGGATTCGGCGGTGGCGGCGGTGGCGCACCTCCGGATGCGACCCAGGAACTGTGGTCGTCGACGGCCCTGGCGACTCCTGCTTCTTCGGCTGCTTGTTCGGAGTCGACGCCCTGCCTAAGGATCCAGAAGGCGGATTCCTTGGGGTCCCCGTTAACCGGTGGACCAGTAGAGGTCGAGGACCTTCTACTCGGCGCAGGCGGCACGCTGTGTGCAGCGGGATCCGGCGGTGGCTGCCTCATCTGCCGGTCCCTCTCCGCCTGGGCCGGATGGCGGGCGTAACTGGTCATCGCAGGATCCAGATGTGCCAAGACTTATTCCCGAGTTCAGTCGCAGAGGCATGTGTAAAATGTCCTCTGCACCAGGCGCAGTGGCCGCCACACTTCATGTCGCCCCAGGATACATACGCATGTAGATGACCTAAAAAGTGGTTCATCCCCAAAACGTAGAGGCCAGCCGATACGCATGTGCCCATGGCTACACTGCGATGCCGGTTGCCATTGCAATACGGCAAAATAATGGCTGGCGTCCTCGATTTCACTGCAATCTCGATGTCCCTAAAGATCATCGATAGCAGGGCCGTTGCTGCTGGCATGAAGATCTGCTCCAGTATCTTCGGGTGTCGGCCCACGCAGTGACTGTACTCTCCAAGGTGAGGATCCTTAAGATTCCTCAAGTCGTGCAGGTAGAGCTTGTGTGACGTCCTGATCGATGGGGGAAAGCTATCCTCCCATCCGTCCCGGTAGTGAATACGCACTCGGGTCTTGCCTCGAGCGTCAAACTGGTACCTTGCACCACCAGTCAGAATGACAATGTCGCCAAAATGGTCGTACGCCTTCTCAAAGTGAAAGGATTCCGGGCCTACCAGGCACCCGTTAACCAGTCCTTTGGTATCAGGTACTGGTGACACAAGGACCATGGCTGTAGGGGAAGGTCCCTTACGGGTACCTTCCTCAAGCAACCCCTCGATTGGTCCCTTAGGGGTACCAATCTCCAGGGATGCTTCCGAATCTTCCGCGACCAGGGCCTTCACTGCAGGCCTAGCTCTGGCTGTGGACCTATGCTCGGGGGTCCTAAGTGCTCTAACGCAGGCTGGTAAGTCCTCTTCAAAGGTACTTAAGCAAAGTAGTAGCAAGCCTGTCTCTGAACACCTAGCGAGAGGCACTCGCGACAATGAGCCATCCTGGTTGTGGATCATACAGGTACATGTTTTCATGTCCTTAATGAGTCCTAAGGTACTCTGGGCAAAGAGGCTCAGCAGCAAGGGGTTCCGGGCAGAGGTGTCTACTTCGTGGGATTCTAGTACACCGCCAATGGTTGTGTCTCCCTTAGCTATGCTGAACGGCAAACGACGTTTTCCAAGGGTGTAGGATGTTGCACCTAAACCCGCAAACGACTTTGTCCTAGAATCAACCCAAGGGAAACTTAGGCCCTAACGCCTTAAGTCTTTTCTCCGCTAGTGCTCCCCAGGATGCACTATGGCAGGTGGAATTGCAACCTTCGTCGAGGGCACCCCATACGTGGGCCTCTAGCGGGTCCCACATGTCTACCAGGGGTAAGTTGTCAATTCGGACTAGATCGCTACCAGAAGCTGATCCTGCACCTGCAATATTCCTGGGAAAGACCTTAGGTTTTCCATCACCCTTCCCCTTAGCTTTCGCCTTAGAGAGGCCCTTGGGCTGCGCAGGTAGGCTTGGCTCTGAAGGTGGGGTTCCCCTACCTTTACCTCGCTTAAGCCACCTAGGTTTAGGCTCTATCCCTGCTCCCTTGCCCTGCCCGACGGTCCTCGCCGGTGCCGCGGTCGAGGCTGGACTTACACTGCTGGACAGGTCCTGTCGAGAGGCGGAGGCACTGGCCCGGGAGGGTCCAGTGAAGCGGTTAGGGTTTGTGACGTAAGGGTCACGAGGCTCCTCCTCGGCTTGCACATATGCTTGTGCAGCATCTGCCTCCCATACAACCGACCTATCTATGAAACCACCCTTAGGGTTTTCCTTAGGGGCTGACGACAAGGATGCCTGGGCATTCCTCGGAGAGGATGCTTGAGCATTCCCAGAGGAGGAGGCTTCCGCCTTCCACTTGGCGCGGATACTCAGGTCCTGCTTGGGCACAGGCCTCTTGGTACTCCTCCTCGCGCCTCTGTGCGTCGAGCTCTCTTCTCCTGGCGAAACCCTCGGCCAGGATTTGTTCGTGTCGGCGTCTCCAGGCATCATGCCGGCAGAGATTCTGGAGGTCCAGATCTCGTTCTGTCGGCTCTTCCCACCAAGGGACCGGTTCGGTTCCCTGTCGCTGGCGTGCCTGGAAGTCCAGCTGCATAATCTCCCGTCCGGGGACGTGCCGTACCTGCAGACGGTTCTGGGCTGCCGACGCTGAGACAGGAGGTGTCACACTGTCGGTTTCGGCATCATTCTGGGTCTGCTGGCGCGCTTGTTCAAAAGCTGCGTCCAGCTCCTCTTGAGCCTGTCTGGCGATGTAGTCGTCCAGTTCTGCAACGTTGTAGGATCCCGGCGATCCGTCGTCTGACGAACCACCCGGGAACGGGTCGTACAGATCGTCATCGGCCCTGAAGCTTTCTAGTAGAATAGCTTCTTGATAATCGCGATCGAGATCCGGGTCACGGCTGTACACAAAGGAATCGGTCCCTAAGGGATCCGAAATGCTGTACAACTCCGGTGCGCCGGTCGGTTCAAGCTCTGGAGCCGGGTCTGGCTCTGGAGCAGGAACGGATGGGGCAGGCGGCTTGGCCTTCCCTTTCCCTTTTCCTTTGTTCCGCCCGGGGCTACGCCCTCGGGCCACCATTGCTGTCGGGGCGAATTCCCAAGAAGGACTTATGGGGCTAGATCCTACCACCATAGTGATCGCTTCCTTTAACCACAAGTGAAGCGCCGTCGGGTGAATACACTCCTCCAACGCAATGGCCTGATTGATGCGATCCTGGTACAAACCCATGATCTGCAACACCGCCTCGGGATCGAGGTCGGCGGTCGCGTCGTCAGCGGTGACCGCTTGAACCAGAGGAAGCGCGAGGTCTGTCGCTTCCAGGATGCGCTCCGAGACGGCCTTCCGTTCTCGGTGAAACTCCTGCGGCACTTCATCGACGAATGTGCCACACATTCTGCAGAAGGTTCGGGACGTTGTCCTCGAACTACCCCGATGGTCTGTTGCCTCGTGTGAGCATACAGCGGGGTCTACGGTATATACATGTTCCCGTTTCTCCTGGGATACATGGCCGCAGTCCCTGCAGGTCTTGCGGACATAATTGGCAGAACTTCCTTGGTAGGAGAATTCTGTGCACGAGCTACACTTCTCCGCCAAAGGCGGATTCGGTGGAGTCTTCTTCTTCGCGCCCTTTCCCCTCGGGCGAGGGTTATAGGTTCCCTCAGGTATACCTATTGAGGCACGAGTTTCACGATAATATTGACCTCCTACACCTTGCTGAAAGCAGGTGAGGAAATCTCTAAGGTGCGCGGCAGGGCTCGGCTGGACGAGAGCCCAGCGCACGAATTCCGTCTTACGGGATACCTCCTCGTAAGTCTGGCCCTCGTGTTGACCGAGACTAAATCTTCGGTCGCCCCCCTCCATCTGCATTGAGCTAGATGGCTGTGAGGGGGCTGCCTTGGAACTAGCCTTGCTTAGATCCCGCACCATGTGGCCACTAGGGTCCACATCGTTCCCTGAGGGAACGTACAGGCCCCCGTCGGGGTCCTGTCGCGGCTCCACAATCGCTATGTGGGCCCGGGGCTTTCCCTTCCCTCCTTTAGCGGTAGGGAACTTGCACTCGGGATCACCTGCCCAGTGACCAATAGCCCCACACCTGAGGCATTTCGACCGCGCCTTCAGGTTTTTCATCTTCTCGCGACGTTCGTCGAGCGTAAGGTGTGATCGCACTACCTTACCTTTCCCTTTGCCCTTGCGGCCCTTGCCTTTACGCCCCTTCGCTTTTCCGAATGCGGCGTTTGCGGCAAGCTGCAATTGAATCACATGGCCGCTGTCTGCATCCTCGGGATCGAGCTCCTCGAGGCAATTAAGGGCAGTTGCCTCTTCTTCCTCGAGCCCGAATTCCTCGTAGCCCGGGTCCTCTTCCTCCTCCCCGACGGGGTAGGAGTGAGGATCGTACTCAGTCTCGTCCCCAAAGGCGGGGTACGAGGTGTCGTCGTACTCTTCGGCGTCGTCGCCATCGTCCGGCTGCGCGTCGTCGTAGTACTGCGTCTCGTCTTCAGCGACGTAGGCGCGACGGTTGAAACCCTTAGACCTACTCTTACCGTAGCCCTTAGGGTTGCCGCGGCGGGCACCAGGATGGTGATTCGATCGGCGGTCCTGAAAGGTACCGCCACCTAAGGAACGACCTTCCTTTAGGTGAACACCGCTGTAGTGCTCCACTAGGGTAGCAGCGACGGCCTCAAAGCTTCGGTTGCTGGTGGTGCACGCCTTGATGACCAGGCATTCCTGCCGAGTCAATCCAGAAAGCTCCAGCAGCAACTCCACACGCATCGGCTCGGAAAGCTCGATGCTGGCGTCTAAGGTTTTTAGCAGTTTCCACCAACGTCGTTGCCGGCTGACGTACGACAGCATCGACTCGCCGCCTTGGCGTGCGAGGACACCTTGCTTCTGGCCTGCACGGAAGAGCTCTCGAGCTTCTTCGGTGGCACGGGGAAAACAACATTCCTCAACTTGGTGATGCAATCCCGGAGGCCACCGGGGCCAGTCAGGGATTCGATACCGATATCCCGGGCGAGTTCGAAGGCTTCGTCCCGAAGTCCTTCCAGCACTTTGTGCACCATTTCGGTTCTTGCCTTAATCGCATAGGATGACATTTCGTCTGCAATCGGCAGTCCTGAGACCGAGTCGGATGACTTCGGCGTGGGTGGTCTCTTGCGGGATCCACCATCAGAGGCTGCTGCTGCTGCCTCGGTTGCATCCATGTCGGGCCTGTCCTCGGGAGGTACAGGGGCAGTGGCTCCCGCAGTCGGACTCGGCTCTACGACGCGGCTCTCATCATCACTGCCTTCTTCTTCGGGCTCCACGGTCTTCTTGGATTTGCTCCTGATAGCATCTTCGTACAGTTTAAGCCTCATAGAGGTCCTAGACTCCCAGTCGTGGAACGTACTGGGGGTGCCATCGTAAATGTAGCTCCCGCTACGAGTCTCCAGGGGAGTACTCGAATACGTGGAGCGACTGTACCGAAGACCGGCCACGGACATGATTGGCGAAGGTTCGAAGGGAAGTTTGAAAGTTTGAAGGGGGAGTGCGCAATGGGTAGGCAATGGGTAGGTTCGGGCCCTCCCAGGCCCACCACAGGCTACAGGCTACTTCGGTCCCCGCAGACACAGGTCCCGTCTGGGGGTACCTGCTCCGCTACCAATTTGAAATTGGCGGACCTTTTCACCGACTGCGAAGCTACACAGCGGCATATAATACAGTTACAACATGCATGTCATGGTCATGGCTTCCTGTACATGTACAACAGAGGGTGCATTCACATCACTCTCTGTGTCGAGCAGCAAAGTCCAGTCCGCACTCGCGAACAGTCGCCAATCCACCTAGCGGAGCTTTGCTCTAAGTGTGGCCGTTCGGTGAACTTGGCATCAAGAATCATGACCGCCGCAACCGTATCTCCGAGGCACTGGTCATGATACAAACAATGATTTTGAGAATAGCAGTCAGGTGGTATGTAACCCGCAGGTCAGCTGCCTCAAACTCGTACGGATGAATCTGCGGAAACTGCATCAGAAGGCCCCAGAACTGCAGGGCGAGGACCCCCAGCCAGCACGCCTCCGCATCACGGTCTGCTGGACCCAAACCAGATGTTCAACCCGAAGCTCTGGAAAGAAGAATGCCGCCCGAAAAGAGCCCCTAACGGCCATAACGTGGACGGAGACAAAGTCCCAGCTGTCAAGGATCGGCATCTTCTCAGTTGTGGACCTCCTAGCCCGGGCTCGTCACCTGAACCTGCAATCTTAAGATCCCACTCTTGCAAACCTCTTCGTTGGCGGGTCCGTGGCGATAGGTCGTTAAAGCCTGCACGGACCTGAGCGCAGCGCAGATGAAGTCGAAGTCAACACGGCAAACAGTGATCCACAGCATCTGAGAACGTCTTCATAACCACATGCGTCACTGCCACGACGTCCCCTGATCACAAGCCCCTGACACCAATCCTATTCGACGCGTGTCCTGCACAAAGCTGCAATGGTGACGAGAGCTCCACCGGGTGCTGTGCCGTCCTCCTACGCATCCCTACAGCCACGTCAAGAAAACCACTTTCATCCCCACCGGCCCACAGGGACTCCTTGGTGGTCAGGGAGAGCCCGGAGTCTGTTGCGCTCACCTGCTGCTGGCAGTGCAGACTTTGGAGCCTTGCGAAACCGATCATTAGGGAGACGGAACATGCAGTGCTCGATGCTTCTCCTGAGACAACGTGCAGAAATACTGCAAGGTCTCTAGCTTACTGTTGCGTGCAGCGGATGCCAACCCCCAAAACTCGAAACACCAAGAATAGAAAAAATAAGTCCAGACACCCAGCCACCTGACTCCAGAGCCACCTGCGCATCTGCATCCAGTTTACCTTTGTGCAGGATGTGGACAGCACTCACTGTGCGTGTGTGTGCGCCTCTTCTCTGTCTGTGACATGTGAAGAGGCCTGACAATGCCCTCGCGCAGGCGGGGAAAGCGATGAGTCAAGTCGGCCGAATCTGGTGGCCTAGCTGCCCTTCCGATGTCGCTGCAGACCTGCATGGTCAGTTCAAGTCAACTTGGTCCCCAGCTTCTATGTTAACTGATCAACAGGAGTGTGGAACTGAACAGCATACTGCGCGGTTTGAAGACTCAATTAGCTCAGGGAAGCAAACAGTCTCTGCTGCTCTGAGTGTTAGTCATGCCCTTGCTGAATTGCACGGAAAGTCGTACATCAGAAATGCCAAAACACACGATGGGGGAGCTATGTAACGCCCAGAGAGCTGCTCCCTGATCCATGGCCTTGCAAAGGAAATACCAAGGACTGTCCCCTCTAGGCGCTCTGGAAATACTACGCAAGGCCGCCCTTCAGGCCCTTGTTGTCCTGCCGCAATGGCCAGTCGTCGCCGAACGCGGCCGCTGCAGGCAAAGCGATCATCCACCAGACCCATGGCATGCCAAACAACAAATCGACAAACCGTACAAGACTCGTGTCGCACGGATTCAATGTAAACCCCGCGCCTAGTTTGCACATACTTCATACCTTGCTTCAGCACGGCCGAATCCCGATAAGGCCCAGGACGTTGGCATCACCTGAATCTGGAAGGAAACAGAAGCGACGACACTGTGCAATAGAGGAGCAGAAGGTCTGCCCCCTGGGTGTTGATTCTGAGGAGATGCTGCGGGCGCTGCGGTGCACCGCCACACAGCCTGGACCGAGACACAGCGAGGTGCGAGCGAGATGCGATTGCTCCGCAAGGTCAGCGTACGTGCCGGAACCCTGGCATCACTTGGCCAAAGCCTTTAAGCCACATCATCAACTCAAGAACGGACCCAGACCTTTTTCGAACCTTGCACAAACCTTTTTTGTCGGGTCGCACGTGTGGCACTCACAGCTGAGACGAGGCATGGGAAGCTGACGGAAGCTGCTTTTGGCATTCATTTCCTATCGGCCACGTGCTGCAATGACGACAATCATGCACAACATCTGGGAATCTAGGTCTGGGCGCATCTTTGACTACACACGGCGTTGGCGTTGCAGCTTCCCTCCACTTCTCTGGTTGAAACCAGGTGCGACGGCCCCAATCAGGCTGAATGTACGCCGCACTCCAGTTTGTCTGGGATGGCGGAGGGGTCCAGGCTAAACATGAAATCTGGGAAACTCTCAACCTATGCTTGTCACACGACCCCTTCGCTGAGGAAACTGCTATTGCAGGCTAATCCGGTTGTCCGCTGGCGGTGCTGCGGATGCACAAATTGCCGGCAGCACCGAGGGCACCGGGCAGCTGCCGGTATGAAGTCTTCACGAGAGACCAGCATGTTGATCATACTGGCAAACTAAACAAACTGCTACAAAGTCCTTCCACTCAGGAGTCAGACCTTCCAAAGCATCATGTTGTGCCCTCTCGTGCAGCTCCAATTGCCTAGCCTAGCGGCCTAGCGCGGTAGACTCTTTCTCAGGGACAAGGCTGTGGTGATCAGATTACCGGCTAGGCGAGACTGGATTACGGCCGTTGGCTCCACAGCCTCCCGACTTTGCATGGCAAGTGGTAACAGTGTGGATACGCTGTCCGGAGTCCTTCCGTGCCTTCTGATTCTGCACCAGAGCGAAAAAGATACCAAGGCAACACTACGACAACAGCCGTTTCATACTGTCGCTGCCTTAGCTTTCCGAGGTCCCTGCGAAAGACTGCCTCACATGTGGGCGCAGGGCACCCACGGAAGAAGCTCGCCTCCCGGGTCCCAAGAAATGATCGGATGCATGCCCTAAGCCTTCAGAGTTCAGGTCGACTAGGACTCCCTTGAGTCACCGGACTGCAACCGCAATGGCAATGAGAGAAAGCCAGCTGCACTCCGGCACATTGGTTTCTGCTGAAAACTGTAGAGTTTGTCGCGTGCATCGCTGCAGCCTCCAGAATGAGCCGTCACACGCACTGACGCGACTCTCGTTCGCGCACGATGCTCGTGCTTTCTCCTCGCTCCCTCGTTCTCTCTGCATTCGCATGTTGCGAGCATCTGGCTGCTTGAAACTTGGCAGCCAAGGCCTCGAGCATGCTTAGACGATGATCTGTGCCGCCTCGGGTGCTGCACCACGAAGACATGTGCGGCATATGCGAGACTGACAAAGGCTCAAATCAGCTACGGAACCTCGGCAGGAAGAAGCTGCAGCGGGCGCGCTGCATCCGCGGCGGCGTAGGTGCCTAATAGGCCAGGGCTTTCGGAGACTCAGGCAAACTCGGCACTGGCAGTCACTGGCACTGCAAATTCCAAGCGTGGTGCAGAGGCCGACCCCCAGGCTGGTCTGGCAGGAGCCAGTTCCTCAGGACGCATGCAGAAGTTCTGGGCAAAGCCAAACGACAAGAAAACCGAGCACTCGTAAGCCCCATACCACAGTCTGAGTCGGATCGGCAGACCAGTCCACAGTACTTGTCCCCAGTGGTAGTGCGCAAAGCACATTCGGGAACTGCAGTATCACCCTTGGGCATGTCCTAGCGCACAGCTTTTCCAGAATTACGCGGAACAAACCCTGACCCTGCATGCACCAAACTACAATCCCGTTTGCTCCTTGGGGCAAATCCCAGAGCTGTTGCACTTCGGACTGCAGAAGTCGCCCGACAGACCGCTGACGCGAACGGCAACCTCGTCCGACTCGCAGCCAGTAGATGGGTTGCCATAGTGGGTCGGGTTGGTTGCCGCGGCCACCTGCAATCGTGAAACGAAGCAACACTTCTGTATTACCTGTTAGTCTTGACTGGACATGCCTGTGACAAGTTGTCCCCACCTGCGTCATCACGGCCGGCAGAGCCTTCACGATGGACGATGCGTAGGTGCACAGACCGATGCCCATCATCTTTTGGCAGCTGCCTGTGCCTAAGCTTCAAATGCTTTGCTCGGTCTTTGTACTTCACTCAAGTCTCCTGAGAATCGCTTACTCACCTCAAAGCATCAGCCAGTGACTAGTGCCGGGATGGCGCCACAATCCGAATCAGCCTGGCAGATCAGGCCGCAGTACTTGTCGCCAGTTGTGGTTCGGAGAGCACACTCTGGACTTGCGGTGTCGCCCTTGGGCACGTCGCTTGGGCAGGTGCCCTGGCTGTCGCACTTCGGACTGCAGAAGTCGCCCGACAGACCGCTGACGCGAACGGCAACCTCGTCCGACTCGCAGCCAGTGGACGGGTTGCCGTAGTGGGTCGGGTTGGTTGCCACGGCCACCTGCAAACGTGCCATGCCAGGCCAATCCATGCTCCGAAGCAAGCCTGTGTGCAACCTTCCTCCTTCTGTATTCCCTCTTAGTCTTCACTGTACGTGACAAGCTCGCACGAAAAGAAATGTCCCCACCTGCGTCATCACGGCCGGCAGAGCCTTCACGATAGACGACGCGTAGGTGCACAGACCGATGCCCATCATCTTTTGGCAGCTGCCTGTGCCTAAGTTTCAATGGTTGGCTCGGCATTCATGTACTTCACTCACGTCTCCCGAGAATCGCTTACTCACCTCAAAGGACCAGCCAGTGACTAGTGCAGGGATAGCACCACAATCCGAGTCAGCCTGGCAGATCAGGCCGCAGTACTTGTCACCAGTCGTGGTTCGGAGAGCACACTGGGGAGTTGCGGTGTCGCCCTTGGGCACATCGCTTGGGCAGGTGCCCTGGCTGTCGCACTTCGGACTGCAGAAGTCGCCCGACAGACCGCTGACGCGAACGGCAACCTCGTCCGACTCGCAGCCAGTGGACGGGTTGCCGTAGTGGGTCGGGTTGGTTGCCACGGCCACCTGCAAACGTGCCATGCCAAGCCAAAGCATGCTCCGAAGCAACCCTGTACGAAAACTTGCCTCTTCGTCTTCACTGTACGTGACAAGCTCGCACGAAAAGAAGTGTCCCCACCTGCGTCATCACGGCCGGCAGAGCCTTCACGATAGACGAAGCGTAGGTGCACAGACCGATGCCCATCATCTTTTGGCAGCTGCCTGTGCCTAAGTTTCAATGGTTGGCTCGGCATTCATGTACTTCACTCACGTCTCCCGAGAATCGCTTACTGACCTCAAAGGACCAGCCAGTGACTAGTGCAGGGATAGCACCACAATCCGAGTCAGCCTGGCAGATCAGGCCGCAGTACTTGTCACCAGTCGTGGTTCGGAGAGCACACTGGGGAGTTGCGGTGTCGCCCTTGGGCACATCGCTTGGGCAGGTGCCCTGGCTGTCGCACTTCGGACTGCAGAAGTCGCCCGACAGACCGCTGACGCGAACGGCAACCTCGTCCGACTCGCAGCCAGTGGACGGGTTGCCGTAGTGGGTCGGGTTGGTTGCCACTGCCACCTGCAAACGTACCATGCCAAGCCAAAGCATGCTCCGAAGCAACCCTGTACGAAAACTTGCCTCTTCGTCTTCACTGTACGTGACAAGCTCGCACGAGAAGAAGTGTCCCCACCTGCGTCATCACGGCCGGCAGAGCCTTCACGATGGACGACGCGTAGGTGCACAGACCGATGCCCATCATCTTTTGGCAGCTGCCTGTGCCTAAGTTTTAATGCTTTGCCCGGCATTCATACTTCACTATACTTCACTGACGTCTCCCGAGAATCGCTTACTCACCTCAAAGGATCAGCCAGTGACTAGTGCAGGGATAGCACCACAATCCGAGTCAGCCTGGCAGATCAGGCCGCAGTACTTGTCACCAGTCGTGGTTCGGAGAGCACACTGGGGAGTTGCGGTGTCGCCCTTGGGCACATCGCTTGGGCAGGTGCCCTGGCTGTCGCACTTCGGACTGCAGAAGTCGCCCGACAGACCGCTGACGCGAACGGCAACCTCGTCCGACTCGCAGCCAGTGGACGGGTTGCCGTAGTGGGTCGGTTTGGTTGCCACGGCCACCTGCAAACGTGCCATGCCAGGCCAATCCATGCTCCGAAGCAAGCCTGTGTGAAACCTTCCTCCTTCTGTATTCCCTCTTAGTCTTCACTGTACGTGACAAGCTCGCACGAAAAGAAATGTCCCCACCTGTGTCATCACGGACGGCAAAGCCTTCACGATAGACGAAGCGTAGGTGCACAGACCGATGCCCATCATCTTTTGGCAGCTGCCTGTGCCTAAGTTTCAACGGTTTGCTCGGCATTCATGTACTTCACTCAAGTCTCCCGAGAATCGCTTACTCACCTCAAAGGATCAGCCAGTGACTAGTGCAGGGATAGCACCACAATCCGAGTCAGCCTGGCAGATCAGGCCGCAGTACTTGTCACCAGTCGTGGTTCGGAGAGCACACTGGGGAGTTGCGGTGTCGCCCTTGGGCACATCGCTTGGGCAGGTGCCCTGGCTGTCGCACTTCGGACTGCAGAAGTCGCCCGACAGACCGCTGACGCGAACGGCAACCTCGTCCGACTCGCAGCCAGTGGACGGGTTGCCGTAGTGGGTCGGGTTGGTTGCCACTGCCACCTGCAAACGTACCATGCCAAGCCAAAGCATGCTCCGAAGCAACCCTGTACGAAAACTTGCCTCTTCGTCTTCACTGTACGTGACAAGCTCGCACGAAAAGAAGTGTCCCCACCTGCGTCATCACGGCCGGCAGAGCCTTCACGATGGACGACGCGTAGGTGCACAGACCGATGCCCATCATCTTTTGGCAGCTGCCTGTGCCTAAGTTTTAATGCTTTGCCCGGCATTCATACTTCACTATACTTCACTGACGTCTCCCGAGAATCGCTTACTCACCTTAAAGGATCAGCCAGTGACTAGTGCAGGGATAGCACCACAATCCGAGTCAGCCTGGCAGATCAGGCCGCAGTACTTGTCACCAGTCGTGGTTCGGAGAGCACACTGGGGAGTTGCGGTGTCGCCCTTGGGCACGTCGCTTGGGCAGGTGCCCTGGCTGTCGCACTTCGGACTGCAGAAGTCGCCCGACAGCCCGCTGACGCGAACGGCGACCTCGTCCGACTCGCAGCCAGTGGACGGGTTGCCGTAGTGGGTCGGGTTGGTTGCCACGGCCACCTGCAAACGTGCCATGCCAAGCCAAAGCATGCTCCGAAGCAAGCCTGTGTGAAACCTTCCTCCTTCTGTATTCCCTCTTAGTCTTCACTGTACGTGACAAGCTCGCACGAAAAGAAATGTCCCCACCTGCGTCATCACGGACGGCAAAGCCTTCACGATAGACGAAGCGTAGGTGCACAGACCGATGCCCATCATCTTTTGGCAGCTGCCTGTGCCTAAGTTTCAACGGTTTGCTCGGCATTCATGTACTTCACTCAAGTCTCCCGAGAATCGCTTACTCACCTCAAAGGACCAGCCAGTGACTAGTGCAGGGATAGCACCACAATCCGAGTC
This sequence comes from Symbiodinium sp. CCMP2592, assembly GCA_905221615.1. NCBI lineage: Eukaryota > Dinophyceae > Suessiales > Symbiodiniaceae > Symbiodinium > Symbiodinium sp. CCMP2592. The sequence continues at coordinate 1,141,431 of CAJNDT010000546.1, forward strand.
AGCCTGGCAGATCAGGCCGCAGTACTTGTCACCAGTCGTGGTTCGGAGAGCACACTCTGGATTTGCGGTGTCGCCCTTGGGCACATCGCTTGGGCAGGTGCCCTGGCTGTCGCACTTCGGACTGCAGAAGTCGCCCGACAGACCGCTGACGCGAACGGCAACCTCGTCCGACTCGCAGCCAGTGGACGGGTTGCCGTAGTGGGTCGGGTTGGTTGCCACTGCCACCTGCAAACGTGCCATGCCAAGCCAAAGCATGCTCCGAAGCAACCCTGTACAAGTTCCTCCTTCTGTATTGCCTCCTCAGTTTAGGGGCCTAGGTGCATGTCACAATCTTGCGTAACAAGGAAAGCATGCCTGGGTCATCGCAGCCGGCAACGCCATCACCGTGGACGAGTCGTAGGTGCACAGACCGATGCCCATCGTCTTTTGGCAGCTGCCTGTGCCTCGGCTGCAATGCAGACAACATAACGGATCCCTGCTGCTCACCGCCGAAGCATCATCTGTCACATTGTCTTCTCATTGTAACTTGCGGGTGCCCATCACCCAATCCGCAAGGTCACCTACTCGGTTGTCGGGTTAGCAGCGCAGCAGAGTCAAGGTCCACACAACATCTCATGTCAGGCTGTAGGACGGCCTCAAACTAGGGACCTTCCCATCACATCACCGCGTCGCATTTGCAACACATCACCCTAGAGGATTTGAACATGGCTTTGCAACAGCCTCGTCACAAGTCACCTTTCACAGGGTTCGCTGTGAACAACAACATGCCATCTGGCACGCTGACCGTCATATTGCTGTGCAACTGCTATATGGTTTGGATCGCACGGTATCTCAAATCGCAGACGTAGAACACTAAAACTGCACATTCGCATATGCATAGATGTACGCATATATGTGTGCGTACACTCCTATACCCACCTACCTACAAACATACATACATACATACACATGTATATAAATAGACACACACATGTGATGTGCTTCCTTTCGTTTCCACCCGTTCATGTTGACCCACGCACATCAGCATAATGCACATCTGCATCGACAGCTTCAAGCAAGAAACAAACCCTAACACAAAAAAGTTTCAGCACTCCGAACATTGAACATCGAAGAGCCCACAAAAAAGTCCGTGATGTCTGTTTCAGGTATGTATACGGACATATTTCGGCATTGACATAACAATGTGCCGTGGGTCCTAAACTAAGCCGGATACAAGAACCTAGCTTGACATGACGGTACAACAGTATCACCATATCCAAACCGTTTGCCACAAGCGCATTTGTATATCTATACATGAACAATCATGAACACTTTGTCTTAAGCTGAATACGAGTCTCTACAGTACAAGACTAGGGTGTGGCGCAAGCATAGAGCTATGTCGGCAAGACCAAGGACAATGTCGGGGGGTCTTTTGTTTAAAAGACAAGTTTGCAAAGATGTTGGCTAGGGCCAACACACTCCGCTTTGGCCACAAAACAGCGAAAGGTCGTTCTGTGTGCATTGCAGTGAAGCACCGAACCGTTGCTAAAGCTCCTGCTTGGAGTATATAGGCAAGCAATACTTGTCTCCTGCAGCTCCGATATGAGTGGATCACGTTGAGTGCTATAATTGGCATCCCACCGGATGGGTTTTTAAATGGCAGGATTCTAGAGCACCTTGGGCACAAGATATCTGAGACTGATCTGCGGAGGCAAATTTCACGACGCATGGAAAAACACTTAGGAGCGAAGGTGGTACTTCCACAAGTAATTAGCAAACTGCAGACTTGTTGCATCCAACCAGCAGTTTGTATGTAGATTATGTGCCTGTGTTACTAGACTAGTGGTTTGTGTCATCATGTAGACAATGTCAAAACCTGCAAAACATGGAATGCGAAAACCACAGCGCACACGAGGCTACCATGTAGACAGGGTTGGTCAAGAGTCTCAAGAAGGCACGATAGTTGACGATACAGATCATGGCGACGCTGATGGTACAGATCATGCTACGGTGTTCTTTGGGCCCGAAACTACTGCAAATTTGGGGTGATAGTACAAAGAGTGCATGATGACGGAGATCATGCAGATTATGATTGGGGTGATTTTAGGAGCTAGGAATCATCGCGAAATTAGGTGTATTTCTGTTTGATTCAGTGTACGATGGCGGCTTTGATACGAGATGTCGGCTTGAACTCGTAGGACAACAGCTGTGGTAGGTTGTGGTGGGGTAACATATGTAGGACCCAACGTAGATCGGCGTGCATGCACCTCCCTTGAGGCCTCTTTGGCACATGCCCACCTAGAAAGGATCAACCAGTGGCTAGTGCAGGGATGGCGCCACAATCCGAGTCAGCCTGGCAGATCAGGCCGCAGTACTTGTCGCCAGTCGTGGTTCGGAGAGCACACTCTGGAGTTGCGGTGTCGCCCTTGGGCACGTCGCTTGGGCAGGTGCCCTGGCTGTCGCACTTCGGACTGCAGAAGTCGCCCGAGAGACCGCTGACGCGAACGGCAACCTCGTCCGACTCGCAGCCAGTGGACGGATTGCCGTAGTGGGTCGGGTTGGTTGCCACGGCAATGGCCATTGCCACCTGCAAACACACAGTCTGTCTGAGAACAAGCCCGTTATTTGATAAACGATGGCAAGCCGCGAGGGGGGCCGACGGAAACTCTGAGCAGACTTGTTCCGCTGCGGGGCTTGGGAATCCGAGGCTCGGGGGCTCGGGCTCCAGGACGGGAGACGGGAGGTTTTAGCTCTCCGCCTGCAGGCTTGAGCTCTGATGTCTTGAGGTGTATGTGCAAATCCCGGTGCCCAGAATGTGCTGGCAAAGGCCCTGGCCTCAGCCACTGGGCAGGCACGCAGGCACGACCAACGCATACTAGACCCTCTATCCGGCACAAGAGAAGCGACGCCAAACAGTGGGGCTGAAGGGAATCGAGCATCCGCAGTCCGCGTCCGAAGTGCACAGGAGTGCACAGTACTTCTCTCCCGAAGCAGTTCGCAGCGCGCACTCCGGGTCTGCCGAATCCCCCGCAGGCATGTCTTTCGGGCAAGCGTCACGACTGTCGCACTTCGGACTGCAGAAGTCTCCGGACATGCCACTAACACGTACAGCTTCCTCATCGATTTGGCAACCTGTCTTTGGGTTCCCGTAGTGGCTGGGGTTGGTTGCCAGAGACACCTGCGCAGTCAGAAACCACGGTCTCAGTGAAATCAACACACTATTAGCGTGAGGTGGTAAGCGACAGAGAGCTCTCATATCTGTGCTGCGACAGCTAGTCAGAAAATTTGTGCAGATAGATGGAATTTAGAAAAACCAGTGACTCAGCACCCGCCCAGCAGCAGCAGCAGCGGAAGCACGGTTCGGCGCGCATTTCACCCGCGTCCCGACACTGCAAGGCATTACCCCTGGGACCCTTAGACATTCGGGCCCCATGGAGTCGTACCGGGGCCATCATGTGCAAGCCGAAAGTCGAAAGTCCCACCTTCTCAACTGTCTGGTCGACAGACCCGGTGTAGGTGCAGAGACCGATGCCCATTGCCTTTTGGCAGGAGCCAATACCTCGGCTACACGGCATTGCATGCACAGCTGCTTCAAGAGGCAGTTTGCAAAAACCGACATCACTGCCAGCTGCAGGGATGGCGCCACAATCCGAATCAGCCTGGCAGATCAGGCCGCAGTACTTGTCGCCAGTCGTGGTTCGGAGAGCACACTCTGGATTTGCGGTGTCGCCCTTGGGCACGTCGCTTGGGCAGGTGCCCTGGCTGTCGCACTTCGGACTGCAGAAGTCGCCCGAGAGACCGCTGACGCGAACGGCAACCTCGTCCGACTCGCAGCCAGTGGACGGATTGCCATAGTGGGTCGGGTTGGTTGCCACGGCCACCTGCAAATGTGCCCAAAACAACGATTCAACACCGGATTAAACCTGCCTCCTCAGTTCAGGTAAATGTCAATCTTGCAGGCAACAAGAGATCCCGCCTGAGTCATCACAGCCGGCAGAGCCTTCACCGAAGACGACTCGTAGGTGCACAGGCCAATCCCCATCATCTTTTGGCAGCTGCCTGTGCCTAAGCTTCATTAAACTTCGGAGTGCATGGATTTTACTCAAATATCTCTCGCGCACCGCATGCCTATGATAGGACCAGCCATTGACTAGTGCAGGGATGGCGCCACAATCCGAATCAGCCTGGCAGATCAGGCCGCAGTACTTGTCGCCAGTCGTGGTTCGGAGAGCACACTCTGGATTTGCGGTGTCGCCCTTGGGCACGTCGCTTGGGCAGGTGCCCTGGCTGTCGCACTTCGGACTGCAGAAGTCGCCCGAGAGACCGCTGACGCGAACGGCAACCTCGTCCGACTCGCAGCCAGTGGACGGGTTGCCATAGTGGGTCGGGTTGGTTGCCACGGCCACCTGCGAATGTGCCCAAAACAACGATTCAACACCGGATTAAACCTGCCTCCTCGGTTCAGGTAAATGTCAATCTTGCAGGCAACAAGAGATCCCGCCTGAGTCATCACAGCCGGCAGAGCCTTCACCGAAGTCGACTCGTAGGTGCACAGGCCAATCCCCATCATCTTTTGGCAGCTGCCCGTGCCTAAGCTTCATTAAACTTCGGAGTGCATGGATTTTACTCAAATATCTCTCGCGCACCGCATACCTATGATAGGACCAGCCATTGACTAGTGCAGGGATGGCGCCACAATCCGAATCAGCCTGGCAGATCAGGCCGCAGTACTTGTCGCCAGTCGTGGTTCGGAGAGCACACTCTGGATTTGCGGTGTCGCCCTTGGGCACGTCGCTTGGGCAGGTGCCCTGGCTGTCGCACTTCGGACTGCAGAAGTCGCCCGAGAGACCGCTGACGCGAACGGCAACCTCGTCCGACTCGCAGCCAGTGGACGGATTGCCATAGTGGGTCGGGTTGGTTGCCACGGCCACCTGCAAATGTGCCCAAAACAACGATTCAACACCGGATTAAAACTGCCTCCTCAGTTCAGGTAAATGTCAATCTTGCAGACAAAAAGAGATCCCGCCTGAGTCATCACAGCCGGCAGAGCCTTCACCGAAGACGACTCGTAGGTGCACAGGCCAATCCCCATCATCTTTTGGCAGCTGCCCGTGCCTAAGCTTCATTAAACTTCGGAGTGCATGGATTTTACTCAAATATCTCTCGCGCACCGCATATCTATGATAGGACCAGCCATTGACTAGTGCAGGGATGGCGCCACAATCCGAATCAGCCTGGCAGATCAGGCCGCAGTACTTGTCGCCAGTCGTGGTTCGGAGAGCACACTCTGGATTTGCGGTGTCGCCCTTGGGCACGTCGCTTGGGCAGGTGCCCTGGCTGTCGCACTTCGGACTGCAGAAGTCGCCCGAGAGACCGCTGACGCGAACGGCAACCTCGTCCGACTCGCAGCCAGTGGACGGATTGCCATAGTGGGTCGGGTTGGTTGCCACGGCCACCTGCAAATGTGCCCAAAACAACGATTCAACACCGGATTAAAACTGCCTCCTCAGTTCAGGTAAATGTCAATCTTGCAGACAAAAAGAGATCCCGCCTGAGTCATCACAGCCGGCAGAGCCTTCACCGAAGACGACTCGTAGGTGCACAGGCCAATCCCCATCATCTTTTGGCAGCTGCCCGTGCCTAAGCTTCATTAAACTTCGGAGTGCATGGATTTTACTCAAATATCTCTCGCGCACCGCATACCTATGATAGGACCAGCCATTGACTAGTGCAGGGATGGCGCCACAATCCGAATCAGCCTGGCAGATCAGGCCGCAGTACTTGTCGCCAGTCGTGGTTCGGAGAGCACACTCTGGATTTGCGGTGTCGCCCTTGGGCACGTCGCTTGGGCAGGTGCCCTGGCTGTCGCACTTCGGACTGCAGAAGTCGCCCGAGAGACCGCTGACGCGAACGGCAACCTCGTCCGACTCGCAGCCAGTGGACGGATTGCCATAGTGGGTCGGGTTGGTTGCCAAACCAATGCTGCCTGAGATCTCCAGGCAAGAACAGGAACATCTGAATTGGCATGTTCTCGAAAAGGCCAGGCCGCAAAGCGCCGCGATGAGTCCTGCCTTCGCCTTTCCACTGCACCGTCAAGCGTGCAAGCTCGCGTACACACACACACACAAAGTGAGTTCAGCAAGACTTGCAACCGCTGGAAGTGTCTGAGCTGCATGCCCACATCGTCGGCAAATCGAAGATGCCGAGGGTACTTGTGACCACGTCTAAGCCAAAATTCTACAGCATGGACGTAAACCTTGCATGCTGTGAGTTGTGCCTGTTGCAAAATGCATATACTCCAAGGATATGCCTTTAGACTAGAGTCAAGCTGAGAAACTCATCACTCCAATAACACAGGTCGTTCCCCCGAGCACCCTTGTTTTGATCTTTTGCAGATTCGATCGCCCGCTGCCGACATTGATCGTTGAGGGCCGGGATTTCCAAGGGTCAGGCCCTGGTCTGGGCTACAGAGGGCCGAGGCGCCGAGGTGGCAGAACGTAGAGCTTCAACGGGGGCTTTGCGTCCTGCAGGCTCCGTGGCCCGTCCGGCCCCAACTCCTTGCCCTCGTCCCGCTCGTAACGGCTTCAGCGGCGTGTGCAAACCTTGAAGCGGCTCCGCTCAGGCCGGTCGCGAATGTCAGCATGACAGAGGTGTGCCCCGGAGCCCAGGCAGCGCTCTGAACTTTGGAAGCTGCAAGGTCGTGGCCGCTCAACCGACGAGCTGGTCTCCACTACGACAGACGATGCCTCCATCTGTCTTGAAGATCGTGGCCGAGCTGAACTGCAGCAGCATCGAAGATGGAGAAGTTGCGGAGCTCGACCATTTGCTCCTGGAATATGAGCTATTTTGTCATCTGACACGGTTGGTTGTGGCATTTGCTATGCTGCCAGCCCTCTGCTGCCACCGTGCCAATGCGGTGACGAAAGCCCTCGTGACCTAGCGTACCTTTCACACGCGGAAGTATCTGCGAATGGAAAAACACAGTCCTCTGAGCGATAGAGCACTTTGCGACCGCCCAGAGCTTGCACATAGTGGTTGGCGCGCCACTTCTCTGCATCCAGCTGCTGGGCCTTGTGCATCATCGGCCCAGCAAACTCTCGCGACTGCCCCTTGGGACACGGCAGCGGATGTTCAAGCAAGTTCGAACGAAGCGGGGCGTCTTGTCGGACCACGACAGCGCTGAGGGCGATGTTCGCAATCAGAAAAGGTTTAGCGATAATTACCAGCTCCTCGGTGCTGTTCTTCTCGGGTCGCACGCCAGGGTCAACATGGTGTGGAAAGCGCAGGAACCTCGTTGTTCGCTTAACTGTGTGTCTTCAGCTGAGAATGCATAAAACTTCAGTGGAAAGCGAAGTCCAAGCTGGGGACACATTCACATTCGGCGTGACCTGCCCGCACCGCAACAGGATAGCAAGCAACAGCGGTCAGCAACGGCTAGTGCTTCTTGTGAAGGTAATATCATCGATGCTTTCGAGCTGCAGCGATGTTTTGTCCACGGAGACTTTCGCAAGACAGTGATGCAGCGATGCATTCAATGAGGTGCATGATCTGTCAACTCCCACCTCTGCGTCAGAATCGACAGAATCGTGCTCTCCATATCGCACACCGAGCACGCGAGTCACCTGGTCCGGTGGCAGTTCCTGGTGAGCTCGCAAGGCTTGCATGCCGTTGCTCTCGCATTTACACAACCATCACAAGGTATCACGACCAGTCCTCCAGCAGGTCCTGAAGGGTGCCCCCTGCCGGGGAGAATAGGAACATATCCCAGCCGTGGTTGAGCGAGATGACCTTGACTTCAACTCCAAAAATGCCCTTACAATGTCTGCGGTGTTGTCTGGACAGGGCGTGCTCCTGAGAGAGCGACCCAGTCAGCGGTTTGCCTGGCCTGCTGCCAACAGTGGTGCTGCACGAGGGTCTGCGCCAAGTGCGCTGTCGAAGTCTTGTGCCCGGCCGAAGCAAAGATATCCTTCAACGGCGGTATGCTTGAGAAGAACGGATCATAAACCACCCGTCCACTGGCACGGAGTTCCTGAACGATGGGAATGCTCTCGAAAGATCCATCCAAATCATAGACGTAGATTTCATCGATCTTCAAATGCTCGCTGTAGTATAGAAACCAGAACTCCATTAAGTCTGGAGCCAGCTGTTTCAGCGAGTGCGACCCCCAGACTTGTGAATTGCATAAAGCTGTTCTGACTTTCTTCCGCTGATTCTCCCGCAACGGCACCTCGAGCTGGATGGAGGGCATGTCGGGAATAGACCGTACAGATCGCGTCAGCAGAACCGACGACGGAGGCGACGCAAGTCTGCCTCCTGGAGCCTCACAGTGAACGATCAAGACAGGGGCCTCCTGGGTATGTGGAAGTTCGCTGAGGATGGGGTAGCTCACGACGTCACCTCGCGTCCGCAATGTTCCAGACGAGGTCTCGAACTGGCAATCAAAATCCCACAGATTGCCTTCCGTTGGAATTCGAAAATCAGCTGCATCGATGTTCTCCCGACCTCGTTCTGCTCTGTCCCAGATATCTCTGTGAAACGCAAGCATTTCGGCAGCATCCAGATCCCATGCTATCATCGAGATTTCTAGGCTGCAGTGCGAGGCATCAACTGAAATGACAGTAACCTGGGATGCAGCTGGCCACATGCAATTCGGCCAAGATTGGTTCGGGTACCTACGCCCTAGCAGGTAGCGGCACTCGAGGAGCCATGGAGGCAAACCACATTTGACATGAATGCAGTTCAGGGCAGTCCAGGCACGTTGTGGCCGCCGCTGTCAACGCTTGGGAAAGTTGACGTGCGATCGAGCTCCAGGCGCCAATGGGATGGAAAACACGGAGGGCGCGTAAGGCGTTGTGCCCTCCGGAAAACAGGAACCTCAAGCAGAAACAAGTCGCATCAGTGCCCGGGCTGACTAGCCGTGTCCTTGGGATCGGAAGCTCAGAACAGCACGTATGTGTCGGGAAGCCTCGGTGTGGAGGCCCGGAAGTGTATGCAAGCAAGTCCGAACCGTCACAACTTGTTGAACACGGTTCGCTCCCGAACGGTTCCCACCCTGAAGTCTCTTGCCCCAGTTCCTTTTAGGATGCCATGCTGGCAGTCTGACCCATGTATTCGGAACGAGGGCCATGGAAGCAAGCAGTTGTCAGAAAGCTTCTCTGAGCCAGGCGTCTTGAGCACAGTCTTGGGGTTGGCGTCGTGAAAGACCGTGCGACAATCACGGAGTGAAGCGCAAGGCGACGCATGCCCTGTTATCAGGTTCGGCTTGTGAACACAGCTCTACAGACAAGGACCACAACTTCTGGATACTCCTGACCACAGCTACATCCAAGATACGGAAATCCCGAAACAAGTCTTGAAACGTCGGCTCCATGCCTGGAGTACTTTCTTCTGCGGCTTCGGATGGAACATCGATGCCTCAGCACGGCACCAAAGCAGCACTGTTTGTGCTAGCGGCTGAGGAGCTAGGCCACTAGGGATGCAGACACGCCTTGAACCCACCAAGCCGCAGTCCGTGCTGCACAGGTCCGGAAAGAGAAGGCAGCTGGCCTGCCAGGGATCTCTATGCAGCTACGCCACGGCCACAAGGGTCCAGCACTCCCTGGCCTCGACCAGCACCTCGAAGGCTCCACAAGCTTTCATCCCTCCCTCTGACTCACGAACACGAGCACTCCAGTGACTCTCTTCAAGTATGACAGGGCAACCGGTAACCAGATTGGAAAACATTTGGCCCTCAAATAAACTAAGGCTAGCAGCTGTGAACATCAAGTGCGCCACCCCAGCATCATGAAGCTCGTCCCACGCAGAGTCATGGTCTGGCCCACCGAAGACTAGGAGATCCCACATTGCGAGTATCACCTGCATACGTCAGCGCTACACCACGACACATCTTGGAGGACGTCTCTCACCAAATGCACGCAAGACCTTTGAACTGCCCTCACCTGCGCATAGTTTACCACGAGAGTGCCACGATCTGCTTGTTGCTTGCTATTCCAAATCATCTCCCACAGCCTTGAGTGATGAGTGTCCCACCAGCAACAGAAGCTCGACCGTGAAAATCTGCAGCTGTGCTGCAGTGCGGTTGAGAGTGCCGCTTGTCGTAGTGGCCAGCCTGCAATGCCTTGAGGATTATGGTCAGCAGGTTTCGCGGAAGAGCAAATTCAGAGCGGCTCAGATTGTGACGGTAGAGGCAGGCCAATCCGCCAGCACCCATCTCATCATCCTGCTCTTCTAACCTTGCGCCCGCCTTATCCGCTTGTTCACGACGACAAAAAACGAACACGCAGCCGACAAACAAAATGAATCAAACGCCAAGGTGCGTCGCGCTCGCACGCGTTGATATGTTCCTGCATGTAACGGCCATACCTAAGTTTGACAGAAGCATTGTATGCTGTGTCCCCTTTTCCACTTCTGCCGGTGGGCCTTGGCCTGTCGATGTTAGTCAGAAGATCAACTGGCAAGTTCAGTCTCAACCTGACCCTTGATCACACGGGATGAGACGGATGAGGCCAGCAGACTGCCACTTCATAACCGGATCTTGGTGACACGTGACAACATGTCATCTTTCCATACTTGTACGGAAATGCTTTTGAGCTCTGCACAATTGGACCTGAGACTCCGTCAGGGTTGCACGGACACAGAAATGCGGCAGCATCGCGACTCTCGGCGCTCCCCGCACCAGCTGCAAGCGGCAAACATCATCCCCATTCCCGTACCCGTGCCCTTCTATTTATTCCGTAAGCGGTGTCCCATGGACCTGCTCAGAGGACAACAGAACAACTAGCAGCTCAGACCCATGGTGTCAAAGGCTGTTGTCATTCAGATCCTGGATTCGCGAAAGCCATCGGACTCTCAGTCGTCGAGCTCAAAAGACACGGAGGCGTACGAAACTTAGGCAAGGCTCAGGTCTTGTGCAAGTCGAGCTGCTGTAGGGAGATGCTCATCCCAGTTCCCTCGCTTAAGCGCACGGACTCATCTGGTCGCCGAAGGAAGAGATCCAACATCCTTGCGAATTAGGCCCCGTCAAACTGTACGCTTCTGTTGAAGACGGGACACCATACCGCAAAACGGGTGCCTGTCCCTCGAACTTTTGAGCAGAGTGGAGCCAATCTCAATCCCAACTGCTCAATTCCGAATCCACTCAACAAGACCAGAAAGTAGAGGAGCCGTCCGTGAGTCCAATCCGCAGCACGAACGAAGAAACAGTCTTCGGTACGAGGATTGTCGGTGACCAAACGACACCCACAGCGCACTTGGTGCACTCCTGCACTTTAAGACTTTCACCAAGGAACGTGATATGCATGCAATGACAGATCACGAACATGCCCGTCTCTGGCCTCCATCGTGAATCTCCTGCTTCTGCCAATCCAACTGAAACCCAAGGCGACGCATTCCTCACGAGCTTCAGCACATGGTCGTTCCAGATGAGTTGCAAGTCTTGTACAATGCTGCGTGGGGTCCCACCATGATATCATGCCTGGAGGGCTGCAGATGGTACATTGGATCCTGAGATGGCGGCACTGTGCAGCCGGCACTTTACAGTACGAGGCCCTGCGGTGCGGAATTTTGTGCAATCTCGCTACCGAGACTTCCAGCTGCACCTCTGCCACACGCTCCAGCAGCGCCTGGGTGCAGGAGAAGCCAGGCTCTTAGCTGCAGCGTCTGTCGAAGTGGTCACAACGTTTAGAGACCTCCAACTTGGATACTTTCTGCGGAATGGTGCCAGCGTGCAGGCTTTCAATCGAAATCTATGAAGCGCTTTGCTCAGAGCGACATGATGGCACCGGCTTAGCCTGGGGGCCCACCCCACGCCTCCGTGGACTCCAGGACCGAGAAGATGCTGAAGTCGGCCCCTTGTGCATCCAACTTGATTCTGATGGGAGGTCCTGGACTGGGAGAAAGACCCGCCTCAAAGAAGCGTTTCTGTTCCCTGCGAGGATCCCAGCCCGGCAGTCCTTCCTTGTGAGATGCGGCGGCATCATCTTGGCTGTGGCCCTGAATGCACACATCCTCGACCACGACTGTCTTACACTGAACCAGGGCGCATGTCCACTCAAAGCCTTGGTGAAGGAGGCGTCGTGAAGCAGCAGCTCCAGTAAGACGTCCAAGGACATTACCTTGTGCAGTGTGCGGTGTGTCCAAGATGTCTGGTCTCTGCAGCTTCCACCGCTGAGTGCCCGAAGCTTGGTTTGTGAGGCCTGACTGGGCTTTGCAAGCAGACATCGGATGGGGTGCGGACCAGCGGCGGGCACAATCTCTTCTGGGCCTCTGTCAATGCAGGGAACCGGAATCTGGTCATTCGGCTCCAGTAGGCTGTTGCCTCAGCTTTGCAATGCAGCCCGAGAGAAACAAGCCCCACACCTTGCGGTCATAGTGGCATTCTCCCTCCATGACGTTGCTGGTGTGAAGCACACGAAAGCCCCAGAGGCGGCCTGGCAGCTCTCCTCTAGCCATGCTCTCAGCGGCACAACTTTTCAACACCAAGCCTGGTTCCCACGTCAGCGCTACTGGAAGGGCCACTACCCGGTCGATCACATCGGCATAGTTCATCTGTTTAGATGGCTCGAAATAACAACACTTCTCTGACAGCGTGGGCTGACCCGACTCAGGCTTCAATCGCAGACGGCAGTTTTGCAGCACTGCGAACACACGGAATTCCTCCGAATCACAAGGCCTTCAGGCGTCGATAAAGCATCAAGAATGCCTCGTGAAGGCACAGAGCTGGAATTCAATGTGTGCAGGCATCGGCACTGGCATCTGCATCGCTTGCCAAGCTGCTTTCCGACCCGGCTCCAGAAGGATCAACCAAGCTTTAGGATCTTCCCGTAGACTTGGAAGAAAGCGGCTCCACTCGTGTGCACCAACATCTACGATCACCTCAGGGGCAGCGAGCAAAACCGAGCTTTCCTGAGCATTGCGACATGGGGATGTGATGAACGTGACAGAGAGTTGGATTTACAATCGTGCGGCAGCAAACAGCCCTAGGCGGTGCTGTAACGAGATTACAGTGAACGAGCCCACACTCTGAAACTGTAAGACCGCTAACGGATAGGATGAGGCATGATGAGGCCAGATTCTGCACGTCCCAGTCTCTGTCTGGTGCTGCAGGGATAAAGCGTCGCGTTTCTATCATGTGTTTCTTGGTACATGTAGTCAAGCCGGCCTGTGAGACCTCCTTGGAGGCCAAATGCTGCAAAAGAAGGCCGGTCTCCCAAAGGAGAACCGGGGCCATCCGCGGAGGGACCTGCCTGAGTACCACCCACCGAGGGCGTCACAGAAGGCATCGGACAAACAGCCGCAGACAGCGCAAGACAGCTGTAAATCTAGGCCAAGTTCCAGCTACGTGTGATGACAAGCTTGGCGGGGTTGGCCAAGAAAGTACTGCAAGACACTTCGGCGCGAGAAGAACCTACCCTTTTTGTTGTTTTTAAACCAGTTGCCCCTTCACCAAGCCTCACCAAGCTCGATGTAGCTGACACGGCCGGAATGCCACTCATAAACATGGCAACAATAGAGCAGGACTTCCAAGACTCGGAGAATCCAAAACGAGTGACTAAAGTGACTATAGAGCCGAGCAACCTGCAAACTGTCGGAAACAAGACTCACCTTTACAGCAGTACAGCAGTATAGACTAGCCGACTACAAGGTATGACAGGACTCGCAAGATGAAGAAAGGCCGGGAGGCAGTGAGTCCAGCACTGAGGCCACGTAGCCTTTGCCCGACGGTGGATCGTCCGTGAGGGCCCCGAAGACCTCGTCTCAGAGCTCCGACGCTCCCCTCCCCATCACGAAACGGCCGCAGCCTCTGGCCTCTGCCGCTGGAGCAGCATCGAGAAAGAAGTCCGGCACAAACACCGGATCCAGAAACTTCCCAACATCCCTCGGCTGCCCCACCAAAGCTCCACGGCCGTGGCAACTTGCCTCTTCTGTTTGAGCAATCGCTACGCCAGGTGCCCGACCGCAGCTCCACGGTCTCAGATGCGGCCAGACACCCGCACAAGAGCAGGCTGCTGCACGGCGTCCTCGGCCTCCCAGAGCAAGAAAGAAACCGGAAGACTCTGACGAGATGAACCGAAGCATGTGCAAAAGTACACAGTTACCAGGAAGACTCTGCGTGATGTTGTCAAACTAAAGCTTCAAGTTCAGGTTCAATCACAGCCTCGTGGCAGACCCAAGCATCACCCATGGCCATGGCCCATGTCGTGATTCGAGCGTTCAAGGCCAATCAATGCGGGCCACACCATCTGCTTGACTAGTATCTGCTTGGCTTTGCCGCATCCTGACCCTTGACCTTTGATGCGAGGAAGGCTCGAGCAACGCTGCCTTTGAAGCACACAGTGGATACAATGCATGCTGCCTCATCCGGCCGACATCCGTTCATGCCTTAACCCTTGCACCGCGGACGAAACGATCCTACCGAAACACGTGGTTGTAAGACAGCACGCTAGGTCGACATCAACTTCAGCAGGCCATAAAGCAAAGCAGACGCACCGCGAACCCAACCATGGGTCTTTTCCATTGCTTTGAGCTCCCAGAATTGCCAAGAAAATGGCAGCCCCCAAACTCGCGCATGGGTTTCTGCCAGAACCTCAAATGCCAGGGCGTCGCTGCTGACAGCTGCGCAGAGTGTGTTCAAAGCTTGCCCTAGAAACGAACTGAAGCACTGGCCCTGAACTACTGGAACCAAACCACCGCTGCCGCTGGGGGTCGGGAAGACTGCAACAGACACAGCACTCAGTCACTCTCACGTGGCACAACGCAAGGAGTCTGCCGTCTGCCGTCTCGTCGCCTCCTCAAAGCTCTCACAGAAACGCCGACCCCCAACGATGGCAGCATCGTACCTTCAGCAGATCAGAACAGAGAGAGTCCGGCAGAACCCAAAAGGGAACCCCCAGCACCAAACACAAAGGGCAGCTTAAAGCAGGCAGTTAAGGCTGACAGACATCTGGTCTGGCGTCACCAGCCCAGCCACGAGCAGGTGCCCGAAGATGCCGCATCGCAGAGCTCATCGGCTTCTTTATCATTGAGCACCAGATGCGATGCCACGAAGATGACCTGCTAGCAGAGATTGCAAACAAAGCTTCTGTGGCCTCAAAAGATTCAGCGCTCAATTCTCCGCCTGAATCTTGTGCAAAAGCCCCGCCGACGCCAGCTGCGGAATTACTTCGTACTCACAGCCCTCGCAATTCCTCGGACTTTTCCACTCAGCTCTCCGGAAAAGTCAGAGAAACCTAAAACAAGGTATTAGAATCGAGGGGCATGTGGAGGAGGCCGAGGGATTCCGTGGAAAGGATTCTCCAGACCAGCTCGACAGCCTCCACGCGGACGTGGGTGCGATGCTCGCGGAGCCTCCCGTGTTTGAAGTCGCTCACAGAATCCAGGAACAAGCGAGTCGCCGAGAACTCCATGGGCTGGAAGAGAGAGCTTCCAACAGAGGCCATGAACATCTCGCCAGCTTCTCGTGCTTCCCCAAGACCGTAGTTGTGTAGATGCACCAGCTGTCCGTGCTCGTGACCACGCCATTGCAACTTCAACTTCTCGAAGAACCTCGATGGAGGCAAGCGCATATGTTATACTAAATCTGTGTGCCGTTGCGAAATCAACACTGGTATGGACATGACACTTGATCATCAATCAAGGCACTCTACGATCGGCTCGAACATGTGAATCCTTGACGGTGTCCACCGTAAGATCTGCCCGAGCTCTTCTGGTCCAGAGGAAAATGCTCCGACAATCCACACTTCTCTGTCTCGAGGAATGCCGAGTTCGTACTCCTCAGGAACCGATACGGAAAGAAAACTGCAGCTAGATCCAGTCAAGATGGAAGTTTGTGGCTTCGGCTTTCGTAGCAAGCACACTCGCGTATTCCTGTTGACACCAGCTATTGCCTTTCAAGGGTTCGCAGCCGTGCTGCCCAGATTCTTGGCCGGGACGGTAGAAGCGTTGCATCATCTCCAGATCGAGGGTGCGCAACACCCTGACCGACAGACAACGAGCTTGAGAAGCTAAAGTATCTAAAGCCTCGAGGCGTCACACGATTCCTTGACAAACCGCTTTGAAGTATTAGCTAGTTTTGCCTTGCCAAAACCGAACGGAGAGCTTCTGTCATGACGACAAGCTCAGAACGTGGATTTGCAGAAACACACACACACACACACACTGACACGCTCACTGGCTCACGGTTGTCTGCCTGCATTGTAGTTTCGCTTCCGGGCTTCAGCAAGAGATCTGTGGACTATTCAACTATGCAATTCTCGCACACACAAGTGCTTCAACTTCAACCACACCGTTTGGCCCCTGCAAACAATTCACGACATAGCCGATCGGCACCACGATGCCAAGCTGTCGAATCAACAGGCCTGTCCGGCATGGAGAGGAAAGCCCACTCCTCGCAGCTTCGCTCAGGGAGCCTCGCTGCAAGTTTCCATTTTGGACATCAGCTTGCCATTAACAGTCACACTCCTTCGAACAACATCAATGTAGGATTGCCTTGTGCAGCTCTACCCAAACCTTGAAGTGTCGACTTCTGGACATTTCGACATCTTGGCTTTCCACAAAAGCCAACTGAGACAAGGGACAGCGGCCGGAGCGGATGTTCATGCCCGAGGATGCCAAATAGGAACAAGAGCATGAAGCGGCACCGAAATTGCAAATTTGGATCAATTTCCAAGTCTTTGGCAACCTTATTTCTGCTCCGCTGTTCGTTTCCAATGCCAAACATTACATACAAAAACCGCTTTCAGCTGAACAACCCCCAAGCAACGCTCCAGCATCGTCCTGCCGTCTGCCAAAGTGCACCATCTGCTTGCAACGTTCCCTGCAAGACATGTCCAAGCTTCGGCAAGCGAATTCAACAAATCGTCAGGCCAACTAGTGTGTGGCGAAGCTTTGCTACCGTCAACTGGGAACACTAGCATGACCATCCATTCAACAAAATGCCATGAGCCTGCAGAAGATCACTTCGATGCAAGTCCAGGTCATCCTCCGTGGGTAAGGAAGATTCACCTGCGCCACACGGTTAACATCCCCACAACATCCACAACCATGAAATTCTTAGTGGCAAAGCAGAAAAATCTCGATCGCTGCGAAACAACTACAAACTACAATCGCTGCTGCACACTCAACCGCTGCCTGGGACGACATCACGAGCATGCACCATGGTTTCAACGGGACATATGTAGATACAGCATCTTCACCTTTGGTGCTCAACTTGGTAAACTATGGGCCGCAATTCAAAAAACAAAGTTCCCCACGAAACATGGCCAAACAACACCAAGTGTGACTCGAATACAGCTGCAGGGGCAAGAGCGATAAGTTGTAAGGGTCTTTTTGTTGATTTCTAATTTTTGCGTCTTGTTGACATATGTAATTCATTAGTTGTGATTTTTGTGAGCTTTTAAACCAGCATCATCACTCGGGTTGTCATCCAACATTTTCTTGAGCCATCCAACATTTTCTTTGGGGTTTGCAGTGTTTGTCGCTTGGTTGGATTTAGGTCTTGCTACCCAACATCTTCTTTCAGGGTTCAAAGCTGGGTTTGCGAGTTTAAGAGCAGCAAACCCTGAAAGCGCACAAGGTTGTAAACCACATGATGTTCGGTTGCGACTCCGAACCCCAAAAGTGGGTGGCAAACCCTAACACGTCATAAGAACAAAAAACATGAAATGTTTTTTTTTCATGCATCTTTTCGATAACTGCAAAGGGCAATGGCTAAAATTTTCAACATCGATTGTATGTCATGGTCCACGATGATGAATTAAACCCTGACATGAACACCCACCCAGTGTTTTTTGCAGGCACCATCCGGCTGTGCATTCCCGATGCCGCTGCCTTAGGGCTGGTAGGGTCCACGGAAGTCTCCATTCAGCCGGCTAGCCTGCTTTGGCATCACCATGCTCTGCCAGAAGTTGCGAAACATTGACTTGATACTACACTGCGATAACCAGGCCTCGCTTGCGGCTTTGATCATGCAGGAGGTGGGCAAAAATTTTCTTTTCCCACCCGCCCAACCCGGAGGGGGAAGCCGTCTGAGCACAGGTGATGCAGGCACTCTTTTAAAATATTTTTTTCATTGCAAGATGCATTTGTGCCTAACCTGACAAATCCACGGCTGTCTGCTTTACTATCCACATTGAGTCGAACAACGTCAGGTGTGGCCACTTCCGAAACCAGATCAGCAGGCCATCCGAGTCAGGATGGCCCCGAAGCCGTTTTCTCCCTTCTCCAGTGAAACATCGGTGAAAAAGATAGAAACCACCCTGGCTTCACCCAACAACGACGCGGTTGAAGGTAAAGCGGAGACTGCAATGTTCCCGAACCCTGGGTTCGAACTCCACGGGGGAGAGTGGGAAGGGGAGGCAAACATAATTTTGCACTGCTCTCCTTGGTTATCAAAACATGCATGAGATAAGGCACTGATTAAACATGAGATGTTACTTCGGGGTCCACTGCAGCTGGATGCCTTCCAAATCAACACTGGTTGAACGAGTGTCAAATGCAGCTATGGTTGGTTGGATGGATGGATGGATGGATGGATGGATGGACCATGGATGGATGGATGGATAGCGGCCGGGGTGTGACAGCCATGGGTAAAGCGTCATCCCTCCCGCCTTCGCAGCCCCTCCGCACGCGTCATCGGGGCTCCAGTTGGAGTTCAACTTCCCACCGCCCCAGCGAAAGGTATCCAGCAAGGCAGTTCAAGCGGACCCGGCCTCACCACGACCCGCGTCCCCTCTCCGAAGAGATATCATCTGCTCCAAGGCAGGGGTATACGGACGTGGGTCCTCGCGGGGCCTGCTATCCCAACCATAACTGGACTGCCCCCACCTGGTCGTCGAAATCACCCGACCCCCATACACTATCCTTCACATTCACCCTCACATGGGGGTCAAGGCCAAGGCCACATAATGGTGCCGGCCAACACCGGTTTTTTTTTTGCAAGCGCATCAGGGTCCGTGAGGGTCCCGTGTGCACCGACCGTTTCAGGTGCACTTGTGGGGTTTACGGCTTGGTTTGTGAACAACAGATACCCAAAAAGCTCTATTTCTGGCAACACTCGAGACTTGGCGGTACAAAGGAGTGTTGTCCATCCATACCATAGAATGGGAAGAGTGTTCCTGTCGAATGTCGGCTGCTGTCGGAACGGCGAAAAAGCTGTGCTCTATAGAGGAGTGTGGTGGGGCTGCATCAGACTGTAGATAAGATATACGACGAGAAGCTTCCACTAGACATGATTCGGCCCAATGCGTCTTGGGTCTACCTACCCTATTAGGGCCTCTTGTGTGGCGGTAAGCTGCTGAAGGCATATAGGTAGATTGGAATTCAAGTGATTCTGGGTGCCAATATAGATGACCAAGGAGGTTCAGGCGATTTTGTGAATAGTGTTGGGAAGGAGTGATGACACGTCTGGAAGAGAAAGCCAGTTCGGCAAGATACTGAATAGAGCAAGGAGCCGCAGATGGATTAATAACTCTATGGTAATCTGAAGCTTTGATTTTAAACATCCTGCGCAAACACTTGTAGTGGACAGAGTCGAGCTTGGTGAGCTGTGCGGGGGTGAGTAGAAGGCTGTCCATCGCGTACATCAGAATGGATTGGATGACTGAGCGCTATACCAAAAGCTTCCACTTAGAGGGAAGATGCCCGTGCTTCATAGGTGGCCACCATCGCTCTAGGAAATGCGGGTAGATATATTTTTATGGAAACAGTGGATCGTGGATCCAATACACTCCAAGGTACTTTACTGCATCGGAGAGTGGAACTTGTAGGTCCTCAACTGGGGAAAGGAGATAGTTCGGGTCAAATAAAATACGATGAAGGGAGTTGACAGATAGATATTCACATTTGTCATAGTTGCGATATAAGCCTCGTCGGGCACCTTCTTTCTGAACTAAATGGAGGAAGGTTTGCCCTTGAGAAAAGGAGTTGGACAGGAGAACTGTGTCATCTGCATATTCCAAATCCCATAGAGTGGCGCCCAGGCGCAGGCCACCAGATATGGTACCATGCTCTGCCGTATGATGTCACTCGACATCTTCAAAAAAAAAAAGATGAGTAAGCACGAAACCAAATCAATAAGGGGAGAGGGGGCACCCCTGACGGAAGGTCAAAATTGCCCACCTGCATAGCATGCCTTTTTTTTTGGCGCAGTGGCTGCTGTGCACGCTTTTCTGCGCTGCAGCGAAGCGCTCAAAGCAATAGGTCGGGAGAAACTCGCGTTTATTTTCCAACGAAACTTCCGTTAGCGCGCGTTTGGGGAACCCTAACTGCGCTGCAGAGAGAACCCTGTGCAAAACACTCTCTTTTTTCTCCTAGCGGACATGGGGGGTCGGTTCGGGCCCGATCTTCGGGCTCTGACGAAACGATGCCACTGGCATTTCAAACCAAAACTCGACCGCTGGTCGATGGTAAGGCGAACGACTGGTTCACCCCCCCTACCAGGGAATAACCCGTACCACGGGGAGATAAAGTGAAACATGCTAGGACCTACTGGGTCACTGCAGCTACCAGTTGCTACTCTGTAGTTGCACGGCCTACGGCCTATGTACAAAATCGCACTCTGTGCTGAAGTCTCTCCGCGGGAGAGAGCATAGGAGCGCTGCTCCTGGCAGCTCTGCTGCCGAAGCGGTGTCCCGGACCCCGCATACTATACAGGGTGTGGTGGGTGGGACAAAAACTTTTTGGATCACAGATCCAACTCCAAGCCGAAAGCTGCACGGCAAAGTTTGTCTAGTGTCACTCACACACAAGTGAAAACACTGTTTTCCTTTTTCGACAAACTTTGTCTACACTTTCGGCGGAAAATAAAACCCATTCACGCACGCATGATGGATGCTTATTTTCCAACGAAACTTCCGTTAGCGCGCGTTTGGGGAACCCTAACTGCGCTGCAGAGAGAACCCTGTGCAAAACACTCTCTTTTTTCTCCTAGCGGACATGGGGGGTCGGTTCGGGCCCGATCTTCGGGCTCTGACGAAACGATGCCACTGGCATTTCAAACCAAAACTCGACCGCTGGTCGTGGTAAGGCGAACGACTGGTTCACCCCCCTTGAAGGCACTCGAAGCCTTACTCACCCCCCATCTAGTCCGCGCCGAGTGACAAAGCCAACGACACTGCGTTGGGCGGCAGGTATTGGCGCGCTGCGCCTAGCCGCTCTGTGTCTTCCCACCAGTCTCTGCTGGGGCCATCAGCTATATTGCTGTCTGTGGGGACTCGAAAGAAAGCAGCCCTGCACTGCAGGGATTCTTCGAAGTCCACCGCTTGCGAGACTATCGCCGCTCCTTCCACCTTGCGTGTGAAGGCCTTGTGCAAGGAGGTACGCGCTGCGTCGTTGTCTATCCAGACGAACAGGTCGCTGCCTGCTATATGCTTAGCCCACATTTGAAGGCTGAGCAAGTAGGGCAACAGCTCGCACTCGTAGACGAGCTGCTGCTTTTGCGCCCTGGCGGCCCACTGGGCTGTGACTTGGCTGCTGATCTGCAGCCCCCAGGTGAAGGCGATGCCTTCTCCAATGAGCACTGCTCCGAGGCCACACTTGGGCACGAGTCTTGGGGTCTCCCATTCGCAGGCCCCGTCGATGTACAGGTGCACTTTCCGTCGTGCATGGATGGACACTGTCCTTGGCGGTCCGTGCACGACTCTTTGCAGCAGGAACGCCATGGCTTGGCATTGCTGCTCTGTTAGGGGGACTTGCTCTGGTCCATCCCCAAGGACGTCGCCTACGCAGATCACTGCCATGCGAGTGTTACGACCCCAGGCTTGCTGCTCAGCGAAGATGAGCCTGCCGCGCAGGCTCTGCGCTTCCAAGGGGGACATGCTGCCGCGGGCGAGGGCCTCGCTGAGGACCAACCCCAGCTCTGCTGCACGGGTTGGCTTGTTGCTCACTGAGATTTCTCCGAGGTGCTGCTTGGACAAGTCCACTCGCACGCCTAGCACGTCAAAAACTTCGCTGAAGTCTGCGTTCTTTTTGGGCTCTGTGGCCACTTGCCATCCCAGCTTGTGAAAAAGGTTGGACACTGCCAACGTGACGAGCTTTGAATGCGCGCTGCGCGTAAGGACGGTGAAGTCGTCAAAGAAGCTTGTCATGACTAAAGCAAGCTTTTCGCGGCCGATGGCTTTGAGCGCTTCGCTGCAGCGGAGGAAAGCGTGCACGGCGGCGACTGCGCCGAAAGGCATGCTATGTAGGTGGGCTATTTTCACCTTCCCACTCTGTGGGTCCAGCATGACGATGCACGCGAATTTCTTGTGTGCGGCCTGCACTGCAAGCTGCTTGTAGGCACTCTTGAGGTCCCAGGTCCTGCCTACAATGCGGTGGGCCCGCTCTGCGGGAACACCTTGGCGCAGCCACTCAAGGCACACTGCAAGAAGCTCGTCGATGCTATCGACTTGGACCTTCTCTGTGGTCCCACAGCAGCTGTTAATGAAGCTGCTTTTGAAGTTATCAATGGGGCGCACTTTGCCCTTTTGAACGACGCCGAAGCGGGACGATACTATCGTCTCGTGCAGCTGCTCTGGCGAAAAGTCCTCCAAAGAAAGCCAGCCCTGCTGGCCTTCCTCTATCGTGCTTTCCCAGACCCTGTCCGAGACCCCGTCTTGCGAGGGGCGCAGAGCACTGCGAACACCTCGCATACTGATGCTCTGGGCGTTTTCCAGTAGTGACTTCTCGTCTAGAGAAGGGGGAAGAATCTGCACTGGCCACAACCCACTGGGTTGTATCCAGCCAAGCAGGGGAAAGCCTTCTCGCACCTGCTGGGCCAACGACTTGTCCGGGAAGTCGATTTCGGTCAGAAGCTTTGCTAAAGCTACTGTCTGTTTGGGCTTGGTGACGCTGTTCACCTGAGCGTCAATCGACGAACGTACCGCGGTCTCGAGGGCTTGGCACTCTGTGCAAGTTCGAGAGATATGCATCGATGCCAACGTGCGGCGCTTGGCCAGCAGGACAGTGTCTTCGTGGACCTCGGCAGCAATGGCACGCTTAAGGGAAAGAGGCACTGCCTCAATGTCCCTGGCTGGGTGATCGATCAGATGCGCTCTGCGCACCCAGTGTAGAGGCTGCAGCGGGATGGCGACGATGGCTTTCTGAGAGGCTTCAATCCACTGGATGAGCCTAGAGCCTTTTGGGAAGCAGGTCCACGACTGTGGAAGCTTCTGCGGGGTCTTCCAGCCTCGAAAGCACCGCGCTGCGGGGCCTTGGAGAGTGACTTTGTCACTGAAGTCTGGCTCGTAGCGCAGACGACGCAGTCGCTTGCGACTGAGAGGCGCTGCCTGGAGTGCTGCTGCGCATTGGTCTGCCGCGAGGGAGACCCAGACCGAACTCAACTGAGTGGTGTAGGCGCTTTCTAGGGAAGTGGACCACACTGTGGAACCATCCACCGAGGCTCTGCCCCATGGCAGGTGCTTGTGGCCTCCGTCGCAGTCCCTGCTTAGACCTGCGAACCAATCCAAATTGGAGAGGATTGCGGTACGCTTGCGGCGCATGCTGCCGAACATGCACGCGTCAAACTCTACTCTGTGAGCTGACCGCAAGGCCTCTCTGAGGCAGGGCATCCTCCACAGGAGGCTACGAGCTGGATTTTCTATGGACCAGCAAACGCCGCGCTGAGACAAGGAGTGGCAACACTGTGCCATGAAAGCGACTAGGCTGTTCGCGCTGCGAACTCGCGCTGCGTCGGCTCCTTTGAGGCCTTTAAGGCCCGCTGGGCGCGATTCGCTGCGCAAAGGGCCCGGAGCTCCCGGCCTGGGAATCTCTCTAGCTCTGCTAAAGGTGCCGCACGGCGGGGCCCAGTGGACCCATCTCAGGTCTTGGTGTGAGAGCACTGCTCTCAGCAAGTTGCGACCCAACTGGGTGCAAAGGTCGAGCTGAAGGACCTTGAGGCCTCTGGCCTTGGTCTTGTGATCCACGGCTACGTTCGAGAAGCCTTTCTCGATGGCTGCCTTACTAAGGCGACCGAGGCCGCAGAAAACTTCCACAAAAAGCGGCGGCCGAGGGGTCGCTTGCGAAGCTGGCTCGGGAAGAGGAACGCTCGAAGCGTTGTCTGCCAGCACGCTGTGCTGTTCAGACAAAAGGAGCACTTGGGGCTCGGCGTTAGCCGCGGGCGCGGCGTCATGCGACGGCGCAGCGGTGGCACGTCCTGGCTTACTTGTTGCAGGCGGGTGCAGCGGCGGTGCGGAGGCGGGAGGGTCAGGGCTCTGCCCTGAGCGTGGAGCGGTGGCGGCAGAACCCAGCGCTGCTGGGAAAGGAGCTGCAGGCCCAGTTGCTGAGGGCTGTTGCGGCTCTGCCGCGCTCGGGGCAACGGTGCCTAGTCAGGCGGCCCCTGCGTTCTTGGGGCAATCCGCGGCTCCGTGGTCGGTGCTGCCGCAGCTCATGCACTGGTGCAACCCCCTGTCGCACTGCTTGGGGGAGCCGGAAGTTTCGAGGTCGCACCCGCACTGCAGGTTGAAGCCGTAGCAGAGGCGCTTGCCGGACTTTGAAACGCTGTTCAAGTGGCGAAGCTCTTTGGGCATGCTCGGCGGCCTGGAGCGTTCTGCGCTCTCGTGGCGCTTGCCCTTGCCCTTTCCGCGGCCTTTCTTGCCGCCTTTCTTGCCTTTGCCGGTCGTGCTACGACTGCGGTCTTCTTCGCTGCGCGCCGAGCTGCGGCCCTTGCCCTTGCGACCCCTGTCCGCCACTGGCGAGGGGAGCAGGTGCAGCGTGACAATCGGATCGGACCACATGTTCTCTACTAGAGAATCTAGTGGCCTCTTACCATCCTTGTCCGGTTTGCACCCCTTGCGACACTCTCGCGCGAGCAGCGTCCACAGTTCTTTGTCGGCCCGTACTACGTGCCAGCTGTTGCCGCGTTCCATCCCCGGCGGCGCTGGCCGGTTCAGGACGGAGAAGAACTGTCTCACGAGTCTCTCGTGAATTGTGAAATCCAACACGCCGACTCTGTCGAGCGCGAGACCTCTGCGCGTTAGCGCCTGCGTGAGCTTTAGCTCATTGCCGATCTCCACGTGCACGCTGTGCTCCTTTTTCTTTACCGTGATCTCCCCAGACTCTAGGGAGAGGAAGTCCTTGTCACGCCTCACTGAGGCGATCTCGGCATCCCGGCTGACGCACTGCGACGGCGGGATGTAACGGACGATGCCGTCCTGCAGCATGAGCGCGGCCTTGTCCACGAGGCTATTCGCGGGGTCGTAGTCACCTTCGATGACGACGCCCTTGAGGCGCGCGACTTGCGCGGCTCGGCGCTCCTCGCGCTCGTGCAGGGGCAAGCTCTTGGGGGTGACGCTGTCACCCTCGACCCTCATCTTCAGATCCTGGATACTGAAGGTGAGGCTTTCGAAGGCCAGGCGCCGCGCTGCGGCCTTGGTGCCTAAGGTCGGCTCTGCCGCCCCGAAGACCTTCTTGATGAGTTCTTCAAACTTCGCATCGCTGATGCGATCGGGTTGGTCGGCGACGCTGTAAGCGAGCGTGCCGAAAGTGCGGATGTCTGCCGCAAGGAGCTTCGCCGACTCGGCGGCTCCCAGGAGTTGTCCAGCTCTGCTGGAGAATTCCGCGACACTGTCGACGAGGTTCGCCATTGTCCTGCAGGGCAAGGGAAGAAAACAGAGAGAGAGAGAGACGCAAACACTGTGCAGACTGCGGGACCCTACTAGGACAGACAGGCACATGAACTCGCTCTCTTTTCACTCTGCATCGAAAGACTTGCTGCTCCAGCAAGTCTTGCAGTGCGGTCGGCCCGGGGCCAGGTCGCGAACTTCGCAACTCTTATACTTTTCATTCAAACAGCGACCGCAGAGAAGCCTCTTGGCATTCTCGCCGCGACTCGCGTGGAGCTTGCCACTGGCAAGATGACACCACGAAAAGGCCCAGTCTGGGAGAGTGCACTGCACCTCCCTTCTGAGGCGAGGGTGCTCCTCTACCTCGGGCTCGGCGACGAACTCGTCTTCTCTGTCAGTGTCACTGGCACTGTCCTCTGTGTCGCTGAGCTCCTGCTGCTGCGAAACCTTCAGGGCTTCCACCCCCACTGGGGGTGCCGAGCCAGAGGAGGTTTTCCTGTGAGAAACCTTGCTAAGGTTCTCTCGCCTCAGGTTGAGCTGGCTGCTGGGTAGCGCGAACTGTTTCCCGAGCGGCTGGTCGGGAAGGAAGTCGCCATCTCTGATGGCAATGAGAACTTCCTCCAGAGCCCGCGCTGCGGGGATGAGCACGTTACGGCTGTACGTCTCGGTGCTCCGAGCACTGTCGTGCACATGGTGGGCGAGGAGCCTGCGCAGATCCAGGTTGACGCCAGCTTGCGAGGCCCACGTGAGGCAAGTCGCTTTGAGACTGTGACTGCTAAGGCGCTCTGCGTCTTCGCAGCCGGCGTTCGACAGCGCGCTGCGCAGCCAGGAAGTTATCTCTTGAGAATTCATCGGGCGATCCGCCAGATCACCATCCGATGTGAAGGCAGGGATCACTGACCCGAGCGGGATTTCTCCGCTGGAGCTGAGGCCCAACTTTTCTCGATTTGCGAGCCATTGATTCACTCACGACTCTTCGAAGAAAACCACCGGGGCTACCAGCGGGAGCAGTAGACGGCTTCTAGCCCCTACGGCGGTTTTCGCTTTGTGAACATTCGCCTGCATCCACACTGTGGCGCAGGGGTCCTCTGGAAGCTCAACCGAAAAGGAGGCAACTCGGGCCGCGTCACTGGCACGGGCGCATGCAAAGAGCATGAACAACAAGCCCCCAGACACGACACTGTCGTACACAGAGCCAGACAGCGCGATGCGCTCGAGGGTAGCTACCTCCGAGGCCTTAAGGGCGGGGGCCCGTCTCGGCGGAGGCGCGCTGGCCTCCGTGCTCTTACAAAGGCCCACGATACGGGAGCTGGTCACCTCCGACTCGAAGGAAAGACCGAAAACTCCCGAGCACCAGTTCAGACTCTGAATCAAGCTCGAGGGGCTGCTAGCCCCTTTCCCATTTCTCATCATCCACTGGATGTATCGCCAGGTGGCGCGCTCTGACACTGGGAAAGGCACCACCACTGGGTCTTGGGAGTTTGCCCACTGGACAAAATTGCTGAGGGAGTTTAGGCGACGAACCACTGTGTTGGTTGCTTTGTAGCTGAGCGCTGCCTCCATGCTGAAGTCGAGCTCGTCCAGGTCGACGCAACCGGCTTCGTCAGCACACTGTGAGACGATCTCGAAGGCCTCTGGCCAGGCTTTTACCAAGGCCGTCAGTTTGAAAACCGCGCTGTCGCGGCGGTCGCCTTCGTACGCTGTACGACGGCAGCAGACCTTAAGTGCGAAGGCCGTGTCTTCCGCTACTAGCGGCTGGGTGCTAGCGGAAGCTTTCCGCTTAAGCATCAGGCTTGACTCGTGCAACACTGGCACGGGGCCCACGGAGGCGGGGCGAGTCACTGCCAGCTCCCAGGGCCAGCTTGCATTACGCGCAAACCATGAAGCTGATTCCCACGGCTGACGAGCACCGGCTCGGCGTGGTATAGACGACCAAAGGTTACTAACCTGGTCATTGAAGTCGCCCTCTGGGGCGCTGCCCCTGGGCAGCATCCTTGACACAAGGAAAGGGAGCACTGCTCAAGCCAACGGCTGTTGTCCAGGTGGCTTTCAGCAAAAGGCTACCAGCACACGAACACGAGTGCACTCACTCTGGAAAGCTCTACTCAAGCGACGCGCTGCGACCCGCACCCTCCCCGTGCAGTCCTGAGGGAGGAGAGGAGGAAAAGAGAGCTGGGAAGAGTGAGGCTTAAAAGGCTGCGGCAAGCACGCACTGAAAAGCGCAGGCTCTGATGGTGACACTGCACTTAGAGTTACCTCCTGAGGACCTACCAGGTCTCGGGGCACTGCGTAAAAACCTACTAGGCAAAAGGAACCTACTAGGCAAAAGAAGCTTCAGTCCTACAAGGTCTGGTGCACACGCAACCTGCGGTGTTCTTTTTACCAACCTCGCTGTGCGAGTCTCTGGGCGGAGCCCGGTTGTCGAGGTGCGCTGCACCTGCCTTCTGCGATCCGCAGACAGGCCGGTGAGCGGCGAAGGCTCTTGTGGCCGGACTGTGCCGGCACTGCTGTGCTCTGCACCTGTGTGAAACGGGCGCAGACGGAAGGGCCACTGGCCCGTCAAAAATTTTATCCGAACACTGTTCGGAATGCGCTGGATTACGCCGCTGGCGTATCTACCATTCGCGATGGTTCCAGCGCCGGTCGTGGTCCCAAGACCAGCGACCACGGGACCACTGGTCCCGGTCCTCGTCGTCACGGCGGGACCTCTGGTCCTTGCCTTTGCCTTTGCCCTTGCCGTCTCTGCGGCGGGCTTCCCGTTCGCGGTGCTCGCGCTCACGGGCTTCGGCTGCCTCGCGCTGCAAGGTCAGCCGAAGGGACTCGGGCGGCCCCCTAGTAGGGCGGCGCTCGCCCCTGTACTCGAGCTTGCCGTCTGTCCGCGGGACAGTGCCTGGGCAAGAGTAGTTTTTCGCGCAGCGTGTGCAATGCATCACGCCGCATTCTGGACACTGCCAGGCCTTGCTGCGACGCTCGTGGGAAAACTGTCCCACAGCGCCACTGGCGCTTGGCTGATCGTAGGCATGCACTGCAGCCACGAAGGGGTGGAGCTCTCCGCATGCACTGCATACGAATTCCGACGACGGATCGCTCCAGATGTTCATCTGCATGTTGTCGCAGACTGAACATGCGAAGACTCGCTGAATCTCCCCCGCTCGGGGACGCTCCGCCGCTGGCGGGCGAGCTTCCTGATCGTCTCGATCAGTGTTGTCGTCTGACGCCGGGCCGCTGGCCCGGGTCCCCGCGACGCCAGCTGGGTTGTTGCGCGGGGGCTGCTGACAGGGACGCGGGCGAGAGCTCTCCCCACGACGCGCCACTGGCGGTGGGGGAGGCCGCTTGTTCTGGCGTGGGGCGGCGGCCTTCGGGGGCGCCGCTGGCGCCTGATTCCTGTCGGCTGCCGGCACTGCCGGGCTGGAGGACTTGCGCGCCACCTTGCCCTCAAGGGGAGGGTGCGGCTGCGCTGGCGGTGGCGGGGAGTCGCTCTCCGACTCCAACTCTTCCGAGCGGGAGCCTTGGTCGTCTTCGGTTTCGTCCCGCCGCCCGCTGGGCTCCTCCACATCCATATCCTCCGGCGCTGCCGAGGGAGCTTCCGCTGGAAGCGGTTCTTCTTTGATGCCCGAGCCCGCCTCCTCAGCGGGGCTGGTCGGGGAGCGGTGCTGCGAGGCCGGCGCTGCGGCCGACGTGGGAGGCGAGTTTGCCACCGCGCTGCGGTGGCCGTCGGAAGAAACACCACGGGCCGCCACTGGCGGCTCGGTGTTAGCTGGCACCACTGGGGGCTCGTAGCCCAGAAGAAGTCGCTGAAGGGCGACGGCATTGGCCTCTGAGCCGCCACTGGCGGGCTTGGTCCAGCCGGCGAGTTCCGCTGCCTCTGCCGCATTGACCACCACGTCCCCTATCTCTGATAGGGAGACGGCGGCCTCGTAGATGGCGGCCCTCTGGGCCTCCGGCACTGCACTGAGCGCCTGCAGCATCTGCTCGTTCGTCGGGTTCGCCATCGCTGATAGCATACAAAGGCTGTTTGCTGTAGGCACGAAGGGGGCGACTTACTAAGCTGAAAAGGCTGCGGTAGAAAAGCACTGCTTGAAAACCGACACGGTTTAAAGAGCTGACTCAGCTGAAGAGACCTACCAGGCTCGCGTGACACACGACTGAAAAAGGCGAGCGGCAAGCTTTTGCCGCGTTTCAAATTATGCCGTCGGCCCGCCGCTGTGGGCGAGGTTCCAAAAGCCTCGGAGACGCCCGCCCTGCAGAAGCTGCCGAGCTGTCGGCGGTGAACCAAAAAGGGGGTGCACTGCACCAAAAGTGAGGGGGGCGACTCACTGAGAAGCCAGCAGCTACGCGCTGCGCTCCGAGCTTAACGGCGGCCGCCCCTGACGCCGCGGTTTCGGGGTCGCTGACCCCGGCTGCTGCGGTAGCAGTTGTCGCATTCGTGGTGATTGTGGGGGCTCCTGCCCACTGAGCAGTGCCGCCCACAAATCGCCATACCCTGGGAGATGCAGCCCTGCTGCGCGCAGGGCATGCAACACATGAGGTCGCCTCGCCTCTCCGGGTACCTATCCCATCTCTCTGAGTTGGGTTGTGCCCAATAGGGCCATTCGTGCACGTCTGTGACGTGCAACTGCGGAGAAACCCTCCTGGCGTGCGTTACTAACGCACGGAGGCCAGGGTACCTGTTGTCGGTCGCTGACCCAAGGATGCGCCAATCGTTATTTTGGGGGTCCTCCCCAGGCTGGAACTGCCAGCCTCGCTGGCGATTGCGACGCTGCGGTCGGGGCACGACCACAGTGTTCGCGTTGGGCGCAAACGGCACTGCCGTTGCGGCCTGGCTGCTAGCCAGGGATACCTCGGAATCTCCCGAGTTCTGATCACTGTCAGTATCGATAACTTCAATGGCAGGCTCCGCCTCTGGCGGAGCGACGTCGGCAGCTTCGGCTGCAGGCGGGCTGCCTGTTGTGGCCGCAGCGGGCTTAGCAGGAGCGGCCGCTGGCGGCGGCAAGGGTGGGTCCGAGGCCGATGCCGACGCTGTCGGCAGAGCGGTGCTGGACGAGGCGGTGGGGTCGGTGCTGCCGCTGGCAACTTTGTGAGTCTTCTTCTTTTTCTTCTCCGAAGGGAGGATCTTGATCCAACCACCCTTGCCTTTTCCCTTACCCTCTGGGTGCCAATGGAAGCCGCTGGCTTCCACCTTGGTGGCCACATGGCCCTCTAGGGCGTCCACCCAATTAAGTCTCCACTGGAGTTTGGGGACATTATCCTCCTCCCCACTGGGGGGCCAGTCAAAAAGGCCGGTATACGGCCAGCCAGGTGTGGCCGCTGGCCGCATAGGCACGTCGCGCTGCGACATCGTATACCGGTGCATCGGATAGGCACTGCCTGAGGTGTCCGGCTGTTCCCCTTGCATCTGCGCGAAAGGGTAAAAGGGAGGCCAAACTTTGGACTCCCCTTCCCCTGCGCGGTTCAGAGATTCATGGTCGTCGCTGACGACCGCGGGGTCTACCCGCATGGCACAGCTAATGGCCCAGAGGAGATAACTTATCTCCTGTTGTGCCATCTCTTCACGCATGGCCTGTTCTAGCACGAAAATTGGATTGCACTGCAAAAAACGGAGGCAAGAGCGACACTGTCGCACGCGTTGCAGGCATTGTGGCGCTGCCAACTGATTCTCTCGACCGTCCCTTCTAGGGTACGGCGCCTCTGGCGACTCAGCCGCGTAATTGCGGGCTGCTTGGTCTACCATAACTGCCACTGACAGTTATATAAAGGGGAGTGGAAGGACGTCGCTGACGACCCCCACTGCTGCGGAGCACTACAAGCTACTCTACAAAAACTTTTTGGATCACAGATCCAACTCCAAGCCGAAAGCTGCACGGCAAAGTTTGTCTAGTGTCACTCACACACACGTGAAAACACTGTTTTCCTTTTTCGACAAACTTTGTCTACACTTTCGGCGGAAAATAAAACCCATTCACGCACGCATGATGGATGCTAGTATTGTGTGGGCAGTCTGCTGCCTCTTTCTATCTTTTAGCTAAAAAGATATATTGGGATTTGAATGGGATTTGAATGGGATATGAATGGGATTGGGAATGCCACAAGAATCCAAACCAATTTTGGCGATGGGTTTTGAATGAGAAAATATATCTGAAACAAATGCAATTGGGCATGCACCAAAAAAGGGAAACAAATGTAAAAAAAATGGGATATAGCCATTATCACAAAAAGAATGCATTGACAGTGGCAAAAAAGTGCAAATAAAATGCGATGAAAATGGGAATATTATTAGCAAATATTAATATAATCGTAATATTCTATTATCATTATCAGCATTGCTCATTCGTATTCTCATTATTGTTACTATCATTATTCACTATTAGAAATATTAGTAAATACAATATTATCACTGCTAAATTATTTATTATAGTATCATTTGCAGACAAGAGCACACAGACCCACACGAACACTGAGACACAAACAGACACAAACAGAGACACAGACACAAACACACATGCATTGCCTGATGTACTGAACTGCGACAGTAGCCGCTACAGCGCTATAAGCTGCAGCACATGGGCAGCCGAGACATTGAGAATCTGGACAAACGAAAGCCAACATATATGACATTGCAAAATGCCAAAACGTCTAAATGCGATAGAAATCTTTGACCTGAGCCCTCACCACAGCAAGTAGCAAGCACGACCGCGCAACTTCGTTTCAGACGTCCAACTTTCACGCTTCTCGACTTGCTCTGCGTCTAAGCACCGAGACCGAGACCCAGCACACAGCTTCATTTGACCCTAGGCCCTAGGTCTAGCCTAGCAGCCCTATAGCAGCCTGGACCTTCACGGTTTCCGTCCAAACACAAGACACGAAGTCACTGGGACTCGGGTTTAAGGTGCGCAGCAAGGCAAGGAAATGCACAACGGGCCTTCGGCCGAAAGCTTTTTGCAAAAGTGAAAGCTCAGCATCGCGACAACACAGCACTGCCCTGAGTGGGGATCTCAATCTGTTAGTGCGTCTAACTCAGAATGAACCAATATGACACCAGCATGCGGCGACCGGATCAAGAGTTTCTTGATGCAAATGCTGAGACTTTCGGGGACTTAGGCCTGACAAATCAGGCACGCGGATCACTCTGCTCTGCATGGGATCCCGGAAAACTCACACACGGAGGCTCTGCAGGGCCTTCAGCTAGACTTCGCATCTTTGAGGAAATCTTCGCAACTGGCAAGAAGCGCAGGGAAAATCTGGTGTCGGCGCTTCTTCGCTTCGGCAATTGTCTCCTGGATGAGATCGGGTGCACTCGACTTCAGCTTGCTGGAAGTCAAGCACGTGAACAGAACTTGCTCTGTTTGCAGCAGCCTGACGGATTCGACCTCGGCTTGCAACTCCTTCGAAGTGGATTGCATCATCGCGTCCGCACCAAAGACACCGTACATCTTCAGGTGGGTGTCCATCTGATTGCAAACCTGCTTAGCCGCTTAGCTCAACCATGTATGCCGTATGCATTTACATTAGCAGTCACTAGCAATTAGCAGTAATTAGCATTGAATCTGCACGCAACATGTGCCGGATGTGCCAACGGTGTGTAGCAGCGTAGCACAGGCAAGGAGGTTTGGATTGTTCAATGTGCCCCAAGCGGGCCAGGGCCCAAGGCTGAAGTCGTGCGCTCATATTATTAGCGGAGATTGGCACATCAACATGTTCTGAGGCCCCTGTGCCAGATAATAGCAGCAATAGCAATCATGGCCCAAAACCCTTGTCAAGGCCCTTGGCCCTTGAGGCCCTTGCAGTAATTGTCGAAAATAGTTGTTATGAGCTATCTGGATAATCTAGCTGCCTAGTCTAGCTGCAGCTTGCCATAGATGTTTGGTTCCCCATCTGCACGTCGGCATAAAAGGTTGCTGCAACTTTGTGTGTACAGTACAGTGAAACCCTGACGTTGTTTTAGCGGTTAGCTGGCTGTCCCTGCTTCCTGCTTTTGTGTTTGCATTCTCGGAACAGCTGCAAGGTAGGGAGTTAGTGTTCGGATACATTACCGCAAGCAGCACTGCTGGCTAGTTCGCGACCTAGCTGACCTAGCTTCCCTGGAGCTGTGCATCAAGGGCAAAACAGCGTTGAATCAGCCACCCTTACTAGTTACTAGTTACTAGACGAGACTACTAGACTCACTAGACTTACTAGACTAAAGCAGTAACTAGACTAAATGCCTCGTTTGACCAAGTCTGCAAGAACTTTGCGCGAACATTCTGGCCCTAACCAAATCCGAATCCAATAGACCTGCAACGCAGAGCTCAGTGACTTATGGGAGAATTTCTACATGCTGCCCTTTGAATTGGTGTCACATGGCATAGAGCACAGAGTCATAGAGTCATAGAGTCATAGAATAGACATAGAATCATAGAAGCACTCAGACAATACGACTATACCGGGATGCCTTCTGGGCAGAGTCGCAGCAGCTGCGCAGCTTCGCGGGTGACAACTTGGAGAGCTTGGCCTGCATGACCTCAGGGTCCCGAGGTTCCAATGTCCGAAAAAGAGCATCCCTGCAATCCTCTTGTGAAGAAGGTTTGCCTTACCGCCTTACCGGTACCAGTCACCAATTGCCGTCCATGCACGATCTTCCACTAGACTCTACACCGACTGACTTGACAATTCCATTCCGCATTCATAGAAACAAACCGTCCCTCGACCAGCCTGGAGAACGGCTTCCTTGTCGTTCGGGTCCAGGTCTTTCTTCCAAGTGTCGTGCACACCACCCGTGGCCTCGGTCAACTCTGCCTTGCAGCTTGCTGCATCCGTCAGCAAGGATGCAGCAACTGCGCCCAAAGTCTCCAAGAGGACCTCATGGGTGAGGAGGCTTTCGAAGGCGGACGACACCCCGGAGTCGTACACCTGAGCCACCTCCTCCGGCATTGAATCATCGGCAGCTTCCGCAATGAGCTTTTCCGTTGTCTGACACTTGGCCTGGCAATTGCACATCCCTCGGCAAGCTTTGCTACCGCTTCGAGGCAATTCACCTTGACATCCGCTTTTTCCAGCTTCCTGAGCTCCCAAACGAAGGACGATGCGAAGAACAACATGTCCACGACTGACGTGAGGTACTCTTGCACTTGGGCGGGTGTTGCCGTTTTCATCATCTTGATGGAGAGCTTCAAACACTGCCACCGGGTCTTGAAGGTGGCTTGCGGGATGTTGACATCAGTAGCCTGGTCGAAATAACACATTTCAGCACGGCTTTTGTAACACAACGTAAAAAGTTAGCAGGTCCCAGCTACCAGTTACCAGCAAGCCACGTAATTCAGTTCTGGAAATGGCTCAAAATGTGTGTAATGGCACAGGTTGCTTTAACATGGCATGATTGTCGCGACGAGCTCCGCCACTAGCTGAGGCCACATACTTCAGATTTGTACGTAGATGTGTAGTACACTTAGGCTTTTAAAGTATAGGTCAGGTCTAACTGCACTTCCACAGGCCAACCGTCACACAGCATCAACATGCAGCAGCCCTGGACTTTTGGGCTGGGGGTTTGTGGAATCTATGGAATCTATGGACACTGTATCCAGGTTTCAATTCCACTGCATTTTTACGGACTAAGTAGCTGGCCTCCTCGGGTTTGGCGGTTGTGGCTGGCGGCAAAAGAGCTGTTTGAAAGGAATTTGCATACTTTGAGGCTTACGGGCTTCAAGCTTCAACAGTCACGAGGCTCACGTGTGGAGTTCAAGAGCTGTCACCTGCAATGTTTACACTACACTGTCTACAGTCTAGAATCTAGAACACTGTCAACACTCATGAATGCAGCGGCTTTAATCCTTGTTCTAACAGCCTTGGCCACTTTATCCGATGTTACCCAACCCACATGCAATCGGATCCTTGCGCATTGCCACAGTAGTCCTAGTAAGACTTTGTTTTGCCCAACACCCAATCATCCCAATGTCGTTTCTAAGACTTCGACTGTTGCAAAGTTTTGGGGGCTCGACACCGGATCGCACTCAATGCACTAAATGGCTGCATCATCAACAAACAGGCTGCTAGCTAGCAGTGGGTCATCCGACACACATGTGAACCGTTCAAGTGACACATCACCCCTTCACAATGCAACGCACCTCCACTTTGGCGGTCGCCAACATGCGCGGCACCAACTTGAACAACTTCGTCGCATCCTCCGGCTTCATGTCAACCCGGCTAAGCTGGGAGATGAGGGTCGCAAGCTCCTCGAGGGAAATGGTGTCCTTCTTGTGCAAGGCCTGCTCCAGGTTCACGAGCTCCACTGCCACCTGATGCTTTTCCTTCCAACGCTTCAGCTTGGAAATCGCGTCCAAGACACCCTCGCGAGCCTCGAAGTGCGGCAAGCCTGACGCGATCACCGCATAGAGGTCCAACTCCTCCGGGCCCGGGCTGGAGCACAAAATCAATGAGAAAGCTGACTTCAAGAGTGAATCCAGCATTGGCGTCTCCACTTTGTCCATCATGCCCTGCCTTACTTCGGCCTTCATGGCCGGGACTTCCTCCACCAAGATCTTGAGCTTCTCCTGGTCGAGACTGCCCGCGACCCAGTCTCTGAACGTCCGATAGCGAGGCAAATGCTTCATGGTCGCCACACCCGTCTTGATGATGTCATTGGCCACAGCGGCCCAGAATTCGGACTGCAAACTGTTCTTCACGCTGTTCTCAAGGAAATCGGTGCCACTGTAGTTTCGGATCTTCTGCAAGTCCTCCACCGTGGCGCCAAAGGTGTTGTCTGCCGACAACATGACACAGAATGCTTTGCAGATGGCCGAGATGGAGAGGCAAACGTTCTTCACGGGATCTGCCACACCACTGTCGTCCTGGCCCTGCAGCCACTCGGTGATCTTGGTCAGCAGGCCCTCAGTCAGACCCTTGAGCTCCTTCAGGTGCAAGCGGCCACCGTTCAGCAACCGGAAGAAACTGTCACAAGCAAAGCTTTCCCCGAGGGATTCCGCGATGACCTGGCAATTGCAAACATCGGGAAATCTCGGGTTCATGATTTTGCCAGAATGCATGTCTCTTGTGAAGATTTCAGGCTCCGACGTATCAAAGTCAAACGAGGAAGCTGCAGCTACAAAAAGACAGAACGCCATCGTCAAATAGGCATTTGTTTTGGAAAAGGGAACACTCCAAAAAACGATTCAATGCCTCCTACGTAATCAAATTTTAATTTTCAATCACTCTTCCCTCTTCTGGTTTTGCCTGGCTCTGCATGCATCATTTACTTGGGGAGCTGGGACCTACGACCTACGACTTCAGGACGCTTGGTCGTGGATTGATTCTATCTATGGACTTGGTTACCAGTTACTAGCAGTCAGCACCTATACACCGATGCCCCACCGTTGACCCTTATGGGCCATATGGTCAGCGTCATAGTCACCTACATGAACTCAAGACTGTAACCGACATGGTTTTGCACAGATGCTTCATATTCTGATTTTCTGGCAGGAAATGATGTCGCTGCAATGCTTTCATGATGACATCCAGGCATTCACTGACCATGATCTGAAAAACCTGCGAAGGTATCTTATCGGGACAGTCGAAGTGGCATGGATGGACAGTGTCCAACTCACACTACAAACTACATGGACGACTACTACTGACTGAGTACTTCGAGGGAGCCGCCATGGGGAGGACAGGATGCCCAAGAAATTATGTACAGACATGAGCAGCACCGTGCATGTGTGCATCGTGCATGTGTGCACCGTGCATGCGTGCAACTGTCAGCTAAGACTGCATCGCAAACAGACGCTCACACACACACACACACACACACACACACGCGCGCACACACACACACACCCCGCGACACACACTTGGAAGCGGTAAGTCGCACCGCACCGTCGGATGGCTTCTCATTACAATGTGCTTGCTTGCTTAGTTGTGGAGTGGGCCTGAAAGCACTGTCAGATTGCTGCAACCGTACATGTCATGTGAGCCTGCAAAGACTGCTGAGCTGAGCAATGGACCAATGTTGGATTGCACAGCGAGGATATCACAAGATGGCACCATACACAGCTTGTATTATGAAGATGTCACAAACTTATCAAATTCTGCTGCAGGTACAGGAACGTGATCAGCCTTCCTCTCCCATGTCACTGGTAGCTGGTAGCTTCGTTGGACACAGTCGCACAGTCCCAGTGGCATGCTGTGTCCCCCTGCAAATGGAAATGACATCAAACTTTGACAAAGCTGCAATCTGACACGACAATAAACAACATCTTGCAGCACGAAGACTGACGGCTACCAAGCGAGATCGGGTTATGAGCCCCTTGCTTGCCTCATGTACGAGAGACGTTCACACACACGCTGCCCCTGTTCAAGGGCGCATGCTGTCGGCTGCAAATTGCACTGCAATGTTACATAGAAGTGGCTTGTGTGCAATGTGCAATGACAGCAGGCAGAGCCTACAGATTTTTTCTAGGGCAGCATGCAGAGGATATCACGGTCAAGCTGCAAGCTCAAGGAAGGTTTGTAGCACAACTCTGTGGATCAAACCTGCAGGAGGTTTGTCAGCGACAAAGCAGTCAGCCTTTCAAAATGTATGTCAAAAGCTTTTCTATAGGTAGGTTTGCCTTTGAAGCAAATCAAGCTCGCGTATAAACCGCCATGCCATAATAGCAAACTAATCGCTGTCTGCGATATCTTGCTGGCTAGCTGGTAGCTGCTGGTTGCTCCAACTCGAGAAGCTGCAGAATATCTTCAATGTTGTCCGCCTTGCCCCCCTTACCCCTGCGTCCCTGCACTTGCAGACTCCGAATCCGCTCAGAGCTGAAACAACATCTACCCCACTAGTCACTAAGTCACTAAGTGCAGTCGACTCACTAGACACTCGAAACATTGCCGTGCCTCCATGGAAGCTGCCTCGTCATCCACGTCCGTGTTCCCGTCACCGAAAAGCTTGCTTCTCTCCAGAAGTGCCTGGAAGCCGGTCAGCAAGCCGTCGAATGTGGGCTCATTCCAATCGAAGGTGGCCGCCGAATTGGGAGTGAGGGCAATCTTTGCGATGATCCTCTCAACCTTGGCCTCCTTGGACTCCTTGGAGTTGGAGCTGGAGGCGGCACAGCTCTGCAACAAGTCCTCGAAAGCTGCTTCAACCTCGGCCACGGTGTGCGCACACTGCACTTGCACCGGCACGTCCCAGCTGACAGCCTTGATTGCCTCCAAGTGCATGAGCCTGTTGGCTTTGGTCATCCTTTTGACCTTGTCTAGGCCATCCTTGACGGACAAGAGGGTGGCTGCTTCGGCTGCGACCACGTAAGGTCGAAGGAGATGTTGGTTTTTGTCGCCTTCTTTCTCCATTTGCGTGAGCATCCGCCTCGCCTGCATCCGAAACTTGCTACCGCTAAACCGCCATACATAAGGCGTAAGCCGTAAGCCCAAACAGTCAGTGGATCATATTGCTTTGTCACTGTTACTGATACTGCTCATGTTGTCTAGCAGCTAGCAGATAGCAGATACCAGCAGCAGCAGTCTGGCCATGCATTGGCAAAAACGTTCAACACAGCGACGCAATCATTGAATTAGTTGTTGAATGAATTCACTTAAAAACTAATTGAATGATTGTGTCGCTATGTTGAACAGTTTTGCTATCTACATGATCCGAATCCAGAGGAGGGCGTGAGAAGGTCCCACCGCGTCCACCGAACGGCCGTTGGCGACGGTGAAGCACTCCGGGTTCAATTTCAAGAAGCACTCAGGAATCTTGTTGATGCGCTGCGCGATGCGAGCAAGGTTGCCGGCCAGCTTGCTCAAGTTCGCATCGTCCAACTGAAGCTCCTTCTCCTTGTCCTTCCCAGTCGTGCTGGACCGGCCACCTCGGCTGAGTCGGCTTGGGGACTCCTTGCGGGCTTTCGAGCCAGCTTTGGCTTTGGCTGCCCTTCCTTTCGGTTTTTTCTTGTCTTCCTCCTCAAGCGTCCCAAGGTTCATCTCCAATGAGCCCGACGCTTGTGCATCCGCATGCAGCTGCTTCAGCTGCTTCGCAGCTTCGTCCTCCTCGGACTCGCTCTCGACCACTGCATGTCCTCTCGGACTGCACTGCTACGCTGCACTCATGTGTTTGGGAGCACATGTTGGCTGAAAGCTTTTGGTAATTTTGGTATTCACAGAATCCTCCTAGGCATCTTTGATCTACCCGATGCAAAGGACCATGTTGCAACTGAGGTGTGGCTACCAGAACTGTTTTACACCTGTGTTGTGTGCTGCCTGTGGGACTGTGGGCAAATTACCAATTTCAATTTCGGAGCTTTGAAGTGCCCTGCAAGTTGCGCGTCATGGACTCCTAGCCTTTGCTTCTCGATTTAGCATGCTACCATACCGAAAACGAGTGTCCATAAAATTATGCCACCAAGCTCCACAACATGCCATACGAAACATCAGGATCGATGCCATAGGTTTCAAAAGACGTGGTACTGAAACCAAGCTCCACAGCATGCCAAACGAAACATCAGGATCTATGCCATAGGTTTCAAAGGAAATGCTATTGCATAAAACGAACAAGCAAAGCCAATCACACCACGGACCTGCGGCTTCATCGTTGGCCTTGCCCGCACCCAGCTCCTCTTTCCTGTGTTCTTTCACCTCCAGGGCTTTCTGCACGACATCAGTGTACCTGAGACCGCCGGACTTGCTCTTCAAAGCTGCTTCGCGCTTCTCCAGCTCTGTCTTTGTGATCCACTTCCATGTGTTTGTGCCTTGTATCTGAGCAAGCTGGTTTTCCGGTTGCAGAAACAGCTCGTTGTGCTCTAGAATCTTGGAGCCGATGACTTTGACCCTCCGGCATGACCTCCACAGCTGCTCCGGC
Source organism: Symbiodinium sp. CCMP2592 (assembly GCA_905221615.1). Classification (NCBI taxonomy): domain Eukaryota; class Dinophyceae; order Suessiales; family Symbiodiniaceae; genus Symbiodinium; species Symbiodinium sp. CCMP2592. Next base: position 1,181,748 of record CAJNDT010000546.1, read on the forward strand.
ATGCCCACTGGGCTCATCAAGTACCCGAGCTGAGTCCCGCCGTTTTCAACTTTGAGCTCCACGGGCTTGTAGCCGCATGCGGAAGGGGTCATGTCTTTGCAGAGACTTGTCATTTCATCCTGATCCAAAAAGGCTAGTTTGTAGTACACTTGATACCCCTGCTGCTGACTGCGTTGAACAAGGCTCGGAGGATTCAGCTGGATCTGAGTCTCTTCTTCCACAACTTTAATGGCATTCTGGACGATCTGCTTGACTGCCGGATCCTGTTCCAGCTTGTCACACACCTTGGCCACGTCTTCCCCAGGATAGATGCGGACGATGATCTTTTTGTCCCGTCTGCAAAGAATCCCAACGGGTTTTCCTTGCTCGTCGTACAAGCCCCATGGAGTGTCCTGGAGTTCTGGTGGGCATCTTAACCTATGGGCTACAAAAGTCCGAAGCCCAAAAACTACGAAAACCCAAGTTGGCCCAAGTCCCAAGTACCCGGGCCGTCGGTTTGAGTCTCGCGACAACAAAATGATCATCACGGACACCGAACAACACCGTAACAGCAACAACAGCGAATGCACACAGCACATTTCTGGACCTGCAGAGCAAGATTAACACTGCATGCCTGCTCCTACGCAGCTATCAACGATAAGCTAGGCCAGCCTATAGGGCTATCGGCTATTAAATGGCTACTGTTATCAAGCGTGGAATGGAAGAGTCCGAGAGTCTCGAGCTGGAGCAGTCAAGCAAAGTGAAGTCAAAACCCTACATCCGAAATACTCATAGCAATCAGCTACGGGCCTGGGACTTGCGGCCACAGATGACACACGTCAGAATGATCATCACCTTCTGCTTCTTCAGACCAGGGGAAGGCCTCGAAGATGCAGGTATGCCGGCCGCGTCATCCTTCCAAGCATCCGGAAGCAGGTCCGAGTCCAGCTCCATCAAACCAGGCATCGGCTGAGCGTCGGCGGGGGCGGTCTCCTGCTTCACCGGCTTAGCCTGCCAAGTATGCAATGCAAAGCCCCTCCTCAGTGCTGCGAGCCTTGTCTTACCCTGATCAAAACTGCTGCTGCTACTGCTGCTGCTGCTACTGCTGCTGCTGCTACTGCTGCTACCTTACTACCGGTATCGTTGGCAGCCAGTCGCTGCCGCTTATTACCTCCCCTGCCGACACATGTTGGCAAACACAGTGTATTAAACTCAAAAAGTCGCTCGCGAGGTCCAGACCGGGGCCAAAGCAAAGACTTCCGGCTACAATGTTGCAATTGCACCCGCCTTCGATTTGGCGGCGCTTGGTTGTTTCCTTTTCGACGCCATCGAGAACCTGGAGCTCAACAGTTGTTTCATCAAACGATTCATCACGGCACGGTTGCTAGCTGCTAGGAAGGGAGGCGTTTTCGCATGGTACACACAATGGAAACGCTTCTGAGACCGCATGACAGCATGGTCATGAATCCTGGCAAGCATTGGGGCTGACGTCACTGAAATGTCCTCAACTCTGAAGCCTTTAATCCGGGAATCCGTCGATGCGATCAGGGAACTCCGCACCGCTTTGCGCAAGTCGGCTGCTGCCTAGCTCTCGAGCTAGCTTCTAGATTCTAGCTGCCTAGCTGCTGCAAGCTGTTGGCCCCTGACAAAAGAGGCAATGGCGGTCAATGGCGGCAGCGGCAATGCATTCTGATGTGCTGCCTACTGGATCTCATGGACATGCCGGGCTGGGCTCAATCCGATTCAACGACTGCAGAACACTTGAACTTGGAGAGTCGGCAGACAAGGTAAGTGGACAAAACTAAGTAGCCCCATTATTCCAATCAAGGTTTGCGTAGGGTGCTTATAAATATACTTCCTACTTACCAAGCCCCTCGACTCTCCAAGCAAGACATGGCAACAGCTGTGTGACCGGAAATTGAAACTCTCTTCTCATGCATCAACTTCGGAAGGCTGCACTGTTCTATAAACTCCCTCAGCGCGCAGGCACATTAGCAATGTGATGGGCTGCCAGCTTCTGCAATATGAACCGGACTGCTATGACCGACTAACAAGCTTATGAGCCTAGGCCCAGAGCCTATAGGCCTACAGCTTAGACGTGAAAACCTACAAGGCATAAGGCTGGGCTTTGCGTGTAGCTGCTGGAACAGCACTCGTGCACAGCGTCACTGCTATCGCTGCACCACATTGCCTGGACGCTGTAGAGAACTACTTCCCCAGAGCCTCCAAAACACCTGAAATAAGTAATGTGACTACAGTGACTACAAGAAACCTTAAACTTTATCCTTCTTTGCCAATCCTTTCATATGAAATATAAGAGCAATCAGGAACATATCATAAAAATTATTCCGGATTCAAATCCATTATTTGAAAAGGGAACGTATCCCGATCATAAAGGTTATCATATTGAAATGCGCTCACAGGCGGACGATCTTTTTCATTCGACGGGGGAATGCACGATCGATTCGACTCGGCCAACAGCCGACGCCGTACAACACCTTCACATGCCCTGATGGCCCTTGCACATCAAAGCGGTGTTCATTCCCCCCCAGGGTGGGAGGGTGGGTCAAAACTTTCAAAATCGCTCTGCCTTCAGAGCCGCATATCCTGCAGGATATAATCAACATAGTGAGTCATCGAATGTCGATGCATGGGCATCCCCAAAAATTTGTTCCATGCATAAAACGAAAGGTCGAAAAGTGGCATGGCATGAAAAACAATACATCAGATCAAGCGCCACACCTTTCCTTCATAAAATTTTTAGAAACATGAACAAAGATTTCAAACGAAAGGACGGTGAGCATCTCACCTGTTGGCTAGAGGATAAGAGGGTATCCCGGAGCGTGAGATTGTCTTTATCCTTCTTTGCCAATCCTTTCATATGAAATATAAGAGCAATCAGGAACATATCATAAAAATTATTCCGGATTCAAATCCATTATTTGAAAAGGGAACGTATCCCGATCATAAAGGTTATCATATTGAAATGCGCTCACAGGCGGACGATCTTTTTCATTCGACGGGGGAATGCACGATCGATTCGACTCGGCCAACAGCCGACGCCGTACAACACCTTCACATGCCCTGATGGCCCTTGCACATCAAAGCGGTGTTCATTCCCCCATCAACACATCACCGCGCATACGTCCTCAAGCTGCCTCGATCATGGGCTGCACCTTTCGGAAGCGTTCCTCATACTCCCCAAAGGATAACCTCGAAGCTGCATCAGAAAAGTTGCTCTTTGATGGCACCCGGCAGTACCATGGAAAACAGTGGTTCACGACATCAAGCTCAGCAATATCCGCCAACATGTTGGCGGCGTCAACCAAGGGCGAGTAATTTCGGATCAAAGCCGCCTTGGCAGCTTCGTTGTCCACAAAGAACAGTGCCCTCCGATTCCTCAACACCTTTCCCCAAGTGCGCCTCGCAATCAAGACTGGATAAAGCTCTGCGAAGAAAATCAGTTGCACTCGTCCGGACCCACGCCACACCTCAACAAGAGGCCCTGGGATGTGGCCCCCGAACACCTCATAGGTCTGCGATGCAACGTCCACGATGACTGCCCCATGCGTCACCTGAGAGCCGCGTTCTTCACACGCCCCGTCTGTGAAAACTATGACAGGCGGCTGTTCGGACCACAGGTTCACCTGACGATCCCCAGCAGCCTTCAAGGTATCCAAAGCGCGACGTACAGCCGCCTCGACACAAGCATGGGCCCCTGAACCTTGGTGCTTTTCAGCATGATGAATAAGCTGCGTAGCCACCTGTGCGCAACGGCCGAACACATGCGAGGCTGCAAACAAGAGCTTGCCCTTAAGGGAAGGAAGAGAGCGCGCCCCCTCACCGGGGTCGGAGGCAAGGCGTTCCACCATGTCGCCAATCTCTTCCACTCGCCCAGGTTTATTTCTAATCCTAATCAAGCCCCTGCCAGCATCTTTGAAGGATAGCACGGCCCCAAGCATAGTGAACTCCGAAGCAAAAGGTTTAAGCTTGTCGCCATCAGACACCTCCCAGCCAAGAAGGTCCAGCAATGCAAGCGCAGCCTGATCAGCCGAGTCGGTCAGACCATCGATCTCAAGTTGGCAAAAGTCGTCAAAGAATGACGTATTCACAAGGAGCAAAAGTCTCGACATGATAATGCGCAGGGCTCGGGCGGCCCGGTTAAAGCCTGTCACTGCGCTCGACGCTCCGAACGGGAGCGCGGAACTCTCAAAGTAAGAGACGGTGCCGGTGTCTGGGTCCAGGACACCTAGCACCGATGCCCAATCGTCTGAAGGGTGCCGGGCTAACTGCTTGTAGGCGCTCCGCAAGTCTAGGGCTCGGCCCTTCAGATTTCTTGCCCGTCCGTCCCTGAAGTCCCTATGCAGGCGGCCCTGGTAAACGCCTCCGCCGGACATAGGAAGCCGGAAAACCTTTGTGCCGGCCACTGTGGAGCCCAGGTGGAACCTCGCAAGTGCCACAATATCATCGAGCCCTTCAAGCTGAATCTTCTCTGTCTCAGTAACGGAGGCATTTACCTGAAACTGCGACAAATCATCAACCGCCCTAACCTTGTCACCCTGGGAAACCCCAAACCTTTTGGAAGCCACCCAAGTGCCACCATACTTTTGGTCCATTTGCTCCCAAGTGAAAGGGCCGGCGAGCCAACCTTTCTTCACCTGAGCAAGAGACTCTTCCCAAACGGACCTTGCAACATCCGGGTCTTTAGACGCTTTCCGGCAGGCCGCCTCGATCAGGTGTTTCGACCAAGAGGCCGTGCGCCGGAGTTCGTCCACCGAGATAGACGCAGGCTTATACTTAGGGGGGAACAACCCAGAAGGCTCTAAGGGGCCCGTGAGTCTAAAACCCCGAACCATATCCTCGAAGAGGTGCTCGTCAGGCACACCGGCATCCAGCAACATCTGCTTGAACAGCAGGAGATTTTTGGACCCCATCACCTCCCGGACTGATGGGTCCATGGACTGCTTAAGCTCACGTTCATCCTCCCGCAGTGATTTCTCAAGCGCCCTATAATGCTCCAAGACTGAGAGGCGCTTCTGCTTTACAGCTGCAACCCCGTGCTCAAGAGTATAGGCAATGGCCCTAAGGTTCGGACCGTCAATGGACACGGCACTATCAAAGGGATGCGTGGTTGCCATGGCCTCTTTCAAGAATTCTTGAGGTGTGTGGTACACCCCAAATTCTGCCTCGCGGCGCTCAACTCCCCCATCCACAAAGACGCGAGTCCATAGCAGCTTTGAACCCGAAGGGATGTCAACCAAGCATGGCGGCGGATCAGCGGGAACGCACTCCGGTGGCTGAAAGTCCCGCGGCAAGATAATGCGGTGCAGGCGTTTGTATTCAGCAGGACCCACGACACCACGGCCCCGCCGTGGCTGGCGCTGTGCAAAGGTCGCTGCGATTGCGCCGTCAGTGGATTCGGACGGTTGCACACAGACGCCAACACGCTCAAGCGCCAGCTGGATCTCGCGAGCAGCGGCAGCACAGAAGCCGGCAGGGTAGGCCGTTTCCTCGGAAGTGGCATACTTCCATTGCCCGGTTTGTGGGTCTCGGGACCGACCCCATCGCTTATGTTTGTGCGCCCCATCACACTGCAGCATCAAGCCGGGCAAAGTGCAAGTGGCCAGCAGAGCCGTGCGTTTGCGCCTGGAAGATCCGTACATGCAGGCATGAAGCTCATGCCAGAAACCATCTGGAATTTCTGAACGGAACCACGAAGTGCGCCACATCAGGCTGCCGACGGGATTCTCCACAATGCACAAGATGCCATTGGACTTGCAGAAACGGAAGACCTTTGCAGTAAAGTCATACAACAAATTTGCACTGTTGACGCGGTCACGATCCACATCCGCCAGTGTTGGGAGCCCATCGGGAAACTCCTTGGACCGCAATGGCTTGGGGCCGTGTTTGGAGTTGCCGAGAGGTATCGACCTAGCGCTAGATGAGGTCCCGCATGGGGGCGCCAGCCAGACGGCATCCGCGCGCCGTAACTCCACCCACAAGCGTTCCTGCTGCTCAGGGTCACGCAGGTCAAGGCTGATGAAGGGTGCATTTGCATGCTTAGCGGTGGGCTTGTGATCGACGCCGAGAACCTGAAATCCCAACTTTCGCACAGCCGCAGACAAACCGGCGGAACCACAGAAAATCTCCAGGAACGAAGGTCTGATTGACTTGCCACTGTTGCGCAACACACCAGAGGACTCAGGTGGCGCGTTACGGTCGGATGCCTGAGGCCGCATCGGGCCGACTGGGACCGGGTTTGTCGGCCCTGGTTCCTGCAACGCCGTTGCGACACCTAACTTAAGGGGGGACTCGGGACCGGCCGTCGAGTCAGGGCGCCTACCAGGGAGAGGAAAACCCAAAGCGGAAAGCTCCTCCCTATGGCCAGGGCTAATCCCATGAGGGTTGCGAACCGTAAACCCGACGAGAACCACCCGTGAACCCCCAGCCCACGGCATGACACAGTGAGGCTGCTGTGCATCAAAGGACAAAACTTGTCCATTAAACGGCAGGACACGTCCATGTGCTTGCTCGTCGGACAGAGGGCATGGCACCTTGCCTTGCGGGTCTGCGATCCAGAGGCCGCCATCGGAGAAGTTTGACACCTTAACGATGGTATTCAGCTGCTGGGGGTCATTTCCCTTGTCAGAGTGAACCCGCGTCTCAAGATCACGAAACAGGGCCAAGGTGGTATAAACCGCAGTTGGCGCCTGTTGCCTCATAAATGCATTCAAGAGTTTGGTTGTGTGTGGGAACTCGCGGCAATGCTGTCGCAAACCATGTCGCTCACCATGATCAAAAGTATATGCGCCGGTCGTAAAAGAAAACTCGGATCCGTGGCCCTGAATCCGCGAGCCGCGAGACGGGGCCTCGGATGGCAAAAGGCTCAACAAGTGAAGAATCGTAGCAGCATCGACTTTGCCGACGCATGCCGAGGCAAACTTTTCTGCATTCGAATCACTGCGGTTGCCAAAATGGCTGTTGGCAGTGTCATGCACGGGTGTGGACGCAGCTGCACGTACCTGCGACGTGTTTTGTGGCCCTGACCCTAGTCAAGACGACTTGTGATGAGAGAAGACATGACTTGGGTCGAAACACGACGGGTAGCAGCACACATGAGCCCCCTTCGGGCAGGAGCCAGCGGCGTTGGGGCACTTTTTCAGATTGTGATCAAAACAGATGTTGTTCCCACTATCATCCCGGGGCACTCCCCCTATCAAAGCCTTTGGCATAACAAAGCGCACCTTGCGCTGCTTGGTCGGCTTTTCGGCCGCATTCGGCCCCGACCCCTTGCCAGCATTCTGGTCTTTGTCGCCCCTTGAATCCTTGTCCGTCGCCTTCGACAGATCGGTCTTCTTTGGTGGCTTTGGCAACTTTGGAGGCTTTTCAGTGGCATCCCCAACTGAAGCAGAGCCCTTCTGGCGCGGCATAAGCATCCAATGGATGTGCGGTCCGCTCAGAACCTTTCCAAGCGGCCCATCCAGCGGGAGAGCGCCGGTCGCATCCGGGGTCAGTCCCGCCCGTGTATGCTCACCCATACGCACATGGATCTCACGATCGGCGGCCTGCAACTGTGCCAGGGACACAGGATGGAACCCTTGCATGGGCTCACGCTGATACTCCATGAACAAGCGATCAATCAGTTCCTCATGCCGCTCAAACGTCATGATGGCAGCAAGCTCATAAGCCACGCCGCGCCTGCGGAGGGCTTGCATCACCTCCAGGTCGGACTTAGTCTCAGCCGTGAGCCGAGATCCCGGATCCACAAGTTTGACCGCACCGGTCCGACCACCTTGCAGGACCTTTAAGCTGGAATCCTCCTTCACAAGATTTATTTCTTGGGCCCGGCTTGTGCACTTTGACCATTCAATGTATCGCACGCGTTGATCCTCAAGCATTTGGGCCGCCAAGTTTACCAAGGAGTGGGAAGGTTCAAGCCTATCTACTAATCGCAAAGGCGACACCCTGCGCTGCAAGACATTGTACCTAGCCGCAAGCTCAGCCGTCGGAACCTTACGCGGCTGATCAGACTCTGTCGACTCGGCCGTGCGCTTGAGCTCGGCCGCAGTGAGTGCATACGCCTCAAAGTGCAACCGGCGAAGCTTAGCATGATGCTCATCGCCATCTGCCCCCAGGATCGGGGTCGCAACACCGGTCTTGAACACATCCTCAGCGATACGGCCAGGCTCGCCCGGGACACAAAAGGCAAATGTCCCGAAGGTCGACCATCCCTTGCGCTTCAACTGGTTCCTGGCCTCCTCAGGTAATCCAAGCTGGGTGCACTTCGCAAGGAAAACAGCTTCGCTATCAATGGCCGACATGGTGGTGCAAGAATCTACGCCACGTCCTAAAGCCCTGCCCGAACTCACACGATAAAGGAAAATTAAAATGTACGATCATCATGGCATCTCCGTGTACGAACATGTTCACATGCGAGCCCACCTTCGAGCACTAGACCTGCGTGCATACCACGACAAGTGTACGTCCTGCATGGGACGTCCCTCCTCAACTGACTCAGCTACTCATCGACAGCCAAGAGAGAGAGAGAGACGCCATGAGAAGGATTGATTCGTCTGTCACATCACAACCGCAGATACAGTGCACCAGGACAAAAGCAACATGCCTAGCATGGCTCCGACTGTTTTCTCACATCACTGCCTCAAGTCCTTGGCCCCCCAACACGAGGAGCACTTGTGAAGCATGATGGTTGGCACCTCGTCCAGAAGCTCATAGTTTCGGTTTGCAAAGCGGCCGCACCGGAAGACTGTCATCTCCCCCTCATCTGGAGGCTGATCATCCCTAGCTGCGTGGATCACCCCGCTCAGCTTATGCTGAAAACACCGAACGGACCGCCTGGCGTCGTCGGACACTTGCAAGTCCGACCCAAGCGCAAAAATGGACACTCCCGCCTCCTCGGCCTCACCTGCAGACCCAATGCTCTCCGCTGGCGATTCCGGATCAGACTGCACAGCCTCGTCGGCCCCCGCAGCTTCGGCCGGGCCGGGTCCCGCGGCCTGACTTGGAGCCGGCTTCCCCGACAGAAATCGGATCGCATCATCCACCGAGCGCACTCCCTGGGTCCAGCGCCCAGCCCTGGTAGCATCGGGTGCAAACAGCCCGCTCGTTATGGTCAGGAACATACACTCCAAGAAATGCAATGCCGGTGCCAGGGTATCGCGGGAATACTCAAGAGTAGAGGAATTGGCGGACCTCAAGTGATACCCCGCAATTGCACGCAGATTCTCCGGAGCACCCGCCTTGGCCATGTAGCTCAAAAGTGTTGCCTTCAAGCTGTGGGTAGCAATGTCCCCCCACTTGACGTCCAGATCTAAGGGTTGGCATTCTTTCAGAACCTCACGCAACCACAATGCCCCGAGAGACGGATCAAGCGGTAGAGAATCAAATCCCCCAGTGCACAGAGGCCTCGGCATCATAGGCACGCCCCTTGACGCCTTGAGACCGAGCCGTCGCCGCCGTTCTAGCCAAGCTTCCGCCCAACTGCCCTCCGCAAGACCGGGCGAGATGCAGGACACTGGCAGCAACCGATGCCTGGCCAACGATCCCCGATTAGCAGTTTTATGGTGATAAAGCTGGGCGTTCAAGAATCCCTTGCCCTCATGAACATCCAATGTCGGCTCTGCCTCAGTGTGCTGAGCGTCACTCCAGCGCAGCCTCCCATGGAGGCAGTACAAGGCGTAGCCAGCCAAAACCGCCGCTAGATCGTTGTCGGAATTCAAGACAAACTCCTCAAGTGCCCTGACCTGAGCAACCGTCAATGGTACCTTCTTGCGAACAACCACAGCCTGAACCTGAGGGTTTGCAGCCCCTTGGATACGCGCCGAGCTCGATGCATCGCTTACGTCTGCACCTAGCATCGCGCCTGCAAAATTGATTGCTTCGCGGAAGCGCGGTGCACGGGACCTGGGAGCCCCCTCACTCCTCAAGAAGCAAACGTACAAGTAAGCCTCGGCCTCGTCCAAAGGAAAGACCGCTGGGTCCAGACCAACGGATGCCCTCCACCGTGCATAATGTGCCAAACTTGCAGCCCTAGCCTTGAGCGTAGAAGTTGACTTAGACGAGAACACATCCCTAAGGCATTGATCTACAGCATCTGCCGATGATCCCTCCTGCTGCATCTTTGCAAGATTTTTACCAACCCTAGTGCCCTTTCCCGAAGTCAAGATGATCAGCCGCCACATTTCAAGTGCCGCGGTCCGTCGATCGTCCTCATGGTCGGCCCAAGACCGAGAGTGGACCACCGCTGCCTTCCACGGCTCCTTTCTAGACCTTATCTGCTGAGGAGTCTCGCAGACCTGCGGCCCCTGGGTGGCATGATCCGGACTCCAAGACACAAGAGGTGACGGCAGGAAGCCCCTAGACCCAAGAACCGAAGACAGCATACCTGTATCCCAAGGCAAAGGCATCTCGAACGATGTGGAATGCAACACGGTCATGGCATGTTGCACTGTCGGAGGGTAAGGTGCCCTAGACGCCCTAATCCGAGCCCTAAGCCAATCCCCCATACCCAAACCACTGGGCCGGTCTGTCGCCGGATGCCCTGTTTGCACAAGTTCACCTGCCATGTAAGCTATGCAAGTTGAGCAGCAAAGGCGCGAACCCGCTGCACAATGCGCTCCAGCCACACGACACGATGGTTTGTATAATCCCGGGCCGACTCCAATGCTCGGATGCGATTCTCAAAGGACTCCAACACGCGAATCCTGCCCTCAAGCCTTCAGAGCCGCATATCCTGCAGGATATAATCAACATAGTGAGTCATCGAATGTCGATGCATGGGCATCCCCAAAAATTTGTTCCATGCATAAAACGAAAGGTCGAAAAGTGGCATGGCATGAAAAACAATACATCAGATCAAGCGCCACACCTTTCCTTCATAAAATTTTTAGAAACATGAACAAAGATTTCAAACGAAAGGACGGTGAGCATCTCACCTGTTGGCTAGAGGATAAGAGGGTATCCCGGAGCGTGAGATTGTCTATATTCGATTATTCGGAGTCCTATTCCAAATTAAGGTGCATTCCTTATTTCAGGTATTTTGGAGGCTCTCGGACTTTACCTAGATCCATGTCAGTGGCCAGGCCTGGTGTCGGCGTCGGGTCATGCAAACGCTGCATCACACGATAGTCTGTGTGCATGCTGAGTTGATCACGATCACATCACTGTTTTGGGCCGTTCCCAAACAATTTTCTGCATAGCATTGACACAGCCTATATAAATTCAATGATTCCAAGAATCCTAATCATAATCTATGCCCTATAGAACCATGGTACCTAGAGTCCTAGAGTGACCTAAAGTCTAGAAATGGGACAGTGCACTGCTACCCGGTACGCGGCTATCTATCCAAACCATGGCCACTGCACCAGCATGCCACTCCACAGAAGGCACCAGAGGGAACACTGTTACGAACAGTGTTCCGGCAGAGAAAAAAACATCCCTTCGACGTCGCTCCACGTCGCTCCTTCGACGTCGCTCCACGTCGTTTACTCTATACTTGGAAAGCAGGGAACTTAATGACTGAGTAAGTGAGTAAGCAAGTAAGTGGTAAGTAGACGAAACAGACTGTGACGAAGCAGACTCATCAGTACCCTGAAAAGGATTGTAATTGGAACTAGCCCATTCAATAAGTCTACTTAATGTACTACCTGCTACTACCTACTTTGTAAAGTCACCCTGACTTTCCAAGTCTACTATATGTCGCACTCTACTTCTTCGCCGAATGCTGCAAGGAAGCCTCTCTCTCAGCAGCTGGACCTAACGATAATTTGCAAGGCTACGGTGCAAGCGCAAGGTTGAAGGTTCGTTTTGGGATTCAGTTTCGGTTTGGGGTTGCATAAGAGATGGACGATTAAAGCAAGTCCCACAAAGGCTGACAGAGTTGACTCTCTCCCTGTCATGAAAGCTGTCGTAATGTCCAACCAGATCCGAGCTGTCCCTGAGCAGGGCTTGCAGCTTGCAGCCATCGAATTAAGGCATGGAATCTGCACATCGCTGAAAAGTCCGGATTTACTCAGGAAACTGTTTGCAGAGGTAGAGTGCCCAGATAATCGTGCCTATGCACGGCAGTGCATAGCCCTCTCCCGCCAGGCTCCGCTTCTTGTTGTCTGTCATGTCAGCAGGAAAATGATAGTCATCAGGGTCATGCCCCTGCAGGCGAAAGTGCTCATCTACCGTGAGAACACGATCTCTGGAAAACACATACACCTGGCTTGAGGTTGTCAGCGTCCTGTGGACGCTGGTCTTATTGACAACCTTTCGATTGTGAGATTGCGACACGTCCAACCAAACGCCTTGCATCAAGTCCCGCAGCTGCCGATCAGTCAGCCTCACACCTAGCTTTCTCACAGACATGAGCCGTTCTGCCACGACACAATCCATGAGATCACAGATTCGAGGATTCAAAGTCAGCCCTGAACCACGAAAGTTCGGACGGCTCGTCCAAGGCCGATAATCAGGGAGTACACCAAGCTTGTCGCGCCAGCTGCAGCTCTCAAACCACCACTTCGGCTTCGGCGCCGTCGGGTCATCAGTGTCCAAAACCTGGCAGCAGGGCAGTGCCAGGCCAGGCGGGCAGGACAGCCAGGAGGAAGGGGTCGGGGCATCCGGGGAGCTCGGGACTGGGCTGGCTGGGTCCGGCGGGTTGGGCCTGGAAAGCGGCATTTTCAACCCATTTGGACCTCCATGTTTCCGCCATTCCAGACCCCATTCCAGACCCCATTTTTGGTCCATTCAAATCCCATTTTTTTTGCATTTTGCTAGGCAAAATGCAAAAAAAATGGGATTTGAATGGGAATGAAATGGAAACCAGAGGAGAGTAAGTGGGAATTAAATGCAACAACACATGGACTGGAAAATGCAAGGGAAATGGCTCTCCCAATGTAAGAGAAGAACTAGTCCTGGAAGCCGTTCCGTTGAAATGCGAAAAAATGCAAGGCCGGGGTCCGGGCAGTCCCAGGGCCGAGGCTTGGGAGGGGGTCGGGAGATGGGGAGGGCCTGGAAAGGGATCTCTGAAGGGCAGCGGCTTTACTTCATAGGAACAATCGACGAAACAGCAACAAGTTTCCAAGTTGGGTTCAGAAGCCTCGCAACAAGCACAGTAATTACAGCGACAGCCACAGCTAAGCAGCTAAGACAGCTAAGACTCGTAAGACGGCTAAGCATGGTCAAGAGTTCACAGCGACCGACTGCCAAAGGAGTGAAACTACGTCTGCCAGGTTCTGGACACAGCAGTGCTGCAAACGCCTGAAGTTGCCGAGGCTGCCCAACAGCCACGTCCTCCTCACGAAACTTGCCACGAAACATCACTAAACGACCAGCAGACTCACCAGACATGTGTTGCTGCTTGCAGCTTGCAAGATTCTGCAAGATCAAACGCGCTTCACTAAAGAGACTGAGATCTGCTAACTCATGGGATCGGCAAAGCCAGCTACAGCACAAGCTCAGGGATGGACACCGATGGACTCCATTCTCATGGCTCTAAATCAACCCACCCTGAAGCTCCATCGTCACTACCAGTGAATACCACCAACTGTCACTAACTCTGGAACCACCGTCCGTGTCCTCATTCTCTTCTGACAGCAAGGTCTCGCAATCGACTGGGCCGGCAGCTTTCTGCTTCAGCACAATGTCCTGACAGCAACGGTGCAGCACAAGTCAAGACTTTTCAGACAAGGGAAGCTATAGTAATAGAGTATTAGAACATAACAACAATAATAACAAGAACCCGAATCTAGAAACTCTCATCTGCAATCTACAATCTACAAATCTACATTTTACAAGATGGTTGAACGCTGACGGCAGAAACTACAGTAACAGTAACTGTAACTGTAACTGTAATAACACTACAATACTGAAGGCTGAGCTCCTCAACGATTGCTTCGAAGCGGGACACATCCGCCTCCGTGTATTTGTCCTTGCGGAAGAAGACCAGGAAGATCCTGCGGCCACAATTTGCAAACTGTCTCTAGCAGACTCTAGCAGCTCTTGCAGACTCTAGCAGCCACACACTCTAAGTCTCAGTCCAGCGCACAAAAACTTGCAGGAGCAAGACTGCCAGGAGTCCAGGAATACTTTGACAGTTGGTGATTGTAGTATTGTAAATATTGTAGTGCACTGGTCGGAAGTAAGTTTCACAAACATGTGGACCCAGACCTAACCATTTCAAACAAATAATGAAATAATGACGAACCTCCTGGCTACGTCCCCCCGACTGTCCAAATAATTGCAGCTAACAGGCAGCATTACTGCATCTGAGCAAGAGCAAGACATCTTTTTTTCAAAGACCCGGCCAGGTTGACTGAACACTCTGTGCTGAGCTGCAGCTGCAGCTAGGGGTTCCACACAGGTCCGTTCTGCGCTGGGCACTTTTACATTCTTTTAACAAGCCTGAAGGGTCGTTCTAGAGTATATTAGAGTCGCCAAGGATCATTAACATCATTATTAGCGTTGTTAGAGCTGTTAGAGTTAGAGTTAGAGTTAGAGTCTGTTAGAGTACAGCAGTAAAACACTGCAGTGGAAACTTGTGGACCCCTGTGCCAGCAGACGAGCTGATCAAGTGATCCGGCTGGGTTCAGCGTCAGGCTCCCATTCTTCCTGTGGACGTTCGAAGGCAAACAAGCTGTCAGAGTGCGGGAGTGCTGCTAAGCGAGCACGAGCTTCCTGCCGCTCTTGCAGGGGAGGAACTGGAGCATGCACATGGTCTCGCTGGGAGTCGTAGGCAGAGCAAGTTTCGAGCCAGCGCATGAGCATGCCCAATGGCCTGCCCTGCCCGTTTCGCTTCGAATGATCTTTCGGCTGTCGCGATGCACCTGTCGCGATGCGTTTGCGGGTGCATGCCAGGGGCAAGCCCTCCGATGAAGCAGCTGACTGGTGGCTTGCACAGCGGCATGTAGCCACGAAGGTCTTGTTCTTCTTATAGTAACGGATGCTACCAAGTCCTGCAACATCCACAACAAGTTCTGCAGCATGTCTCGGGCCAGGATCCCGCCGAGTCGAAGGTTGCGCATCAGAAGGCTGTTCAGGCCTCGAGCTGCTGCTTGCCGCCCCATCATCAGCTGCCTCCACGTGAGCAGATGGCTTTGAAGACCCGGCGGAGTTGTTACCTGCAGAGATGGAAAGGCCTTTAAATTCCAGGGTCTGGGGGACTGTAAGGGTTGTCTAGGTGCGTAGGCTCTAGGACTCTAGACTCTAGGGCAGGGCACTAAAGTGCAAACAAAAACGAAAGATTCCAGACTACTAGAGTTTCGAACAAAGCACCCAAGGTGGCTTGAGCCGCATCATCAAAAGGCAATTCTTGGTTGGCGAACTCTGCGTCCATCAGATCAAATGCACGCTGGAGCCAGGCAGGAGTGTTTGCATCCTCATCCTGCTCACCATCTGTGTAGTCATCAACAGAAGCAGCAGGAGGATGGTACTCAACAGGTCCCACACCACCGCCGAAGTCTTCATCAGGATCAGCAGCAGCCATGTCTACATCGGCATCCGGCATGTCTCCCGGGGCAGCTGCAGAGGTCTGCCGACGCCGCAATGCCGGCATGGCTGGACGGATGCTCTGCCTTTGCTGTTGCTCGCCTTCCGGACGATTCCGATGCTTGCGCGACCGGGCTTCCGCAGCCGCCTCAGCCTCAGCAGCGTTAGCAGCCTCCCTGTCCGCACCCTGCCAGACAAGGATTTCATGGCAGTTTTTCAACGCTCTGACGTCAATCTGGTCGGGCACCATGTCCTCCAGTTGCACACTTGTCGGCAAACTCAGAACTTCATACAGCTGCAAGGACCAAGAACAGTTGTAGTCGATGTGCTCGCACATAGCTTCCAAGAGAGTTCGAAAAGTCAGCTCTTGTAAGATGCTCAATGTGAGAATGTCCAAGTCAGCATCTTGTAGATCTAAATCTGCGCGTTCCAAGCAAAGACCGGAGGCTTCATACGTGCGGAAATTCATGTAACCAACATGGAACCAAACCTCATCATCGCAGATGCCACCTGGTGGCAGTGCAATTGGTGCCGAAGCTGCAGTGGCATGGGAGCTGACGTTTGCCGGGTTCTGCAGCAAGGAAGCCACATACTCTTCCCAATCAGGCTCCGGTTCTGCACGCTCAGGCTCGGCTTCCTTCTTTCTGAAGCAGAGGACAAGATGTCCTGACTCCGCCAGAAGCCTGGCCTCTGGTTTCACGGGTTTGGGCTCCAAAAACTGTTTTGTGGTGGCATCACGCTTGCGACTTTTGGCAACCAGCAGAGGCCTGAGCAATTTGATTGTCTTGGTGTGCAGGCGGAAAGCCTGTTGGCCTCGGCCACTGCATACACACATTGCCAAACGATGGCAAATAGACGGTTCAAACAGCTCCCGGAAGTCACTGTCTCTGATGCGAGGCTCTTCTTTCTCGTAGGTCATCTGGTGATGCTGTTCCCATGCCTCGTGGAGGGCTGTTTTCAAGCCAGTTTCCAAGCCTTGCCCACGTCTGCCTTGATCTCGGCATGCAACCTGACAGGGTTTCAAAACGCGGACAAAGCGACTTGTCAGGGGAGATGTTGAAAACCTGAATGTTCAGAATTCAGAAACTCTCGCAGCAGGCCCTGACCTGCTTTGAATCCGTGACGCTCCCTTTCCACACCTTCTGCTGCCAAGTTACCAGCTACTGACAGTTACTGCTTGGAAGAAGCCTAATAAGCCTAATATCAAAGGGGCTTAAGGCTTAAGGGCTTAAGACTTGTCGATGCAAGTAAGTAAATAAGTAGACTGTGGGCTATAGACTGTAAACTGTAGACTGTAGACTGTAGGCTTTGTAGTCCTAGTCACTAGTCACTCGTCACTACTGAAGTACTGACGACTCTACTGACCCCTATTGTCG
Source organism: Symbiodinium sp. CCMP2592 (assembly GCA_905221615.1). Taxonomy (NCBI): domain Eukaryota; class Dinophyceae; order Suessiales; family Symbiodiniaceae; genus Symbiodinium; species Symbiodinium sp. CCMP2592. The sequence goes on from CAJNDT010000546.1 coordinate 1,198,589, forward strand.
CAGCCCAGTGACACAGGCAAACGGAATCGTAGGCGGCACCCAGTGGACAGAGGGAAGGCTTCCTCCGAACCACTTGAAGTGCTCTTTGTCTGAATCCTGCATTTGGCAACATTCTGTTGCCAAAGCTGACAACTCCTCCGGCTGTGGAGCGAAGTGGGACATCTCGGAAACAGAGTCTTGCAGCTGTGCCAGGGCTTGTGTCCGGTTGGAGCATTCTGCACGAAGCTGCGCATCCAAGGCCAGAAGAGCTTGTTTCACATCGCTTCCTGGTGGCGATGGTGCCAGCTCACCTGGCGGATGTTGCACAGGCTGCAACTGGCCAGCTTGGGCCACGCGGGCAGCTGCAGGGAGCGCCGATGTCTTGGGGAACGGTTTGAATCCCTCTTCACCTGCGATCCGCGCCAGTCGGCCCAACTCGTCGTAGTAAGATCTATCATCGCTGCTGAGCTGCCAGTACTCCGCGGACAGTTGCTTGACATAGTCCCCGGAGAACCTTCGGCGAACGCCCAGCGACTTGATGTGCTGAAAAGCATTCCAGGACCCTCCAGGCTGCTTAGCCCGCTTCTGCTTGGTCGCCTGACCTTCTTTTTTCACAGGGCGACGTGCCATCCCTATCCGACCGGCCCGACTGCTGGTTCGTGCCTTGTGCGTGCTCCAGCGAAGATTCTGCAGGGCCTGCTGCTGGACCACAAACTTGGCACTGACCATCGGCAAGTCGGCTCCGCTGGTCTGGTTTGAGAATAGCTTCACATGTCGTCTGATGCTGGCGTGACGAGCTTCGATGCCGGCGATGTCGAGGTCGTACATCGTAGCCAATGCATGCAGGAACGATTGCGCCTCCGATGATTGGAGTCCTGAGTCCTCGAAGCGGTCGCGGAACTGGGAGGACAATTCATCTAACAAGCATTTCGAAACATTCAAAACAGCATCGTTCCCAAGCAGGGCCCCGAAGAGCTGTGCCGGAAATCCCCGACGAAACCGCTCCAGCAACTGATGGTGACATGCTCCAGCTCGAGCTGCACATCGGAAGAGCAAGGTCCTCAAGCTTTTGGCAAGAGCTCTCGGCGGAAGTGCCGATGGAACTGAAGTGAATATGCTTCTCAAGCTGTCGAAAAAGTCATGGGATGCCTTGCCGCTGTACTCGTCCAAGATTCGGTAGCGTCGGACGTTGCTGCCCTCAAGGCTTTGCTGCATGTCCCACGTGTCACCACTCACCTTGAGGGCATGGTAAAGCAGCTGCAGGTTGCAACTCATGACCGGCCGGCATATAGCCAACGCAGCAGACGGGCATTGCTGTGCAAACACCGCAGCTTTCCTCTTCATTGCCGCATTGAAGTCAGCCCAACTCATCTCAGCTGTTGCCAGCTCAGGCGCATCAGGATCTCCAGCACTGGCATCCTGCTGCGCCGGCGGTGGTACTGCTTGCTCAGACTCAGGCCCTCTCTCTCCAGAATGGACTCCAGAAACCAAATTCAAGCAGAAAGCATCCCAATCATCATCTGTAGCAGTAGCACCCACGCCAGCTTCATGAGGCCTGCCAGGCCTGCCAGCATTCGGCCGGGCAGCAAGACTGCTGTCAAGCCCTGCCCATAATGGCACCAGGTCTGAAAGAAGGTCGAAGCCTGGACTCGGGCTTAACGGGCTGCAATGATACGGTATGTTACATTCCGTGCTTGCTGACTATTTTGGCTTTCTGCGATTCTGAGGTTCACGGCAGTGAGCTTGCACAGCTTCTGATTCGACACTATGGCATTATGTCAGTATGTCTATGCGCCATGACAATACGACTACGACTACGACATCTGTAGACTCTAGTTAGACTCTAGTCTAGCCCTAGGACCCTAGGATCACTATTCAAATTCACTATCCGGTTATTACAAATAGGTACTCCAAGAAGCATAGGCCCAACAGCAACACCCAATCCAATGCCAAGTCCCCGCCGGTCCACCGGGAACGGGGAAACACCGGACAGCGGTGAGGGATGAGGGCCGGGACGAGGTGCTCGTCGAGCTCAGCGAAGATTTGATTTTCATCTGGGACCGGGCCAGAAGGCCAAAAGAACAAGATCCTCGTACCACGCAAGTTGCTGCCTCGGAAGTAGTGTTCAAGGACAAGGCGTTGTCGCCGCCTCACACGGTTAACTTTCGCTCCCTCGTCCCCACTGCCACTGCAATCAGACAGGCACATGTCGAAGACTTGTTCCCTGTATGCATCGTTGTCCGCATTATCAGGTGGATCTCCGATGCAAATGTCAACTCTTTTCCGGAGAACAGACGATAGTGCATCCCTCATCTTCGATGTCGCACCCGCCATTTGCATGGCCACCGCAAGAGCAATGATGCCAGATATGTGGCCGTCCACAAGGTTGCAGCACTGAGTTTGCTGTTGGGCGAGCTTGTGAATCTTACAGAAGCCATGAGCCTTTACAAAGGATGCATCCTCCAGCTGCATTGACTTCTCACATTTGATGTTCGGACCCGCTCTGTCCGTCATGACCAACTGAACCTTGAAGGCTGCTTCCCTCGCCAACCGGCGCAATTCCGGAACGGAGCTTTCTAGGTTCAGCTGACATGCTTTCAACGTTTCACCAGTGCAAGCATCAAACGATGAAAGAGTCGTGGGTAGTGTCGTTCGTACAAACATGTATTGCTCATTCTTCTGCAAAAGGACCCCGAAAGAGAGCTCCGTCTGCAGAAGCTTTGTCGGCACAGCGGTACCCTCCTCTGAAGACTTCTGCCGAACCCGCAACGGCGTCTCATCATATCTGCGCTTTTTCACTAGCATAACCACTTTGGCACCAGAAGCGAGGATGCTAGAGGCAAGGTTGCCAAACATCATTGAGGCACCCCAGTAGACCGCTGCACCTGTGCGAAGCAGCATGCTCTTCAGATTGCGACGTTCATTGTCCACGGCTGAAGCTTCAGCTGTAAACGACAAGCCGGGCTGCAACTGCATCAAGTGTCGCTTCACAAAGCTTGCGGCATCAGGATCTACTTCGGGAGCCGTTGGCTTGCGTGATGCCATCACACACAACATCAATCTCTTCTGCAACTCGGAACCCAAACTTCGGTAACGCCAGAGCTCACTGACCGAGCCTTCTGGTTGCCCATCTTGAGCAACCTGAGCCGCTTCCCGAGCTCGAGCCCGACACAGTCTCGCTTTTGCAGCTCTCGCGCATCCGCTATCCTGCTCCTCACCCTCGGGATGAGCTGCATCCCTGAGGGCCTTCAAGTCACGCTTGTAGGCAGCACTACCACCGGAGCCAATTGGCCGTGTTCTTTTCTTCTCCTTTGCAGCCCCAGCTGGAGCGGGCACTGAGGCATCCATGACATCATGAAACGATAAATATGTTTGACATGTTTCCAACAACTTGTCTCTGTCGTCGACCGAACACTTCGAAATTCGAAACACCTGTCAGCTAGTCCCCTTCTCAGGCCCTTCTGCTTGCCACCGTGACAGTTACAGAAGTAAACAAGCACCGGAACACCAATAACCTGACATGCCCCTGCGGCCTGCGGCCCCTGCATGATCGACGCGAGCGGATAGATTTAAGGCTTTCCAGGAAAGCCATGTTCTTGGGGTTTGTTGCTGGGAGCTTGATGTTCGTTAAAGGATTTGACCTAACATCAACCAAACTGCTCAAACCGAGCGCATAACACATCAACGCGAACACACACACACACACACATAGCCCTGCGAAAACACGACCGCTGCTTTCAGGTTTTGGGGTTTCTGGTTAACAACTCCCCATGCACACACGCAGGCAGGATCCCTATACCAAGGATGGGTTGAGGCTTTGGGGATGTTTGGGGTAGAGGATATTACAGGGTTTGGAGTTCCCCTACGCAAACACACGGACACAGCCACGATCCTTGTGGCAAGGATGGGATGCGGGTTTGCAGATGTTTGGGGATTACGGTTTGGGGTTCCTTCGACCACGGAGGCACGACCCCTACCCTACAGCAAGGATGTGTTGAGGGTTACGGGATGTTTGGGGGATAAGGTTTGTGGGTTCTCCCTTGCACACATGCAAGCATGGGTTTAGAAGTTTAGGGTTTGGGGTTGTTTGTGGATGTTTAGGGATTAGGGCTTCAGGTTGTCCCATGCACACACGCAGGCACGAGCCCCGGTAGCAAGGATGGGTTTAAACGTTCAAGTTTTAGGTGTGTTTGGGAATGAGTGTTTCGGGTGCTCCCATGCACATGTACCCACAGGCACGATCCCTGTAGGTAGTAAGGATGATGTTTGGTGGGTTTGGTTTCAAATTCTCCCATGCACACACGCAGTCACCATCTTTGCAGCTGTAGCTAATGGGTTTACACAAACTTAGACTTTAGACTTTAGCCATTAATCATTAATCACTTTAATTAGGGTGGGTCCATCTGGGGATTGGGATTCGGACTTGTCTCGGCTGTGGGTTGCCAACGCCCTCGAAAACACATTCACAACTGACGCGATCGCACAGACACACAGCCGGACCGACACACACACACACAATCTCCAAACCCGAAGCCCTAAACTGGCCCTAAAGTGCAAGACTGAAGCTGTTGATTTCTTTGCTCGAACAGAGCCTCAAGTTTGAACGGATGAAGGTTCAAGGCCTGATTGCATTTTTTTGTGCTTCCGTACATGCTTCACCTGGCTGCCAACTTCGGCTGATCCAGAGCCACGGTATCCTGACCGGTGCAAGCAAGACTTCAAGACGGCAGGACATGTGTGAGCAGAAACCATGACAGTGCCAGTTGAGGAACAGCCCAAAGATCAGACCTCGTCGTACGTTGGAGAGCTGTACCGCAGACAGGTCGCAGCCTAGCCGCAGCCGCAGCAAGCGATGCTTATTTCGTGTTGTAAAGCAGTCGGTCCTGCCTCAACCAGTATGGCCTTGGACTCCCGGAATGTGGACCTTCAAGGCCCAAGGTTCGGGTGTGACCCAATGAGAATCCGCTGACTGTTCCTCGACGGTTGCGCATGGGTTCATGTCCCGAGGACCCTGCCCCGGCTTTGATGCACAAGTCACCAGTCCATGTCGAAGAACCTCCGATGACAGCCATAACATGATTTCACTGGCACGTTGGCTCCCTCGGCCTTGTCCATGCACTTCTTGACCACCACACCCACGCCTGCCAAAACAATGAAGACAGAGTAGACTCATTATGTCAACGGTTCAGCTTCACTCGGACTTGGCAAATATTCAACGACATGCAAGCAACTCATGCCCATATGTCCGCCCACCCAGTATATACAGGAGCCATGTTGGCAGATCGCAGCGAAAGAATCTTTGGCCGCCTGTACAAAAATCAAAACCTGTGCTGCGCATGACATAACTACTGTGGCCACAACTGCGGCGGGGCTCCCCAGGTCACAATCCAGCTGTCATCAAGGATGGGAATCCCTCAGGGTCTCCGTTTCAGCCCGCTGGTACAGGTTGGATACAGGCCGCCGAGCTTGCAGAATCAATGGCTGGTGCAGAGCTGTCACTGTCGCAGTCACCCTGGCCCAACACATACCACGGCAGGTCAGAAGATATCCACCAATGCACTGCCTCCAGAGCTTGCAGTTCAGGCGGCTCAAGACAAGCAGCCAAGGAAAGGCACACCTGAGGGATGCCAATAACGTAAACCAGAGGAGCCTCACCCTCGAAGGTATGCTCGGGCGACTCTGGGAACTGCAACGTCATGATAACTGTTCCGTGCTGCACAGAACCCGGCTTGAAACAGGGACAGCGGCAGCACGCACAGATCTGCAGAGTGACAGCTCCACTCCCTATATATTATATACACAATGGCAAGCAGACCTGAGAAATGCAGCTTATGGCCAGGCACACCTGTTTCTAGGGATTCTAGGGCAGATTCTAGGGGCGGAGGTTTCACGATGTCTCAAATGACGTGAAGGGTGCAGAGCAACTAACTATCATTACTTTTTATTAAACATCAGCTGAGCTCGCCCACCTGGAAGCCAATGTGCAAAGACGATGCCGAACATGAAGCAAAGGTCCTACGCAAAGCAATCAAGAAAAACAGTCGTCAAGCACGGCCGAGCTCACCAACCTCGAAACCAAAGTGCACCCAAGTCGTCGAAGAGAATGTCGGAGCCGAACCGAGGACGCCCTGTACCGAGCAATGCAAAGACAAGATTAGCCAACAATGGTCTCGAGCTCGCCAACCTCGAAACTAAAGTGCACCCAAGTCGTGGAAGAGAATGTCGGAGCCGAATCGAAGAGATCCTGTACAGAGTAGTGCAAAACAATAAGAAACGATGGCCCAGCTCACCAACCTGTAAACCAGAAGCCGTCAAAGAGCACAAGGACCCTGACCAGAGCAGGTGATATATGTATGCAGCCTCCAGGCAGACACTAAGCCACTAAGCTCCGGACGAAGCCGCGAAGTCATTCAACCACGGCCATCCGGACCTGACGACAGGAATCCCTGCATCACTTTATTCACACGGAAGTGAACCTGTTGCGATTGCATCAAAGGGCTGAGGGCTGGACACAGAACATGTCTTGCCCGCGCCGACCGAAAGCAAGCTAAACGGTGCAGCGCATGACCAATGGAACAAACAAACGATTTGGTAGCAGCAGCCTACATTCCTAGATTCTAGATTCTAGATGAGATGGCATAGTGACCCAGTTGGCCTAGAATGGAGCTAGGACCGCTAGGAGCAATAAGTTTGGGCTTCAACTTTAAAGGACCTCGGCGAACATCCTCAAACTCAGCTCGAGCCATCTCGAGCCCCTTCCGGCCCGTCCAATGCAGTAGGTCAGCAACATGCGCGCAAAGCAAAATGACAATCACCAGTGACCCGCCCCCTGCCAATGTCCTCTTCCTAGCGATGGTCAACCAGTCAGCCATGTCCAAGTGCACAACCGCATGGAAGTAGCCCACCGGCACGCTTGCCGTTTTCAATTCTGCCAGGAACCTGGCCCGAGAGCATTGAAGGCACCACTAGCCGATCAATGACAGGAAGTCCCTGACAGCACTGGCATCACTATCACTAGTCACTAGCCACTAGCCGTTATTATTAACAGTCATTGATTAACAGCGCTCGATGATGACAGCGATGGCATTCGGCAAATGGCTGAGTTCACACTTCAACTGCTGGATTCCTAAATCGGACAGATGACTGATTAGGTAGGTGCAGCACCGCAGGCCTCTCCATCGGAGTGTCGTCACAGCCATCCTTCTGTGAACGATCCGGCATGTCGAAGCCTTCGACGTTCTCGAAGCATGCTGTAACTGGCGTGAAGGTTTCAAAAAAATCGACTGCATCTGTAAATGTGATGGCATATGCACTGTGGTCCTGCGGCGAAGTCTTGAAACGTTTTGCCCTCTGGACACTGAAGGGCTTGCACGGTGTGCCAAGGCACGCGAATGCCGGGCTGGAATCAACAACGCACGCCTCCGAGTGAGGATGACGAGTGCACGCACACCCCTGAATCTGCTTCCGAATAGTTTCGTGGGCATGGAAGATTCCAGAGTGGTTGTGCAGAGTGAAGGACCGATACTCTGCACACGGCTCGGAGATGGATGTCGTCTCGAAAGGGATGCCAAGCTCCTTCCGCACCGAACTATCACTAAGAATCTGCTAGACTCGAGTCGCATCCCACTTGGTCCGACCCTACCTGCCTACCGAACCTACGTGTACCGAAGGTTCAGCAACCGCCTCTTACACTGCTAACTGCTTATCGGCAATCAAACCACAGCTCTTTCTCGTCATTTTGATAACCGATAACCCGCCCTCACTGTCCTTGAAAGCGACGCCCTCCACAAAGGCTCCAGTGCACGCACTCAGCACAGAGACGTGAGACTTCGAGCTACCGCCACGGGGATCCCAATCCCGGGTGTGATCCTTGAGCTTCTGCACCCACCAGGAGTCGTCATCTGAAGGCAGCAGCGGCACTCCAGGATCAACATCTTCATCTTCAAAAGGCATGATGAAAGATTGCCCTTCATCGCCTTGACTGGAGGCTGAAGACCTGCATGCATCTGCTTCACTTGTATCCTGGGACAACACCTGCAGCTCTTCTTCTGCTGCAGACTTCTCACGCATCTCACGTAAAAAAGCCGTCGCAAAATCAGCCCATTCCTCCTCCACAGGACCGTCCATGGCAACCGCTGCCATTCGACTGATCTGAAACCTAAGCCTAGGGCCTAGGACCTAGGGACCTAGGATGGGCCTAGGTAGGGCCTGGGCCTAGGACCTAGGACCTAGGTAACATGTCCTGTGTCCTGTTGTGACCATGTGCCCTCGAAGAGGCTGCCTTGCGGCGCTGTGTCAAAAAACAACTCTGCGTAACTCTGCCATAAAGCCCAAAATTGCGTGGATCTCAACTATTCAACTATCGCAAGCTGCCCTACCAAAAAATCTCAAAGACATCAATCATGCGCCGTGCAAAAGCAAACTTGCTTGATCCATGCCTCGATGACGGCAGGGTGTCCAACTTTGGCGACATTTAGGGTGTTCGTTTCCTACATTATGCATGTGATTTTTAGTTTACCATATACCAACGAGCATCACGAACGATTGCAAGACAAAGGTGCTTTTGCAACTCCTGTGACCTAGGATAATACGCTGAATACACGAAAACTGCCAATTCTATTCGATGCCCAATGCATTCCCGATGCATTGATACTCTGTTTTGCACTGTCCATGCAATTTACTTGCATTTTGTCTGCATTTTCTGTGCATTTTACATGTGTTTCTGCTTACAAAGACTTTACTACTGACTATGATGAAACCTATAATGTACTGACATTGAAATGAATTTCGCTGTTTCACATTTATTTTGCATTTGTTTTGCATTTCTTTTGCTAATTCCTATTTTACCTTTGCAGACCCCAATTTGTTCTCATTTCTTTTCCATTTCTTACCCATTCCGATCATCCACCCCCCCAAAGGCCGTTTCCATTTGTTTTACATTTAGGATCCATTTTATTCCCAAATATATCCTTTTTTTAACATCATAGAAAGAGGCACAGACTGCCCACACAATGCTAGTAATGACGAGCTTCTTCGATGACTTCACAGTTCTGACGCGCGCGCGCGAAGCTCGTCACGTTGGCAGTGACCAATCTCTTTAACAAGCTGGGCTGGCAGGTGGCCACAGAGCCCAAAAAGAACGCCGACTTCAGCGAAGTTTTCGACGTGTTGGGCGTGAGAGTCGACTTGTCCAAGCAGCACCTCGGCGAGGTCTCCGTCAGTAGCAAGCCGACCCGAGCAGCAGAGCTGGGGATGGTCCTCAGCGAGGCCCTTTCTCGCGGCAGCATGTCGCCTCTGGAAGCGCAAAGCTTGCGCGGCAGGCTCATCTTCGCAGAGCAGCAAGCTTGGGGCCGCAACACCCGCATAGCAGTGATCTGCGTCGGCGACGTCCCCGGAGAGGGCCCCGAGCAAGTCCCTCTCACCGAGCAGCAGTGCCAAGCCATGGCGTTCCTTCTGCAACGAGTCGTGCACGGACCGCCTAGGAGCCTAGGACAGTGTCCATCCACGCGCGCAGGAAGGTGCACCTGTATATCGACGGCGCCTGCGAGTGGGAGACTCCGCGACTGGTGCCCAAGTGTGGCCTCGGAGCAGTGCTCATCGGAGAAGGCCTTGCCTTCACCTGGGGGTTGCAGATCAGCACCCAGGTGGCAGCCCAGTGGGTTGCCAGGGCACAGAAACAGCAGTTGGTCTATGAGTGTGAGCTGTTGCCCTATTTGCTTAGCCTTCAGCTGTGGGCAAAGCATATAGCAGGCAGCGACCTGTTCGTCTGGATAGACAATGACGCAGCGCGTACCTCCTTGCACAAGGCCTTCACACGAAGGTAGAAGGCGCAACGATAGTCTCGCAAGCGGTGGATTTTGAAGAGTCCCTGCAGTGCAGGGCTGCTTTCTTCCGAGTCCCGACAGACAGCAACATTGCTGATGGACCCAGCAAGATTCTGGCTCAAGTTCGGTTTTGTTGTAGGTCTTCTTTTGTTTTGGAACCGGGCCCTGGGGCTTAACAGGCTCGGCTTTTAACCGTGGCTCCACGACGTTTGGTAGCTTCTTCGCGCATGGCATGGACATTTCTCGCTTTGGCCCCAACAAGATGCCTCGTCCTTCTGTGCTGTGTGATAATCCCGAGCATGTTGCCAGGAAGCAGCACACATCAGACAGGGGAGCCGACAGTACGGCCCCGAGCATGCACAAGCGAGACACTCAGGTCGCATCAGCCAAGCTTGTGTATGCTCAGGGACCGCTAGTTTTGTCCAAGAGAGCCCAGCGAGATGAGCTGTGCAGGCTGTCACTCACCCGTGCACAGGAGCGTTTTGATGTACGAGGCTCGCAGCGCCAGCAACTCAATCTCGATGAAATGGATTGAAGGTGCTCAGGCAACCAGTCAGGGAGCCGTGGTCGGCCCCGGACGGCCAGAACGTGCCGCACAGGAGCCTGCCCCCTTGTACCCTGCTCACGGTGGTGTTTCTCTTCGTTGCCCTTGTCAGGACCTGCAGGAACACACGGTATCGAGCGGCGTGCTGGCTTTCAATGCAAGGGCCTCATATGCAGATAGTGGTGTTGCCAGCTCACTGCCAACAGGGATGGATTGTTTAGCACATGACTTGCAGCTTCTTCTTAAGCCAGTGGATAGGGTGGTGCCGACCATGTCGGCCCCCGATGGTGCGCCCCGCCAGGAGGGCCAAAAGCCCAAACGTGAGAAGCCGCGCTCACATTTCCGAGCCGACGGCACTCGCAGGCGTACCTCTGGAGAGAAGCAGGCTCCCAGAGATTGGTGGCAAGACAAGGGCACGGGAGCCACCGCGAGCCAGCCAGGCAGGACCAGCAGGTTGTTACAGATGCTGCTAGTGGTTCGACATGGCAGAGGCAAGAGTCTGATGGAGACGCAGGCTGGGGGGCAAACCTGAGCCGCAAAGGGTGTGAAGAGCCCCAGCCGAAATCAGATGGACATGCACCGGCGAAGACCGCAGAGGCGACCAACCAGGAAAGGCGTACCCTTCTACTGCGACTTCCGGATGGCACTGGCATCCCACAACTCGCTGCACAGCTGGATGACATCAAGAAGGCGTCTGGACTTCTGCAGGTTCTCCTCTCCGCCCGCCCCTCCAAGGAGGGGAGGTGGACGCTCCTCTTGGATGGCACACTGCAGAACCAGGACCGGGCAAAGGCCATTGTGCAAAACATCATGGAAAGGGCACAGAATGAGTCGCAGCTTGCACCACCTGGCGAACAACCCCGACCTCATGCATCGACCGAGGCGAGCACTACTGGACCAGCATATCTCCCACTGCAGCAGCTGCCACCGCATCCGAGCACAGCTGATGAAGCACTGGACTCAGGCCTGCCAGGAGTATCAACGACGTCGGCGATCACAGCATGCAGGGACACAGCTTCAGGGAGTGCCGACCCACCGGCCCCCGATGTCACTCAGGATGGGTGTGTACAGACCTTGCCGCAGCAGAATGTAGCTGAGACTGCCGAGCAGGGTTCCGACAGTGCTGCATACATGCTTGCATCTCTTGCACTTCCTGTCTGGCCATGCGACCCGCACGATAGCACAAAACATGCTGCTGCACAAGCCCCCAACCAAGGTTCACCATGGATGTCCGGAACAGGAGCGAGGCCAGCCCAGGCTCCACATTGGACGTCGGTTCTGCACAGCTGGATTCAGGCTGTGGATGGCCTACTCGGCCCCACCCTTGGTGTGCCGGGGCCCGTGCCCGAACCGTGGGTGTGCCCCTGTCACACAGAGGTCTTGGAATCACCTCTCGGCCCCAACCTTGGGGAGCCGCCGGCGTTATTGCTTCTCTGGCTTGTCGTGTTCTCCTTCTGTGCTGCTAGGTTGCCACCCCTTGGACAACAACAAGGAAGAACACACAGGCCACTTTTTAGGCTTCTGTTCTGCAGCTTGTGGCGCCCTGGAACTTGGTCACGAGGACACTATATGATGCATCGCATTTGCCCTTGCAGGTTTCATAGACGACGCCTGACTCGCTGCAACTTCAGCCAATGGAGAAGGATAAAGGCGGTACACTTTGGACCGAAGCTGCAATCCAGTGCTACTGGCTGCATTAGATGGTGCTGGGGTTTACTTGCCATTTCAGCCTCGCTGCAGCTGCTTGCGGCCCTGTTCCTCTTTTTCACCCTGCCTTTCCACCTATCACCAGACCAGTGTTCATAGGGAAAAAGGCCACGACAAACACGCCTTCGAAGGCGCGATCGCGAAGCAGCACAGGCACAGCCGCCTCCAAGGCCAAGGCCAAGGCGGCACCCAAGTCCAAACCGAAGCCACGATGTCGATCAAGGCCGCAAACGAAGGCGAAAGCGAAAGCCAAGCCAACAGCCAAAGCCCGGAATCATCGAACTCCTCGCCGAGCTGAGCCTGAGGACACCACATCGCCGTCGTGGTTCACTGACAGCAGTGATACATCCTCCAGCACCACAAGCTCGATGGAAGAGGTATCGGTCGCCGCACCAAGCTCCATGAGATCGAAGCCAAAGCTTTTGGCACCCGCCTGGCCCGGAGGATGGCAGCTGGAACGCTCGATGACTCAAGCGAGGACCTGGGAAGGGAGGACACCGATGATGATAAGAACACAGCTGGGCCTCCCTCCTCCGAGGCACCCGAGGCGAACCCTGAAGACATGCTTGCAACAACTGGGTCAGTGGGGAGAGTGGTCTCCCGCGGCCCACAGAAATGTGGCAAAGTGGCACCGAAGATGCTCGTCCGAGCAGGCTGGAGATGCGCCAGATGCTACAAAATCAAGAGCCAATGTGAGCTCACAGGATGCTGGCCAGACTTCGACCGGCAGTAATGTAGATCGTTGCATCCAGCAGCCAAGGAGGCAAAATCAGGACCGAGCGCAGCCGCACTTTTTAGCTCGCTTGCTTGGACCTTACGCCTTGCACTTCAGTCTGCACACTCCAGTCCTGAGCCTGGCGACTGCCGCCGCAAACCTCATCAAGCACTGGTACTGTGTTTTCTGTTTGATAGCGAGCTACATATTTTCGACCAGCCGGAGCCCCAGCCCGGCCCTAAGCCCACACGAAGAGACCTGCACACATAACAGATATGTTTCGAGCTGCCCCGGTCCCAAATCCGGGGACAACTTCCCTAGAACCAAGCCAAATGGAGTCCAGGTACTACATTGGCATCGGCGACTGCTCTTCGGGGCTCTCGTCTTAGCTCAACTTCAAGTAGCAAGGGGAGTTGGAGAATCGAGGGTTGAGACCCACACCAGCGGGGTCTCGGGAACGGGATGTTCACAACCAGGTCATACAACACCGACCCGTGAAGGCGCTGGCACAGCTACTCAGCTACTCCATACACTGCCCGATCCCCAGATGCTCTTGTGTACCCGTGGAGTGCTAAAAGAGCATATCGTCGAGCTCGCGCACGAGCTGCTAAAGGCCCTACAATGTACAGAGGCTCCCTGTGCAGTGCCAGTGAGCTGCAAGCACAGTACGGAAAACCACTGCCCCCGCGAGAGCCCAGATCTACTTCGGCAGCACAGCAAGGGAGCCGTGGCCGGCCCCGAACCACAGCCAGGCACCCGGCCACCCGGGTTCAGGTTCTCACTTTCAATGTGTCTGGCTTGTCCAGTGCAATGTGGCAGGAATTTCAGGCCTGGCTCAATACAGCAGAAGCAACGCGATTCGACCTTATTCTCCTTCAGGAGACTCACTGGACCAGCTGGTCAGACTTTACCTCAGGAAAGTGGCATTGTGTTGGCACTCCCATTGCAGATAAAGACAAATGCTCAGGTCTAGCGACACTTGTGCACTCGAGGCTGGGCCCCTCCGAAGCTATACAACGCAAGACTTACCTGAAGGGACGGGTCCATCACACCAGGATCCACCAGCAATTTGGAGCAATAGACGTGATTAACGTCTATCAGCACGTCTGGCGCAGCCAACACACCACGGCCCAGAACCAAGCAGCCAGGACCTCAGTGTATCGTGCGATTGGGCAAGCCCTAGGTTCATGCCCCATGCGACACACATGCATTCTAGGGGGGGACTGCAATGCAGAGGTAAGTGAACTCACACCACATGTTGGCAGAGCTCTCCTGAAGAAGCGGGGGCACGATGGAAACAAAGACGCAGGCGAGGGCCTGCCGGAGCTCTTGCAAACCCATGGCCTCTGTCTCCTGAACACTTGGCACGGTAGGAACAAGGCCACCAACCTTACAAGTGGGGCCCTTAGCCAGATAGACTTCGTTGCCGTTCGAGTACAATGGGCAGATCGACTGGCTAAGCAGAGTGACTCTCTTCCAGCATGCCCCGTCGGAGCCTGGAAAGCCAATCGACACTTCCCCGTACAGGCCTCAATCAAATTGGTGTCACCTTGGCACCTGATTCGGCAGCCGAAGCCCGCCGGTGCACTGATTGATAAGGCTGCAATGCAAGATTCGATCGCTAGGCCGGGCCCAACACCTCCGATCTCAGGTTGCACACGACCTGTCTCAAATACCAAGTGCATTGAGCCCTGGTGAGCTTACCGTCAAGGTGGACAGTATCCTGATTCGAAGAGCTGAGCAGATGTACCCAGCCCGAGGCCGAGAAGACCGACGCGTGAGCCAAGACCCCCAATTTACTCTTTTAACCAAAGAGCTGTGGAGTTTTTATAGGTCGTATCGGTCCATAGGCAGATGCAATAGGCAAAACATCCTCCGAAAATGGCGGCTGTGGACCCAGTTTAAGCGAGCATCCAAACAGCTGAGGGACCGCGCCAAGAAGATCAAAAGACAGAAGATCCAAGACATTATGTGTGAACTGGAGCAGGCTGCCCAGCGAGGGGACCAAGGAAGCACCTACGCTGCCGTTCGCAGGCTGGCTCCCTGGAAGCCAGTGGCAAAGCCCAGTATCCGTGGGCCGTCAGGCGAGTTCCGGATTCCTCACACCCACACTCCAGTTACAGGCCCTTACGGTGCACGCCCAGGACAAATTCTGCCAGGGCACTGACTACCGACCGACAGGTGTGCTCCTGGAGGGTCTCGCCGTCACGAGTGATCAACTTCAGTCTGCCCTTAGCAAGCTGCCGATTCGGAAGGCAGCGCCGCCGGGAGCGGCACCGTCTGCTTTATGGAAAAACAGCGCCGAGGACCTAGCCGAGACCTTCCTTTACCCGGTCACCCACATGTGGGGCTCAGGTCAAACTGGGCGTGCACCTTCCATCTGGAAAGACGCCAACATGGTCTGGATGCCGAAGCCCAATAAGGATCCCAGCCTGTTAGCCAATCTTAGACCCATTGGGTTGGTACACCCCATGGGCAAATCCATCTGCACACTGCTTAGGTCCCGACTGCTGCCCGTCCTCACACAGGCATTGATCACACGCCCGCAGTTTGCATATGCCAAAGGCAGATCCACCCTGGACGCCTTGTTGCGGGCACATGGGCACCTCACCCGGACACGCCAGGAGATCTAGGCTCAGCGCACATCCATTTATGCAAGACATTCTGGCCAGGAGCCCAAATCTTGCTTTAGAGGCATTTGCTTCAGCTTAGATCTTAAAGGTGCCTTTGATGCGGTTCCAAGGCACAGGTTGGCCGAGAGTCTGTTTAGACTGCAGGTGGAGCCGGATCTAGTACATCTCATCATGCAACAGCAACACCAGTCACAGTATTGGACACGGATCGGAGCCGATACTCGGCCGGGAATGCCCACCCAAGGCATAAAGCAAGGCTGCAACATCGCGCCCTATTTGTTCATTGCGTACACCATACTGCTCATTGATAAAATCTGCGAGAGCACACCAGACCGATGGACTGAGGACGGACTCACCTGGTACGCGGACGATGCCTTCGCCGCCTGGTCGATCCAAGATGCTGCAGGCCTTCGCCAGGCACTCGGGGACGTCCAGCTTATTATAGCCGTCCTTGAAGAACACGGCATGGCGATCGAACCAAGCAAATGTGCTGTACTGTACAACCTGCAAGGCAAGGAAGTCGAGAAAATCCTCAGGCATGCCAAGGTGAGACGCCAAGAGCAAACATACCTTCTGGCCCGGGAATCTCCTGAGATATTGGTGCCAATCAAGAAACAACATGAATACCTAGGCACGATCCTGGCCTACAGAGACCCACAGACACTTACTTTGCAGCATCGGCTCGGTAAGGCCCGGGGTGTATGCTGCTTCGGAAAACACTTCATGCCAAGAGGCTTGTCACACGCAAACACCGTTATCGCATATGGAAGGCAGGCGTTCAGGCCAGTGCATGCTACGGGTTGCTAGCCACCGGCCTTACCGTCACAGGCCGTACACAACTTCTCGCCATGTCGGCGAGGCAACTTCACTCTATCGCAGGTCGCCCAGCACATTTAACGCACGAATCCAACGATGAGATTAGGAAACTGTTCGACTGTGTCGAGTGGACAGAAGATCTGCTCAAGTTGGCCAAGAACCGGCTCGCCGAGCTTCGCACACTGCAGGAGACACAACCCGAGAACATTGTTACCAGGCCCCAGGCACTGCAACAACTGACACATGCCATGGAAACCTTCCAACAGGTGGTTCCGATCGAGCGGCCCAAGCAAGAAGGCGTGGAGGGTATAGGCGTGTCGTGTCCGGTTTGCGGGGTCTACTTTGATAATCAGACCAGCGTTCGCAAGCACCTTCGGCGAAAACACCCCGACTACCAAAGGCAGGAAATCAAGTTCGACCCGGCGGAACATGCCATTGGAGGCCTGCCACAGTGCGCCGCATGCAAGCACAGGTTCCAGAACTGGCAGGCGCTTAAGACCCACATTGAAAAAGGTCAATGCCACCAACAGAGAGTGGACAACCAGGAGCCGAGCACCGGCCCCACACAGGCTATTGCCCCCTTTCAGGTAAACCCCACCCAGGTCACCGAGGAGAAGCCACGATTGCCACCGCATCGCAATCTTAAAGTCGCGGACTTGATTCGTGACCAGGGGTGGGAAGCCCTGGTGAGCAGCGAGCATGCAGAGGACTTAAAACAGCACTGCTGCATTTGTGCCAGATGGATGGTTGACACAACGTCCATCAAGCGACACATGAGACACTCCCATCCTGAAATTTGGAAGCAGGTCTCGGAGCGGCTCGAAAGCACCTGCTCTGTTTTCAAGCCCCGGCTCACGCGTGATGGAACCTGCCCTTACTGCCAACG
This sequence comes from Symbiodinium sp. CCMP2592, assembly GCA_905221615.1. NCBI lineage: Eukaryota > Dinophyceae > Suessiales > Symbiodiniaceae > Symbiodinium > Symbiodinium sp. CCMP2592. The sequence goes on from CAJNDT010000546.1 coordinate 1,215,693, forward strand.
CACCTCCTACAATCGACACTTTAAACAGTGCTGTGTCATTGTACAGTCTGCAATCCTCGGACTCATCCCAAGCCATGGCGACAACACAGGAACAGATCCAGACCGGCAGGACTACTCACCAGCCTTTACAATGCAAGTCTCGCTACGCCTCCAGAATCTGGAAAAGAAGCCAGAAGCCAAGCAACTGGCATCAGTGCAGGTTGGCAAGCCACTCGAGCATAGAGCTTCTTTTTCCTGACCCAGCAACCGCAACCTTGTAGCAATGCGCCGGGGAAGACGCACATGGGATGGGAGCGCCAAGAGGAAGGACCACGTCAAGCAGGACAACAGCTCGACACCCTGTACAGCATCGTCAATCAGCTCAGCATGGTGCAGCTACTAGAACTCGCGGAGTATATCATCCGAAAAATCGCGCGCGAGTCATGCTACATGTTCGAGGGCGTCAACTGCACATCAACTGTCAACAATGTGGAACATCGCAGCAACTCCGAGCTTGCCATCATGTACTGCTCCCATACATCGCTATCGCAGAGCTCTGAAGAACATTACTAGCGACAGATGTGGCAAATCAGTGACCATCGAATCCTTGGTGTTGAGATTTCATGCGCCACGAAAGATCAAACCAACACCAGAGACCAAGGCGGTTTCAAGTTGGAGGTTTCTCTCAGAAGCACAGAAGCAGATCAACTCCATTGGAGCCTCGCAAAGCTGGAGAACAATGCAATGCAGCATAGCAACTCAAGAGCCACAGAAATCAGATGCACCGGCAAAGACCGCAGAGACAACCACCAGAAAAGACGTATCCTTCTACTGCAACTTCCGGATGGCACTCACAAATCGCTGCACAGCTGGATGACATCAAGAAGGTCTAAACTCTGCAGGTTCTCCTTGCCGCCCAACGCTTGGATGCACACTGCAGAACCAAGACCGAGCAAAGCCATTGTGCAGAACATCATGGAGAGGGCACAAAAATGAGCCACAGCTTGCATCATCTTTCGAACAATCCCGACCTCATGCATCGACCGTCTTTTCGGCTGCTCAGTGGCAGCAACTAAGACTGCCCTACCGTTTTCTAAGAACACGAATGTCAATCAGGACGGAACTTCAGCACACTGAGCGCTGACCCGACTTTTGCACTGCATGGAGTGTGAAAAACAGAGCGCGCAGCACTCGGTCTTTTTCTTGAGCCAAAGCGGAGTCGCGTCGGGCTCTGACTGACAGTGAAACACCTTGCAGCTGTCTGTCTCCAAGCAAAACACTTCAAGCACTAACGAAACGAGACGAAACGAACGTGCAGTCACTTCCTAACTCAAAAGCACTCCTCACAGCTTCAGGCATGCCGAAAACATCAGGACATCCAAGGTCAAATGGGATTTTCACACCCCCTCTTGGACTGATGCGGCACCTAGTGTCTTTTGAGCACACTTTACAAGCTCTAGACCTAGCTTTTCAGGATAGAACCCTGAATCTTTTAATTCCACCTGTACATGTTCATGCACTTGGTCACATTCCCGTTTAGGAAACACTTTGACCCAGCGTTTACTGTTCGTGGCAAAGTACCACCGTTTAAACACACAGTCGTACGCACAGCGGTCTACCACAATACCCTCAGAAAGCCCCAATTCTGAAGCAACCTGAAGATACCGCGGGTCCTTCCAGAGGTCGTTCTGCAGAGGCCACTCTTGAGTCAACAACAAGCGTTCACTCCGAGCAACCGGTTTCAACAAACCTTCAAGAAGTTCCCAAGCACGCTGATGCAACTTCTTCTTCTCTTCCCACTTCTCTTGACTGTACTTGCGCCACCCGCGGTAACGCAAACGACACCCAGTGGTACAGGGAGTGGAGATATGGCAGTAGATCTTCGTCTTCAAGCCACAACTCAACACAGAAAACAACTCCTTCAGAAAACACTGCGTCTGCTCAGAACAAAAGTCAAGCTTTTCAGTGACACCCACATAGGGAATCTCAAGCTTCTCACATGCCTTCTGTAAGGCACTTTCTTCCTGGCAGAACAGTTCAACGACCACAAAGGTGACCTGGTTCTTCGCCACAGCTTCACACAGTGAAACGTACTCCTCAGGAACAAAAGAACGGTTTACCGGCTCTTCTGCAGTCAGGCGTTCCAGCTCAAACTCACCCAACTCGTCTTCAAAAGAAACCAAACCGGTTACCTCGTAGAGGTTGTCCAGCTGCTCCTGAAAGACCATACTCTTGGTCAGGCCGTCGGAGGCATTATATGCTCCGGCCACAAACTCGAGGATCACTCTCCCCGACTGAACCATCTGCTGCAGGAAAGCACACCGCAACTCCAGGTGACGAACCCTTCTCAAGAGTCCCTCCATTGAAGCAATCGCCTTTGCCGACTCAGAATCGGTACAAATCCGGATCCAAAAGCTTCCGGTATCATCCTCAGGCAATCCCTCCAAAAACGACTGTTGAAGCAACCCTGCAAACAAAGCCTCTTTCACAGTCTCTACCAAAGCACTCAATTCAGCCTCGGCACTGCTCAGGGCCACAACCGTCTGTTTACGGCTAAAACTCTTCAGCAGGTTGCACTGCCAGCAGATAATCGCCCCACTCACAGAGGGCAAATTCCAGCTAGCATCACAGAAACAATCGATCACACGCGTACTTTCCGAAGGGCGATAGTTCACCCACTGTGCCGGGATCCGCTGAACCCGATTCCCAAGCGTGAGAATCCAACGCAGCACAGCTCGAATACACGCTTCACTCCTGGAGTCTGGGTTGCTCTGGCTCCGGGCCAGAAAACCTACAACAAACTGCAAATCAGCTCTTGTCAAAGCTAGCCACGACAGTTTGCCCAACACGCGCCGGTAGCGCTGATAGGCCTCATGCGTGATCGGGGTGGATTCCAGACTGGTCCACAAACGCTCAAGCTTGGGGAGTTTCGCTCCCTTCGTGATTTGATACTCTTCCGCACAGCTATGGAGCATCCCGGGTTTGAGTCCGAAGTACAAGTCTCCGGTCTTCCTCTGATAAATGTTTCTCCCAAGGAAGGAGATCACCGATTTCTCTCCCGGTTGAAGCGTTCCCGTGCGCTTCATCTTGAACACTTTACTCAGTTCCTCAAACACTTTCTCAGCTACACTCGCAACCGTGCTGAAAACCAAGATGTCATCTACATAGGCCAACACCAACACAATGGCATCCTTGCCTTTCTCCTTGATCACCTTGCGATACACAGTGCTGTCAGCAGTAACAAAGAAACCAAGTTTTCTCAGTGTTTCTCCTAGCTCACGAAACCAAGCCAAAGGCCCAATCCGCAAACCATTCATGGCACGCTTCAGCAGACAATGCACACGTTCACCTGACACTGTCCTACAGTTCTCCGGCAGCTTCACCACCTCAGTAGAAAACAGCTTAGCCTGCATGAAGGCCACAGAAATATCTCCCGAAATCACCTTCCCTCCGAAATGCGCATACATCCCCAACAGACACCTCACAGACTCTAAGGTAGTAGTAGGAGAATAGATGCCATCAGCTAAAGCAGAGGTGGGCCCTTTAAAGTCACGCACAACCAAACGGCAGCGCACACGCTTGTGCCCGTCCTTGTAGTGCAACACCCACCTGGTGGAAAGCACTCTCCTCTTAGCTTCCCGCACAAGGCGAAACGCCTCCTTCTCAGACACAACCTGGCACACACCAAAGTGGTCCAGTTCCTCCATTTCAAGACGCATCCCTTCCCCAAGTTTCTTCTCCTCAAGAACCTCCCCAGTATACTCATCAGCAGCCCCAGAAGGAACCTCAACCTTCACCTTGGACCCTCCAAACTTCAAAGTAAACTCCAACTTGGCCGCCCTAGACCCTTTAGCGTCCTTTGCCGCGAACACAACCTCAGGTCTAGAACACATGGAGTACAAAGCATGGTCCTCCAGCCAGCTGATCGCTACCTCCATGGGATCATCATCGTCGGCCGGCTGCATGTCCACATCGTACAAAGGTGGGGCCTCGTTCTCTCCTGCAGGGGGACCTTCAGGGAGTACCTCTTCCTCCTCAACTGGAGAAGGATCATAGTCCATAAGCTCATCCTCCAAGAGCTCAGCTGGAGCCTCCGGCTCCGCACTCCCCCTCTCAACTAGATTACCCTTAGGCTCTCCAGGCTGAAAGGCTTCGGGGGGCTTCAGGTCTAAGGAAACAGGACGCTCTAAAACGTTGTCTTGCCTAGAAGGGGCACCCGAATCAGCGGCTTGTACCACCAACTCCTCAGGATACAGGTAAGGCTGGTCCGGCCGAAAAGCCGACATCACTTCGACCTCATCAGGCCGATCAAGAGGGAGCACACGCACTCCTCCACCATTGGGCTTAGCAGGCCCTAGGTACATACACGGGATGAGGCGGCGGCCTCGATTCTCAGGCTTCTGCTTCGCAGGTTTGGCAAAACCCTTGCACCCAAAAGGAAACGTCTTCGTTACTGGAAAATGTTGGCGTCTCAGCCTTTCAATTGGCGTTGTTTGCGACTTCGAGGTCGCATGCAGGTTCCTTGTCCTAGCAACATATCTCAAAGCTTCCTTGTACAACAAACCACCCAGCCGGAGCTTCTTCTCCAGCGTAGTTTCTAGCGTCAACCAATTCACCCAGAAGGCTTCCTTCAAGTGTCGCACACCTACCTCCACAAGCCCTTTCGACTGCGGCCGTCCTTTCGGCACCGCGTCTATGTGCAACGAGAGGCCTGGGTATGAGCGGTCTTTTCCCACCTTGTTCCAAAGCGAGATCAGAGACGCTTCATTATCCATCCTCAGCACAACATGCTGACCTTGAATACCTGCGGCGGCCAGCTCGGCGTTTATACACCGTGCAACATGCCCTGGATCACCTCCTGTGGGGTAGGGCACAGCGAAACAATATCCGCTAAGCTCGTGCACCACAATGCACACTCTCAGGTCTTTCGTAAAGAACAAGAAGTCGCTTAAGAAGCTTGCTTGCGGAATTGAAGGATCTTTGCGCCTTCGCGCTGGAATCACTCCTCGACTGGACACACACAAAGAACACGAAGGCAGATAGGGCTGATGGCCCCGAGCAACGTGCTCCTGATACTCTTTATCCTCCAGTGGAACATGAAGTTCCCCTTCTTCAGAAATATCCCCAGCATCTTCAGCAGCAGGCTCGGCTTCAACAACCGGTGCTGGAGCTGAGGCTTGGTCGGGTTCCGCCTGTCTTGGTGGATCACCATCCGGAATCAACTCTTCATCGGAAATCGTCACTTCCACCGGAAGTCCACGCATCATGCACAAACGGTGTGGCGGCTCAGACACTTTCTCATCACAGCCACCTTTCACCTTCAAAGGCTCCGACCTTAGGTCATCCCAGCCACAAGCACAACACAACCACAAGCCACGCACACGCTCCAAGCCACAACAGCACAAGGACCGCAGACGCCGCACACCAACCAGCACAAAACACTCCACGGCTTCAGAGGCTCTCGGTGCTTTGCTGGCTCTCGGTGCTTCGGGGGCTCTCGGTGCTTTGCTGGCTCGGTGCTTTGCTGGCTCGGTGCTTTGCTGGCTTTCGGTGCTTCGGGGACTTTCGGTGCTTTGCTGACTCTCGGTGCCTCGGTGACTTTGGACGTTTTGGGGGCTTGGGCTCTCGGGGCTTCTTGCGCGTACCCTGGCAAACACACTCGCACAGAGGGCCCCAAGGCTTTAAGTAGAGCCTGAGCCTTTCTCACAAAACCCTCGCAAAACACTTGCAGCACGTCACTGGGCCTCCAGGCTTCCATGGGGGTCTGGGCCTCACACTCACTTGCAAAACCCTTCCCAAAAACCCGTAAAACCCTATAGCGCTGCAACCTCAGAACTTCACCCTTTCTACCGAGCACACCCGGACACTCACCACACTCAAAGCAACCTACTCTCACAGACGATCGCTTCCACTTCCTCTTAAAACGCATCTTTTTGCACCCTGCGGTTGGTCGCACGGTAGGTCTCAGATAGAGACAGAGCGGGAGCGCCTCTTGGAGCCGCGTCCATGTTGCGTTGACCCTTGGTCTGGAGGGCCATACGAACCACCGAGTACCCGTTGTGTTGGGCGGATCGGTGCCTTGCTCTTTGGATCGGTCGGCGGGGCTTGCAGCAAAAGCGATCTGTGGTATCCCAGAGGCGGCTGCGGTCCCAGCAAAAACGATCCTTGGTACCCCAACGGCGGGGGCGGCAACGGCGGCAGCGGCACTGTTGGCGCTGCTGGCGCTGGCAAGGCCGGCATAGCCTTCACAGGCACCATCTTCGGAGGCGCCACCGGCCTCACTGGCATCGCCTTCACTGGCACCAAAGCAGGATCCACTCCAGGGGTCTCCGGTGCCGCTGGCACGGCTCTTTTCGAAGGCTTTGGCGGCGAGGGAGAAACTTTGGCCGGCGACCTGGACGGTTTCACTTTGGGCGGCGGTGGCCCATCCGGAATCACTTTGGGCGGCGGTGGCCCATCCGGAATCACAATAACGGCCGGCTTCAAGGTCACAGCCGGCCTGGTCGCTGTCTTTGGCTTTGGAGCCAAACGAGGCTTTCCACGTGGATCTGAGGGCGCCGGTGTCATCGGCACCTCCTCCTCGGCAGCAGCTGGTGCCACCTTTTCCACCACAGCCTCGGCCGCGGCTTCCACAACCGCTTCGGCAGCGGCGTCCACAACCGCTTCGACAGCGGCCTTCTTCTTCTTCCGCTTTTTCTTCGCAGGTACAGGAACAGCTTCTTGGGCATCGACCGTGGTTTCCGCAGTCCCCACTGCCACAAGGAGGTCCACTGCACCCTGCTCCGGCTCCTGGGCCGGCCGTCCTTCGGATCTTTCGTCCAAACGGCTTTGCACCCATTCCAGGGCACCTTCGGCAAGCGCCTTGCCCTTCGCTACAGCACGGGCGTGCTGCTTCTTTCTCACAAGCCGCTTGGCCTTCACGACCTTCTTCTCCGTCCGCACCACCTGCATCAGCTGGCGATTGTAGCCCATCGTCACTGGACCACCATCCGCTGGCTTCCGCTCGGGCTTCCGGGCCTTCTTCTTCGAGGTGGGCGCGACATACAAATGTGGATTCGGAAAAGTAGGGTCCACAGTGTCCGCCTCGGCTTCCTCGGCTGCTGCAGCCTCCTTCAAGGCCTTCGTGGCTTTCTTTGCCGCACCACGGACCTCTTTCAAGGCCTTCGTGGCTTCCTTTGTCGCACGAGATGCCCGCTTCTTCTTGCGCTTGGGCACTTTCTCGACGGATTTCTCTGCAGCATCCAGGGCCTCGGCAACGTCCGTGGCCACACCAGACTCGGGGCGCCATTTGCCCCAGCCTTCTTCCTCTTCTTCCTCCAGCTTTGACGGCAGCGGTGATTTCTGCTGTGGCGATTTTGGCTGTGAAGGCACGGCCATTTTGTGCCACTCGCGAGAAATTTTGGTGAGCTCGTCGTGCTCCTCCATCATTTGCCGCTCGCTCTCCTCTCGAGCCGTGCTTTCTATCACCGCTGCGACCGTCACCACATCGGATCGTCGGGCAGACGCAGCAGACTTCATGGCGGTTAGGTCCGCCACCCTCTGCGACATAATAGCCGCCTGCGACGACCTTTGTTCCTCGTCCGTCGAGGATACCTGGGGCTCTGGCTGCTTCTTTCGTCGACGCCCCATCGCACAAAACGAGGAGCGTGAAAAACAGAAGCTTGAGCACCAAACTACGATGCACGACCCTTGCGCACCCTTGCAGTCTCCACTTGAAACCACCTTGCACAGACCTCGCGCACTCACTGCCTTGCAGCTTACGCCGTACTGACCTCGCGCACTCACTGCCTTGCAGCCTACACGAGGAACCGCCTTGCAAATCCTGACAAAACCCTGGTCCTGAAACCTTGCACGCACACTCCCTCACGACACGCACTGCACTACCTTGCAGCCTCCGCAGGGAACCGCCTCGCAAATCCTGAAGAAACCCTAACCCTGAAACCTCGCAAGCACACTCACTCACTAAGGTCCACAGGGAGCACAGCACGCCAACGCAAGCCATGCACCACAAGCTCACAACACTTATCATCATCGACCCAGCGGTCCACGACGGCTGAGCCTCAGAATCTTTCTTGCCACTTCTGCTACCACAGCCAAAGCGGTCAAGCTCACAGCGTTCAAGAGACTCCAGAGCAGCACCCTCACAGACCGAAACGGCACTACCACCGTGCGTCCTCAAGCTCCTCAGCAGAAACTTAAAAGGCGTGTACTCTAGGCTCTTCACAGACTCCAAAGACCTTTGCTCCTGAGCTTTCTGGGCTTTCTGGGCTTTCGTGGCTTTCGGGGGTTTCGCGGTTTCAGGCTTTTCCGTGGCTTTCGGGGGTTTCGTGGTTTCAGGCTTTTCCGTTGCTTTCGGGGACGACGAGGGCTTCAAAGCATCAACCTCCATCTTCTCCCCAGAATCCTTCAAAGCAGCAACCGCGTACCAAGCGCGATCCTTGACAGTCAACCGAATGCATTTCTTGTTCTTCTTGTTGAAAATATGAGGTGTGTTGGTGAGCATGGTGTGCCATCCTCTCTGCCAAGCCACAAACGGTGACAAGACATTGAAATCTAGGTTCGTGATCAAGCAATGCTCTAGCACCACCACAAGCTTCCCAAAACGAACGCGAACGTCACACACCTTCAACACTTCAATCATGTCGTTGGAGGCATTCGACAGCGTGGGCTTAAAATCATAAGTGCGAAGGACTTCATACTTCTCGAAGCAGGAGACCGACATGCAATGAGAAGTAGCACCGCTATCCACTAGCCAGTAGCTATCTTGCGACTCAATGCCAACTAAGCACACTCTGTGCTCAACGGTCACTCGGTGCGCCGCAGCAGGCACCTCAGGTGTCGAAGGAGTCGTCCTCAAGACGCCACCGCGGGCATCAACCGGAATCAACTCGCCAGAAGCGCGAAGGGCCATCACAGTCTCTCCCTCCGGCTCCTCTTCTGCTTCGCCATCCGCTACAGCACGGGCGTGCTGCTTCTTAGTCTTCTTGTCCTTGCCCTTATCCTTGCCATGCTTGCCTTTGCCTTTCTCTTTGCCCTTTCCTTTGTCTTTGTCGCCCTGGCCTTTGCCCTTGGGCTTGTTGCTCTTGTCGCCTTTGCCCTGCTTCTTCTCATCTGCGATCCTCTGGCGGCACTCTTCTTGATAGTGCCCTTTCTTCTCGCAGTACCAGCAGACAATCTGAGACTTGTCCTTGGCACCGCCGGCTTTTCCTCCTTTCGCGCCTTTGCCGTCTTTCCCGCCTTTGTCTCCTTTGAGGCCACGCAAACCACCACTTGGCAGCTCCACCATGCGCAGCTGCTCCTCGTAAAAACGAAGACTCTCCGCCATCTCGGTCCAACTGCCAGTCTTGCCATGCAGCACCAAGTACTCTCTCGCTTGCACTGACACAGCTTGCAGCAAAATGGCCGATCTGTCGGCGGCGTTCAAGCAGAGGTCGGGAAAACGCACCAGCTTTTTATCTCCCTTGGAGATTTCGTCCTCGAGGAAACGCACAACTTCCAGAGGGCGCTTCAGCGCTGCAGTCTTTGTGTGGAGCTTTAGCATTTCGTCTCTGATATACACCGCCTCCATGCGGCTGTTCACAGAGTACTGCCGGTAAAGCTCTCTCACACCCTCATATCCTGCAGCTGCATTGCTCTGGCGTGTCGAAACACTCCGGAGGATCTCCAATCCTCTGTCCCACTTTGCCAAAGCTTGCTGCAACAGGTAAAAAAGACGTGCACTTCTTCCCGCAGTGTCACTGGGCAAAGTAACCTGCTGGATCTCACCAGCAACAAACAAGCACTGCCTTAGCTCGCCAACAAAGGCGTCATCGGTCAATGCTAGCCAGCTGGACAGCACTTCCAGAAAGCGGTGGAACTCCTCAAGCTCGCGGATCCGGCCTTGCTTCATCTCACCAGCATTGATGAGAGGCAGGGGTGGCAGATACTTCTCTGCACGACCACCAAAACTCGAAAAGCTTCCAGAACTCGCAGCAGGCCCACTCGGAGGGGCAACAAGCGACCCAGTAGGCGCCGTCGGCGCTGCTCCAGAACTGCTAGCAGCCACTGCAGCTGCAAAGGGGTCCGAAGACACCTTTCGCCGATCCTCGTCGGCTTTCCGTCTGGCTTCTTCCTCGTCCAAACGGCGGTTCAAGAGGGTCAACTGAGCACTCTGAGCTTGCATCAGAAAGTTCATCTGATTCTGCTGTTGCTGTAAAGCCGTGTTCTGGTTGTTCAGCATCTGCAACATCAACTGCTGCAGTTGTTCACCTCCCAACGCAGGGTTCGGAGGAACCGGACACTGAGCAGGAGCTGCCGGCGCTACAGCCGGACCACTAACACCTTCTGGCACTGTTGCAGAACCACTCGCAGGTGCAGCCGCTGCTGCTTGCTGAGCTGTCGGCGACCCAACAGGACTGTTCACCGGTCCTACAGGTCCCACGGGTCCTGGTCCAAACAGGTCGAAGTCCATGCCTTCCTCAGGCACAGGGACGTTCTGAGCAGGAGTCTCACTACTCCCACCTGGCAAGGGCGAGGCCATGGCGCTGTAAAGCTCCTTCTAAGTCCTCAGGAGCTCCGCTACCATGTGAAAAACAGAGCGCGCAGCACTCGGTCTTTTTCTTGAGCCAAAGCGGAGTCGCGTCGGGCTCTGACTGACAGTGAAACACCTTGCAGCTGTCTGTCTCCAAGCAAAACACTTCAAGCACCAACGAAACGAGACGAAACGAACGTGCAGTCACTTCCTAACTCAAAAGCACTCCTGACAGCTTCAGGCATGCCGAAAACATCAGGACATCCAAGGTCAAATGGGATTTTCACATGGAGCCCAACGACACTCGAAACTTCCAAAAACTACCCTAGCTGCGACAGCTCTTCACTGTTGACCAACCTGGCGCACTTGGCAGCAATTCTTTTTCCACTTGTTTTGGCACTGCTTTGTAACTCCCTGCTTCCAATACCACACGAACGATTCTCTTCTTTGTTGCAGTGGAATGCAGAACCAGTCAAAAATCTTCAAACATTGCGTGCTGCAGAAGACGATTCAACGGATTTCGTCTATTCGGATGCATGAGCATTTTGCAGAAAAGTCGTGGTACCACCGCGAAAGCTGCAGTGAAAGAGATTGCCCCAACCAAACCGAACACGATTGAAGATCCCGCCGAAGGAGAAGAGACACTAGAGGAACCTGCAGTTCGATTGCTTGATTCCGATGATCGAGTTGGAAGAAATGCCTCCGAATGAGATTGAGACTTCAGAACCATCACCAAGCATTCGACGTCCAGGTGATCGATTTGAGGAACCGCAAGCGAAATCCTCCAGGATTGATCCTGACACTGAGGTTCCGACCTCACCAGCTAAGGTTTAGAGGATTTTGGCATTGCGCTCAGTGACATTTCATGTTGCTTCAGCAGTCCAGTGCATTGCTGGCATCATTGGGGCAACAGATGTTGTCATGAAGGACGGTATTGCCGTTTCTGTTCACGTGAATATGGACCGCACCAAGAAATTAGATTGAGTGAGCCAGTGATCAGGAATACCACTAGAGAATTCCCAGCAGAACCCCAACGCATTGGAATGAACAAAGAGATTACACTGAGATCCCGATTGACAAATGCTCACAGTCTGACATTGATGGTGCGATTGGTGTTCGATGGGTGAAAAGGTGGAAAAGATTCCATTAACGCAAGCACTCCATCGCTTGTGACATTGCGTCTGGTGTTGTTGATGTCATTGGCTCGTTCATGGGAGATTAGCCTTGCTGACATATCAACGGCATTCCTTCACGCGTTCATTAAAGAGTCAGTTACGTTTGGCCCCTTTCAGTTCTATCCCAACCTCGATTGCTTGTGGAAATTAAATCGTGCTATGTACGGATTGCGTCAGTCACCCAAGTTGTGGCAAGACCATTTCGCCAGCGTGATGCAACTCCGACAGCAACTTGTATTGCCACAAGTCGAGGAATTTGTATGTATTTTGGCCTACGTTGACGATCTCTCATTGTAGGTGATCCGAAGCTGAAGAAGGAATTCATTGACGCTTTGAGCAAAGAACTTCTTGTGAAGCTTGCCGGTGAATTGAAACCAAACACTGAACACAGCTTTCTCGGCAGGAAATTGAGGCACAACGGAGACTCCATTGATTCTCATGCCAAAGCAGTACATTGTTGATTTCCTGGAATTGTACTCGATGAACAAAGCAAACCCCGTGAACACCACAGGGTCAACCTCATTGAAGCGGATTGAGGACGCGGATTGCGCATTGGACGCGAAGGCGCATTCGCTCTTCAGAACAGCCGTAGGCAAATTGCTGTGGCTCGCATTCGTTCGTCCGGATTGCTCGTACGCAGTCAAGGAGTTGTCTCGGGACGTTAAGTCACCGACGATTGAGAGCTTAGCAAAGCTTAAACATTTATTGAGGTATCTTGCTAGTACTCGAGACTACGTATTGCGCATCAAGCCTACTCTTATGTTGCGTGATTGGACGTCTTCTCTCGACATTGTGTGCTACGTTGACAGTGATTGGGCAGGTTGCAGTAAGACACGTAAGTCCACGTCTGGCAGTACTGCACAAGTATTGGGCTCGGATATGATCCACACGAGCCGCGCACAAGCCACTGTAGCATTGTCATCGGGAGAGGCTGAACTGTATGCCATTGGACAAGGCACTAGCGGGGCCTTATTCTTGAAATCATTGATTCTCGAGGCCGAATTCGCTAAACGTGTGAACATGGTGGTTTACACGGATTCAACAGCAGGACGATCCATTGCCACAAGATTCGGAGCAGGTAAAAAGACCAAGCATGTTGAGTTAAGATACTTGTACATGCAAGATCTTGTGCGCGCAGGAGTATTGAGCATTCGCAAAGTGAACACCAAGCTCAACCCCGCTGACATATTGACCAAGTATTCACCAACCGAGGTTCTCAGGAATCTCACGCACAAGTTAGGCATTGTGAATATTGCCGATGAATTTCACATAGACCCGTAAAACCAAACAAACATTGTTTCACTTTGCAAGTTTAGGTTTCGTTTGAGGACCCGATTGTCTCGACACAAGTGCGTTGAGATTGCGTCTCCGCCTTACAAAAGAAAGAAGAGAGAAAGAAGTGAGAAAGAAGAGAGAGAGAGAGAGATTGAGAGTCAGACATGTCATTTCTTCGCAAACACCTTGATTGGTTGAGATCTTTCGATTCTCCGTCATCATTGCCCATGTCCATTAACGGCATCGCCACCGCCGATTGTGCTGGCCAACAGGGCAGTTGGAGCACAGTCAAAATTGCATTGTCATGAATTTGAAACAAAATTGTCCAAAACTGTACATAGTAGAGTAGACTGAAGTTTGTAGCGGTACATTGCAGAAACTGCATCGGTGTACAGCATTTCGAGCTTCATGGATTGCATGCCAGTGAGTGAATCTTGATTTTGCTTTTGCTTGCAGTCATTGATCAGCGATTGCGACGACAGCATTCCCATCACGACTGATTGCGCCATGGCAACATTGCAGGCAGCATCACCGACTGATCTTGCCCAGCAGATTCTCGGGCAGGCTCGCCAGGTGATTGACAGTTGGCACTCGCCACGGGTCATTCATTGGGTCCAGACACTGATTCAGATGGTTACGATTGGTGTCTTCAAGGACATTCACACGCAAGTGTCATTGACCCCATGGCTCAACATCTATGTTGAGATGCTGTTCCTATTGAGCCAGCGTCAGGAGTATGACGGCATTGATCAAGAGGCTATTGCACTGATCTGGTTTCAACTGGATTGCTCATTGATTCACGCAAGCCAGCTCTATTGCAGAATTGGTCGCACATTGTTCAATGTCAACATTGATCCAAGCTTGATCAGCAACCAGCCTTTCATTGCAACGACTTCTATTGCATCTACATCGATGAGACAGTCATTGTCTAAGCTGATCGGGGACAGATGGTGGTCATTGTCCCCTGAATTGGCGACTGGAGATGCAAGGACCATTGATCTTTCGCGATTTTGGTTCTGTCCCGACCCGATGATTGAGCACGGAATGAACAACGCAATGAGTCGAACCTCATTGATCAAGGGTGCCATGCCACCCAACATGCCCAACACATTGACCAATTTTTGGGTGTGGATTGCATTCCCCATCGAAATGGCTCGACGATTGTTGAGTACAGCTGGACTGAACATTGAGCGGTTCAAGTGTCACCAATTGAACTACTCATTGACTCCATGGAATGCTTTCAACAAACTTATGCATTGGTTTCGGCAAGAGGCGATTGGATGGTCCATTGAGCACACCAACGTCGGACTCATTCAACTGAGATTGGATTCGACGAAATTGTCGAGCGAAATGAAGAACATTTCTGGAAGAGGCGGCCAATTGAATTGGCATAACATTTCGTACATTGGTTGTAGCTATATGACCATTGACAACAGTGCGATAAATGCCATTGTTACATTGGACGCGGCTGAATTGAGTTCGTCATTGTTATGGGAACTACCGATTACCTGCCAAGCATTGTATCAGTTCTTTCATGCGGATTGTTGGATTGATTCCATGCCCGCCACGGCATTGAATCGCCATTTGAGAGTTCCATTCTCGATTCACAACGCTGTGATTGGAGAAGCAGCTCTATTGTCGTCCGCTGGCGCAGAAGAGCAGATTGAGAGCGACGATTCGGAAAGGGATCGTTACCCAGATGGCAAAACTCGCATCATTGTCGAGTCTGGGACAACTGTTCACATTGGGCCAACCCAACGATTGGCACGAAGGCGCCAAGCCAACCGCCATTGACACGGTGATTGCGGACAGCAAGATTGCCATTGCAACATGGTGAACCTGATTGTACATACCGACGCAGATTTCTGCTGGATGACAGTACCTTCATTGGCAAGCCGTTAGCATTGACAACTGCAAATTGATTTTGAGATTCTAGCATTGGTGGACACAGCACATATGCTGAGTCCAAGGAACCGTGTTAGATTGTAGCATCAGTTCACCACTGCCATTGTACACTCGTGCATTCTGCACTTGGCTCAAGATTGATCTGATTGCTCGTGAAAAGATCGTCGACCGAGTGATTGCATTCTGAAGCTGATTGCATTCGTGTCTGTGCATTTGATTGTTGATTGCATACGGCACTCCAGCGAAGCTCACAGATTGTTCTTTGAATTTTTTCATTAAGCCCCCCCTTCGTCGAAGGTCTGGGGCCCAGCCCCTGGTGCAAAGCCACCACACCTCAATCCCAGGCATGCCTGAGGCGCCCCCCAATTTACTGATGTCAGGGGCATATTTTGCGCAGTGCGAAAGAAGCCGACAGTCGCACACCCAGATGGTCGTGCCTGCCCTGGTAGGCGGCTTTCTAGAACCTCCACGTGCGGCATGACGGTCCACAAGCAGGCGCAGAACCAGAAGGAGCACCTGTGTCGGCAGAAGGGCACTGTGCTTTTGCGGGGAAAGGTGTCGTCCCCCGCCTCCCAGGCCATGACTATGAATCGAAAGGACGCTTTGTCGACCCCCGTCCCCACAGCATCTTTTGCGGAGGAAGCTCATGAGCTCCTGCGTGCTGTCTGTCGCGATGTGTGCAAAGTCACAGCCACCCGGAAGGCGACCGCCCATCTCGTTGTGCCCATCCGTGCGCATTTCGGTAGCTTCTCCGGTCACATCCACGCGTCCCTTGATGCCTCGAAATGCGAGTCCTCAAAGGCCTCGTACAGTCGAGCCGGGTTTAGTCCCTCGTCCCCAATGAGTTCGCAAGCCATAAAAGGAGAGCTTGTGGTCCTCGACTTCCAGCGTGACTACGCACGGATCAATTGTGTCAAAGACAGGAAAGAAGTAGCTGGATACCATGGGCTGTCCGCGCCATCCGGTCAGCCCTGTCGCAAACGCAGTTGGGCCCGGTGCCGTCCCGTATCATCATCATAAACCACAACCAGCAAAGCCGTGGCGTCCACGATGGGCGGGAAGGAGCTGGCGTGCCATCGCTGATGAAAGTCTCGCACGATCTCCTGGTCACCCCGAAGAGGCCGTCTCCATGTCGGCGGCGGAGCAGCGAGCTGGAGTTTGGCGCACACGCACGCAGCAGCAAGCAAACCAGAAGCGTGAGCAGAAGACCACCAGGAGCAGCCCAGTTCCCCGTGGAAGCGCCTTCGTAAGTCGCTGATGCGCTGCTTCCCCACACTCTGTAAAGTCGGCCACCCTGTCGACTATACAGAGGTTGACGGCCCCCGTAGATCCAGCGCAAGCCGTTGCTGAGAAGATGAACAGGTAAACCTCCGTGAGCAGACGTGCCGAGAACGCCACCCCATTGACGGCAGCTGGGAAGTGCTTCTGGCAACCTTGAGTCGTTTGCATGGCAGCAAGATTTAGCCATGTGAGTGAGGAACCCAGGTGGTCCAAGCAATGCGATTCAACCGGTGAAGCAAGACAGCGATGTCATCTTCGGCAAGCCCCGGGCAGGCAAAGCACGGTAGGCCTTGCACGCGCAACAACGAAACATAGATGGTCATATCGCATAGGCAGTGGCGATCCTCAATCAAGAGCGTGCCTGCACTGCTTCCGCTAGGCAAGTAAAGGACCCCACCGCACCTGCGGATGTGGCGGTCATAGGTCTGTTCGTTTCCTTCTGCATGAAAGGTAGAGCTCCGTGAAGACCTCGACGAGCTTCTGCGCTCTCAAAGACCACCCCTGAGCCCTCCCCTGCGGGTACTGTCTCTCAGCATGCGAGAACCAGTTGCGGACGTCGTCTGTTAGGGGCGATGCAGAGACTTTCAGGACATACGCACCAAAGCTCGTGCATGTGTCCGCAGTCACAGTAATGGAGTAGTCATGAAAAGATCCTGCTCCCCGCAATGCGCTCCCGAGAGACAGTCTGCCGATGCGGTTCCTTACGGCCCTCTTCCGTGGAGTCAGCAATAGTGGCGCCTTTACTAATGAGAGGTGCAAGTATAGAGACAGTCCACCACCCTGGCTAACGAGTGTCGTAGCAGGACACGGGCGACAGGCTCCGTGCGGGCCACTGTCGACCGCGATATGATGCAGCAGAATCGTACTGAGCAGCCAGGCTTTGAGTCGGTGCATGGCCTCCCCTGTAGGCGGGATTTGTGTCGCAAGCTCAGTGTGCAGGTCAACGGGTAGTACCCTCCGGAGGTCTAGCAGGGTCTGTTCCGTGAGCTGCCGCTGCATGGTGTGCAAAGGAGGGGAGTCGCTATGCAGCAGCTGCTGAAACGCTAGGAGCAATTCAGTCTGGTCGTTGACAAGCGGCAAGAGAGCCTTGCACCACGAGGCATTCACCTCCGGGGGAAGGCTTTCCAATCGCCCTAGGAAATGGCCATAGCCGTGGCACGCGGTGCCGAACAGAGCGGCTGAAGCTTCCCCTGTGAGCCATACCAGACCACCTCCACCGCCCCTTAAATCTGCATTCAGCTGTTCCCCGAATTGCGCCGATGGCCGAAAGGGGCTGAGGCTGTCTTCGCTCGCGGGAGCCCGATGAGTTGTTCAAATATGAAGTCGGGCATGCCCAGGGCTCCAAGTTTAACGGTATGGCGCAGCTGTCCTGCTTGGCTCCCAGCAGAATTGCCGAGCAGAGCCGTGGCGGGGGGAGGAATGCGCCCCCACACCCGATGTGCCAGGAGAGCTAGCAGCTAGCACCGCTCCCGTGTAGCTTCCTGCCGAAAACCCCTCCACGATCAAAGGGCTGGGTCTCAGGGCCGCCAAGAAGATTCGCATAGCGCATAGGCACCCGCTGTGTGGGTGCTGCAAATGCGAGCTCCGGGGAAGGCGCTCCGAGGGCGCCGCATCACAGTCATTTCCGGCGTGGTCAGCGGAAAGTCTAACATGGCATATGCAGCGCGGACAACACACAAAGGAGACAACAACAGACTGGTGTGCTGTCCCGCATAAGCGAGTCTGTCCGGCTCCACGATCGATGGTCGTCCTTGATCGCTATATTCGATAGTTTCCGCCTGGCAGCCTGTGGGGCCGTAGCATTGCTGGGAGCAAACCACCTGCCACTCCCTGTACGAGCCGGGACCTTGGACAAAGAAGCCGGGTATGCTCACCTGCGGGCAAAATGCATTAATAACCGGGTTGCCGTCAGGACGGTGAACTCGGCGCTGCACAAGTACCATGCATTCGGAGATGTAGGGCGCTCCGCGGCAAGCCTGCCACAAATGACTGCGCCAGCGACATGTAGGTGGGCTTTTGCCAGAGCCCGCCTGCCCTTTGAGCGTGATATAGCAGTGCCGCCTCATGGGGCTCCAACCGTGTTTTGAGCGCCGCGTCCGCCATGGCGGTCTATGAGAAGCCCGTAGGTCTAGCGGGGCTACGGACGAATGTCCGAGCCCTATATTTCCCGCCTTCCCCCCGCAAGCAAAGGCGGCGGAGGCACAGCAAGCATTAACATGCTCTCTCTCACCAACATGTCGCAAGGGAAGCAATGACCTGCCTTTTATCTCCTCCGTGACAAGTCCGTTGCATCGTTTAAGCAGTCAGAAAGAAAGTGAGGTACCCTGGCGCTGGCCATAGTCGACATCGGTGTTGTGACGGATGTAGTCATGGACATCGTCGACCTGCTTGAAGCAGATACGGCACGTCTCCTGCTCAGGATTTTGCCAACCACAGTGATTCTCAATCACCTTGCGTGACCAGTGCTGAGCGAGGGAAATGACGGTCTCCTCGGGTCTGCCTGTCTTATAGCACCAGCTCTCAACATTACACTGCTTCAGCCCTTTTTGCTCAGGGGAGACGAGCATTCGCTCGGTCTCCGGCTAGGCCCCTTTGTAGCTATCTTAGGTAGGCCGCTGGAGACTGGGCTCTTCGTGCGATGGCTGTCCCATATTGGCACCGTCTGGATGCTGGCATCAATGTCCGTGGCAGCGACATCTTCCACTACGACATCCGGCAGGACGGCAGCTTCGCCCCCTCCGACGCTCGACGCTGTCATTGACGTTACGCTTCTCTTTGCTGCAGCGGCAGGCTCCAACTTGGTGGTAGCCGTGGTGCCCCCTCGTGTCGTAATAGGAGACAATCCCACCCGTAGCGGAGCGGGTCGGCTGGCACAGATTTGAGCCACGCGATTTGGCGGCTGGTCTCGATTACCACCAGGTTGCAGTTGGAGAGGGAGGCATAACTGACAAAGGCAGCATCCACCGCCATCGACGATCGGAGCTGCAGCACATCATGGTGAGGGCCGCCCCCAAGGCCACCCAGCGGCCAGGCACCGACGTCTCTCCCACGCGCAGGACGAGGTCTGCTGCAGGAGCCTGTGCCACCTCAGCGGACGGCGTCGAGGTCGCCACATGCCCCTACCGGCAAGAGACAGCGAATGTGCGCAGTCAGGGTACAGCGGAATCGCCGACCCAAGGAGCACCACCAGGCAATGGGCGCCGAGTGCACGTGGCTGGGCTAAAGCGGAATCGCCGACCCAAGAGGCAGTCAACAAGAAGTGACCAAGGCCTACTGAGCCTACTGAAGGGGCCAAACGCCTGCAGTTTGTTCAAGTACATAGCCGCTGACATAGCCCCAACCCCCTGTGCCCTGTTTTTCTAAAGTCGCGGCTTGATGCTGTTGCGAAAGCATGTCGCGTCCTATCCCGGGCCCACCATACCTGGCACGTGTCACAGCCATGTAGCTGGCCGGGGAGCCACCGAATTGCAAAGCACGCAGACCATGTCCCACATGCGATGGTCGACCGCGAGCCCAAAGGTTGTGCAGTCGCAATCAGTTATCCAGATGCTCGAAGCCGGGGTCCGCTTTGGCCATGAGAAGCAGCCGGGGCCGTGTGCTCGACGGCCTTCCGGAGCGCCTGTCCGAGCAGGGGCCCTCCGACGGGTACCCCGCGGCGAGCTCGTGGATCGTAGCAGGGCTGCCGGCCTTGGCCGCAGTCAGCACCGCGCGATGGATCGGATCGAGCAATGCCGGTTCACCAGGGGGGCTGTGACCTGGTAGCAACTGGTAACAGTGGACGGTATTCCTTGATCCGCCTCGAAAGTGGTTACAAATGCAGCTCCAAAAATGGGGCCGTTTTCTGAATCTGCGGGAAGTGTGCCAACGTTAGTTTAGATGGCTCCCAAAACGGGTCCGAATTCTGGACCCGTTTTTGGCCCCTCTCTTGCCCCCATCATGCGTGCGTGAATGGGTTTCATTTCCCGCCGAAAGTGTAGACAAAGTTTGTCGAAAAAGGAAAACAGTGTTTTCACTTGTGTGTTGTGAACACTAGACAAACTTTGCCGTGCAGCTTTCGGCTAATAATGCCCGGAACTTTGCCCTTTTGTTGAATTCTCAACTTACAAAGAACTTCAAAGAGCGGCCGCAACAGATGTTGTGAAAGTCACAACTTCTCCTCTTTTTTAAGCAGCCACAACAGCGACTACAGCTTGAGCATCTTGATCCTACGTAGGTTTTTGGGGGGTGTTCGAACCTCAAGTTCGGGAACACAGTGTTGCGAACTTCGAGTTCAAGGCCCCGAACACAGTGTTCAAGGCCCTAAACTTCGAGTTCGAACACTATAGTTGTCTCCGAACTGCTAGTTCGAACACTAAGTTCAACTTCGAGTTGAACTCCAAGTTGAACATTGGAACTTCCAGTTCAACTCCAGTTCGAACACTTGGAGGCCGGTGTTAGAACCCGAAGTTCGAACACTGGTGTTTTAACCTGGGTTTCGAACACTAGTGTTTGAACTCCGGGTTCGAACACTGGTGTTCGAACACCAGTATTTGAATTGGAGGTTCGAACACCAGTGTTCGAACTTAGGGGTTCGAACACCAGTGTTTGAACTCGGGGTTCAAAAACTGGTGAATGTTCCTTCTCTTTTTCTTTTCTTCGCAAAAAGCCCCCATAAAGCGATTTCGTGTGGCTTCTCTTCTTTTGTGTTTGTTCCTTCTCTTTTTCTTTTCTTCGCGAAACGCTCCATAAAGCGATTTCGTGTGGCTTCTCTTCTTTTGTGTTCGTAAAAGCGTTTTATAGACCAGTGCTCGAACCCGGAAATCGAACACCAGTGTTGGAACCCGAGATTCGAACACTGGTGTTCGAACCCAGTGTTCGAACCCGGAGTTTGAACACTGTGTTCGAACCCGGAGTTCAACTCCGGTTCCAGGTGTTCGAACTTGGGGTTCAACCCTAAGTTCTAGTGTTATGTTCTCCCCCCCCCGTGGCCGGCTTAAACAGGATATAGTCGCCAGCTGAAACTGTGGGTTTTCATTGCATACTATAGACGTAGGTATATCGCGATTGTACTGGACCGACGTCTCTCTATACATACTCAATACAAGTATAGAATCTTTCGTCTCGCCTCATCGACATTGGTGGGGCTCCTTGGACTGTAGACAGACGGATCAAGAAAGGGTGGAGATTCCCCCCAACCCTCAACGAAAACACGGAGAAAGTCCCTCCAAATCATTCAGCTGATTCCTAGCAGCGAGCTCCTCTACCTCCCTGTAAGTCTCCATCTCCTCTGACGATAAATGAAGGGAGCTCGCTGCTTCGTCATCCGCAAGTCCGCAAGAAATGAGCTTCTTATCCCCAAAAGGGTAAGGAAGAGGTCCCTTGGCACATCCTCTACCGCAGCATCTCAAAGGAGCAGAGAACCCTTCCAACTTACGGGAAAAAAGAACTCCGGCTGCCTCTCAGTCGACAAGAAGAGAGAGGAGCTCCTTGTCGTCCCCTCTTCCTCCTCAAGGGATAGAAGAGAGATAGCTTTCAAGAAGTGAGGACTGAGCTGTCCGGGTTTCGTGTGCGATGCTGAAATGTCGTGGCTGAGCCCGCGCTAAGGCCAACGCGGCCGCCGATCGTTCTGATCGATATGCGGCTTCCAGGCCAGCGCTTCGAGCGAGAAGTCGCCGGCAGACTCTTCGGCGGCTTGGTCTCAATCTTCACAAGAAGAGTCTGATCCTCCCCCTAGCCTTCAATAAGACATGAGCAGCCCTCTACCCCATCCTCTGAACTAGCTTCCAAAAAAATCCTCTGCCTCATCCTCGACAAGAAGAGACTAAGAGCAATCTAAAGGGGCAGAAGAAAGTGCCATCTCAACAAAGCAAACAGGCCGCTCCAACTTCACGAGAAAGAAGAGGGCTCCGTTTACCCCTCGGCAAGAAGAGACCTCCTTTCTTTCTTGAAAAGGGGAGGACGCTCAAGAAGAAAGGGTGGAGCTCCCCCAATTTTCAAGTAGAGACATCTGGTCATCCCTCAGCATTTAAAAGGAAAAGACCTCATGCTCCAAAACACAAGAAGGGAGTCCCAAGGTGATTTGTGGCAACAGAAGAGAGCATCCTTCTTACCTCTTGGTATGTCGCCTTTTCGTCTTAAGAAGATTGAGGAGACCTCGCTCCTAGCAAGAAAGGATAGAGCTCCCCTAGCTTCCAAAAAAAGATTTTCTACCTCATCCTCCACAAGAAATCACTGAGAGCTTCCTCCCACCATCTCCTCTGACGATAAATGAAGGGAGCTCGCTGCTTCGTCATCCGCAAGAAATGAGCTTCTTTTCCCCAAAAGGGTAAGGAAGAGATCCCTTGGCACATCCTCTACCGCAGCATCTCAAATGAGCAGAGAACCCTTCCAACTTCACGGGAAAAAAAGAACTCCGGCTGCCTCTCAGTCGACAAGAAGAGAGAGGAGCTCCTTGTCGTCCCCTCTTCCTCCTCAAGGGATAGAAGAGAGATAGCTTTCAAGAAGTGAGGACTGAGCTGTCTCAATCTTCAAAAGAAGAGTCTGATCATCCCCTTAGCCTTCAATAAGACATGAGCAGCCCTCTACCCCATCCTCTGAATTAGCTTCCAAAAAAATCCTCTGCCTCGAGGATTCGACAAGAAGAGACTAAGAGCAATCTAAAGGGGCAGAAGAAAGCGCCATCTCAACAAAGCAAACAGGCCGCTCCAACTTCACGAGAAAGAAGAGGGCTCTGTTTACCCCTCGGCAAGAGGAGACCTCCTTTCTTTCTTGAAAAGGGGAGGACGCTCAAGAAGAAAGGGTGGAGCTCCCCCAATTTTCAAGTAGAGACATCTGGTCATCCCTCAGCATTTAAAAGGAAAAGACATCATACTCCAAAACAAGAAGGGAGTCCCCAGGTGATTTGTGGTAGCAGAAGAGAGCATCCTTCTTACCTCTTGGTATGTCGCCTTTTTGTCTTAAGAAGATTGAGGAGACCTCGCTCCTAGCAAGAAAGGACAGAGCTCCCCTAGCTTCCAAAAAAAAGATTTTCTACCTCATCCTCCACAAGAAATCACTGAGAGCTTCCTCCCACCATCCCCTCTGACGATAAATGAAGGGAGCTCGCTGCTTCGTCATCCGCAAGAAATGAGCTTCTTTTCCCCAAAAGGGTAAGGAAGAGATCCCTTGGCACATCCTCTACCGCAGCATTTCAAATGAGCAGAGAACCCTTCCAACTTCACGGGAAAAAAGAACTCCGGCTGCCTCTCAGTCGACAAGAAGAGAGAGGAGGAGCTCCTTGTCGTCCCCTCTTCCTCCTCAAGGGATAGAAGAGAGATAGCTTTCAAGAAGTGAGGACTGAGCTGTCTCAATCTTCAAAAGAAGAGTCTGATCCTCCCCTTAGCCTTCAATAAGACATGAGCAGCCCTCTACCCCTTCCTGTGAATTAGCTTCCAAAAAAATCCTCTGCCTCATACTCGACAAGAAGAGACTAAGAGCAATCTAAGGCGGCAGAAGAAAGCGCCATCTCAACATAGCAAACAGGCCGCTCCAACTTCACAAAAAAGAAGAGGGCCCCGTTTACCCCTCGGCAAGAAGAGACCTCCATTCTTTATTGAAAAGGGGAGGACGCTCAAGAAGAAAGGGTGGAGCTCCCCCAATTTTCAAGTAGAGACATCTGGTCATCCCTCAGCATTTAAACGGAAAAAGCCTCATGCTCCAAAACAAGAAGGCAGTCCCCAGGTGATTTGTGGCAGCAGAAGAGAGCATTCTTCTTACCTCTTGGTATGTCGCCTTTTCGTCTTAAGAAGACTGAAGAGACCTCGCTCCTAGCAAGAAAGGACAGAGCTCCCCTAGCTTCCAAAAAGAAAGATTTTCTACCGCATCCTCTACAAGAAATCACTGAGAGCTTCCTCCCATGTAATGAGACGCAAGAGAGCTTCATCTCAGCCCAGCAGACAGGCCCCTCCAACTTCACGAGAATTCAAGGTCTCCGTTTACCCATCGGTCGGAAAGAAGATAACTCCTTTCTCTCTTCATAAGGGGTTGGATCTTGAGCATTTCTGTTACCTTTTCAAAAGATGGAGAACAGCATACGCACAAGAAGAAGAAACCTCCTTTCTCTCTTGGCAGTGGAAAGAGATCCTGATTACTTCCCTTACCTTTTCAAAAGATGGAAAAGGGCATACGCTCAAGAAGAAAGGGCGGAGATGCCCCCACCCCTCAACGAAACCACGGAGAGAGTCCCTCCAAGTCATTCAGCTGATTTCTAGCAGCGAGCTCCTCCCTCTCTTGGTAGGTCTCCATCTCCTCTGAAGAGAATCGAAGGGAGCTCGCTTCTAGTCGAAGAAGACAAGGCTCAACGCATCTCCAGTTTCAATAAGAACTGCGGCTGCCTCTTCGTCGACAAGAAGAGAGAGGAGCTCCTTGTCGTCCCCTCTTCCTCCTCAAGGGATAGAAGAGAGATAGCTTTCAAGAAGTGAGGACAGAGCTCGCTCAATCTTCAAAAGAAAAGTCTGATCCTCCCCTCACCCTTCAACAAGACATGAGCAGCCCTCTACCCCATGCTCTGAATTAGCTTCCAAAAAGACAAATCCTCTGCCTCATCCTCGACAAGAAGAGACTGAGAGCGTCCTCCAAACTAATGGTACAAAAGAAAGCGCCATCTCAACACAGCAAACAGGCCGCTCTAATTTCATGAGAAAGAAGAGGGCACCGTTTACCCTTCGGCAAGAAGAGACCTCCTTTCTTTCCTGATATGGGGAGGGGGTCCTGATTGTTTCCGTCGCCGTTTTAAAGATGGAAGAGAGCATACACTCAAGAAGAAAGGGTGGAGCTCCCCCCAACTCAAGAAGAAAGGGTGGAGCTCCCCCCAATTTTCAAATAGAGACATCTGGTCGTCCCTCAGCATTTAAAAGGAAAAGACCTCATGCTCCAAAACAAGAAGGCAGTCCCCAGGTGATTTGTGGCAGCAGAAGAGAGCATCCTTCTTACCTCTTGGTATGTCGCCTTTTCGTCTTAAGAAGACTGAAGAGACCTCGCTCCTAGCAAGAAAGGACAGAGCTCCCCTAGCTTCCAAAAAGAAAGATTTTCTACCTCATCCCCCACAAGAAATCACTGAGAGCTTCCTCCCATGTAATGAGACGCAAGAGAGCTTCATCTCAGCCCAGCAGACAGGCCCCTCCAACTTCACGAGAATTCAAAGGTCTCCGTTTACCCATCGGCCGGAAAGAAGATAACTCCTTTCTCTCTTCATAAGGGGTTGGATCTTGAGCATTTCTTTTACCTTTTCAAAAGATGGAGAACAGCATACGCACAAGAAGAAGAAACATCCTTTCTCTCTTGGCAGTGGAAAGAGATCCTGATTACTTCCCTTACCTTTTCAAAAGATGGAAAAGGGCAACGCACAAGAAGAAGAAACCACCTTTCTCTCTTGGCAGTGGAAAGAGATCCTGTAATTTTCTTGACGCTCAAGAAGAAACGGTAGGGATTCCCCCAACCGTCAACGAAAACACGGAGAGAGTCCCTCCAAGTCATTCAGCTGATTTCTAGCAGCGAGCCCCTCTACCTCTTGGTAGGTCTCCATCTCCTCTGAAGAGAATTGAAGGGAGCTCGCTTCTAGTCGAAGAAGACAGGGCTCAAAGCATCTCCAGTTTCAATAAGAACTGCGGCTGCCTCTTCGTCGACAAGAAGAGAGAGGAGCTCCTTGTCGTCCCCTCTTCCTCCTCAAAGGATAGAAGAGAGATAGCTCTCAAGAAGTGAGGACAGAGCTCTCTCAATCGACAAAAGAAGAGTCCGATCCTCCCCTCAGCCTTCAACAAGACATGAGCAGCCCTCTCCCACCCTCTGAATCAAGAAAGAAACCCTTCTAACTTCTCCATGTCGCCACCACTTCCTTTCCAAGGGATAGAAGAGAGATATCTCTCAAGAGGTGAGGACAGAGCGTTCTCATTCCTAGTTATTCTTGGCAAGAGCAGATTTCTCTAGAGGAGATTTCTTATACCTTTCTCAGTCGCCAGCCTTCAAAAGAAAAGACCTCATGCTCCAAAGCAAGAAAACAGTCCCCAAAGGTTGTTCGTGGCAAAAGAACAACGCATCACGAGAAAGAAGGGAGCTCCGACTGCCTCTCTGGCGACAAGAAGAAAACTTCTTTCTCTGTTCATCAGGAGCGACAGCTCCTGAACATCTCCTCCTCGAGAAAAAAACTTGGAAGGGAGCTTACGATCAGGAAGGAAGGATAGAGCTTTTCCAAATTTCAATCTTTGACAAGAGAAAAGCCAGTCCTCCCCGTGGCCTTCAAAACGAAACGAGAAGCCCAAGCCCTCTACCTTACCCTGCTGTGAAGCAGGAAGAGAACTCACTCCAAGATATTTTGGTAAGCGACGAGAGCTTTATTTGAGCAGAGAGAGACTTTACCTCTTGGTAAGTCGCTTTTATCTTAAGAAGATTGAAGAGACTTAGCTCCTAGCAAGAGAAGCCAGGGCTCCCCTTGCTTCCAAAAAGAAAAGTCTTCTACTTCATCCTCCACAAGAAATGATTGAGAGCTTCCTCCCATGTAATGAGACGGGAGAGAGGTCCATCTCAGCAAAGCAGACAGGCCCCTTCAACTTCACCAAAGACAAGAGAGCTCCATCTACCCCTGCGTCGGCAAGAAATCTTTTTCCTTGAAGTTCTGCAAAAACACAGATAAAATCACAGCTCACAAGGGTGTCGCCCCAAGATTTGTACAGACTCAGATCCCCAAAACCCAGATCGCAAGGGATATCCCCCTAAGGGTTCGTTGAAACAACAAGTTCCAAAACAATAAATCGCAAGGGGTGTTTCCCTAAAGCTTTTTATAACAAATGAATTCCAACGCCACAAATCGCAAGGGGTGTCCCCCCCAAGGTTTTGTAAGAACTCAGATCCCGAAATCACAGATCGCAAGGGGTGTCTCCCTGAGGTTTTGTGAAAACTCAGAACCGAAAACCACAGATCGCAAGTGGTGTCCCCCTAAAGGTTGTTATAACAAATAAGTTCCAAAATCACAAATCGCAAGGGGTGTCCTCCTAATCCCTGCGAGCAGAAAGCCTGTAAATACCGCGTTAAAACTACGGCCAGGGATCCCACACATCTGCGGGCAAAATCTGGCGGAAGTGATCCGCCACCTAGCAAAAAGCCTGTAAATACCGCATTAAACAAAGGGCCAGGGATTTCACATATCTGGTGGCAAAATCTGGCGGAAGTGAGCAATCGGTACTTCTGTCAGATTTTGCCAACAGATATGTGAAATCCCTGGCCCTTTGTTTAATGCGGTATTTACAGGCTTTTTGCTCGGTGGCGGATCACTTCCGCCAGATTTTGCCCGCAGATGTGTGGGATCCCTAGCCCTTGAAGTGGTGGGTGAGAGGGTGGTGGGAGGGTGTTTGGGAGGGAGGGTGGGCAGGAGGTGGAGGGAAGGTTGTGTAAGAACTCAGATCACAAAATCACAGATCGCAAGGGGTGTCCCCCTAAGGTCTTGTGAAAACTCAGATCAGAAAACCGAAGAGCGCAAGGGGTGTCCCCCTAATCCCTGCGAGCCGCGACCGAGCAGAAAGCCTGTAAATACCGCGTTAAAACAACGGCCAGGGATCCCACACATCTGCGGGCAAAATCTGGCGGAAGTGATCAGCCACCGAGCAAAAAGCCTGTAAATATCGCATTAAACAAAGGGCCAGGGATTTCGCACATCTGTTGGCAAATTTTGGCGGAAGTACCGACTGCTCACTTCCGCCAGATTGTGCCAACAGATGTGCGAAATCCCTGGCCCTGTCTTTAATGCGGTATTTACAGGCTTTTTGCTCGGTGGCGGATCACTTCCGCCAGATTTTGCCCGCAGATGTGTGGGATCCCTAGCCCCTGAAGTGGTGGGTGAGAGGGTTGTGGGAGGGTGTTTGGGAGGTAGGGTGGGCAGGAGGTGGAGGGAAGGTGTGTAAGAACTCAGATCCCAAAATCACAGATCGCAAGTCGTGGTGTTCCCCCTAAAGGTTGTTATAACAAATAAGTTCCAAAATCACAAATCGCAAGGGGTGTCCCCTAATCCCTGCGAGCCGCGACCGAGCAGAAAGCCTGTAAATACCGCGTTAAACCAACGGCCAGGGACCCCACACATCTGCGGGCAAAATCTGGCGGAAGTGATCAGCCACCGAGCAAAAAGCCTGTAAATACCGCATTAAACAAAGGGCCACGGATTTCGCACATCTGTTGGTTTACAGGCTTTGTGCTCGGTGGCGGATCACTTCCGCCAGATTTTGCCCGCAGATGTGTGGGATCCCTAGCCCTTGAAGTGGTGGGTGAGAGGGTGGTGGGAGGGTGTTTGGGAGGTAGGGTGGGCAGCAGGTGGAGGGAGTGTGAAGTGGGAGAAAAAGGGGGGGTGGGGGTTGGGACGCTGGGTGGGCGCTGAGGGTCGGTGGGTGCCAGGGATGGGTGAGGGAGGGTAGGTGGGGTTTTACTTCCCGGCCCCATTTAAGTAATTTAAATAATTTAAATCCTGGAAAAGGGCCGGGACCCCCGGAATTAATTAATATAAATCCAGGGGGTTCCCCCATATTTAAATTATTTAACTCCCTGCCCCGGACCGACAACACCCTCCCCAAGGAAGTTTAAATATTTTTAAATTGTTTAAATTATTTAAATTATTTAAATTATTTAATTCCCGGCCCCAATTATATAATTTAAATAATTTAAATAATTTAAATAATTTAAATCCTGGGGGAGGGTCCCGGGGCCCCGGAACCCCCCCCAGACCCCCTCCCCAGGATTTAAATTATTTAAATTATTTAAATCCCGGGCCCAATTAAATAAGTTAAATAATTTAAATATGGGGGAGGCCCCCGGATTTAAATTATTTAAATTATTTAATTCCCGGCCCCAATTAAATAATTTCAATAATTTAAATAATTTAAATCCTGGGGGAGGGTCCCGGGGCCCCGGAACCCCCCCCAGACCCCCTCCCCAGGATTTAAATTATTTAAATTATTTAAATTATTTAAATTATTTAATTCCCGGCCCCAATTAAATAATTTAAATAATTTGAATAATTTAAATAATTTAAATAATTTAAATCATGGGGGAGGGCACGGGGCCCCGGAACACCCCCCCGACCCCCTCACCAGGATTCAATTATTAAAATTATTAACTTATGTTATTTCCCGGCCCAATTTTTAAATTAAGTTAATGTAAATTATTTAATTCCCCCGGCCCCCCCATTAATAAATTATAAATTTTAAATAATTTAAATAAATAAATCTGGGGAGGTGGGGTCTGGGAGGGCAGGTTTTCCGGGGGTACCGGGACCCTCCCCCAGGGGGGCGGCGTAACAGGACTTCTAGTTAGCCAGCTGAAAACTTGGGTGTCATTGCTACTATAGACGTCGGTAGATCGCGATTGTAATGGACCGACCGTCTCTCAGACATACGCAATACAAGATAGATTCTTTCGTCTGCCTCATCGAAATTGGTGTGGGCTTTCCTTGGGAATGTAGACAGACGGATCAAGAAAGGGTGGAGATTCCCCCAACCCTCAACGAAAACACGGAGAAAGTCCCTCCAAATCATTCAGCTGATTCCTAGCAGCGAGCTCCTCTACCTCCCTGTAAGTCTCCATCTCCTCTGACGATAAATGAAGGGAGCTCGCTGCTTCGTCATCCGCAAGTCCGCAAGAAATGAGCTTCTTATCCCCAAAAGGGTAAGGAAGAGGTCCCTTGGCACATCCTCTACCGCAGCATCTAAAAGGAGCAGAGAACCCTTCCAACTTACGGGAAAAAAAGAACTCCGGCTGCCTCTCAGTCGACAAGAAGAGAGAGGAGCTCCTTGTCGTCCCCTCTTCCTCCTCAAGGGCTAGAAGAGAGATAGCTTTCAAGAAGTGAGGACTGAGCTGTCCGGGTTTCGTGTGCGATGCTGAAATGTCGTGGCTGAGCCCGCGCTAAGGCCAACGCGGCCGCCGATCGTTCTGATCGATATGCGGCTTCCAGGCCAGCGCTTCGAGCGAGAAGTCGCCGGCAGACTCTTCGGCGGCTTGGTCTCAATCTTCACAAGAAGAGTCTGATCCTCCCCCTAGCCTTCAATAAGACATGAGCAGCCCTCTACCCCATCCTCTGAACAAACAAAAAAAAAAATCCTCTGCCTCATCCTCGACAAGAAGAGACTAAGAGCAATCTAAAGGGGCAGAAGAAAGCGCCATCTCAACAAAGCAAACAGGCCGCTCCAACTTCACGAGAAAGAAGAGGGCTCAGTTTACCCCTCGGCAAGAAGAGACCTCCTTTCTTTCTTGAAAAGGGGAGGACGCTCAAGAAGAAAGGGTGGAGCTCCCCCAATTTTCAAGTAGAGACATCTGGTCATCCCTCAGCATTTAAAAGGAAAGGACCTCATGCTCCAAAACACAAGAAGGGAGTCCCAAGGTGATTTGTGGCAACAGAAGAGAGCATCCTTCTTACCTCTTGGTATGTCGCCTTTTCGTCTTAAGAAGATTGAGGAGACCTCGCTCCTAGCAAGAAAGGACAGAGCTCCCCTAGCTTCCAAAAAAAAGATTTTCTACCTCATCCTCCACAAGAAATCACTGAGAGCTTCCTCCCACCATCTCCTCTGACGATAAATGAAGGGAGCTCGCTGCTTCGTCATCCGCAAGAAATGAGCTTCTTTCCCCCAAAAGGGTAAGGAAGAGATCCCTTGGCACATCCTCTACCGCAGCATTTCAAATGAGCAGAGAACCCTTCCAACTTCACGGGAAAAAAGAACTCCGGCTGCCTCTCAGTCGACAAGAAGAGAGAGGAGCTCCTTGTCGCCCCCTCTTCCTCCTCAAGGGATAGAAGAGAGATAGCTTTCAAGAAGTGAGGACTGAGCTGTCTCAATCTTCAAAAGAAGAGTCTGATCCTCCCCTTAGCCTTCAATAAGACATGAGCAGCCCTCTACCCCATCCTCTGAATTAGCTTCCAAAAAAATCCTCTGCCGCGAGGATTCGACAAGAAGAGACTAAGAGCAATCTAAAGGGGCAGAAGAAAG